>CM066578.1:1800000-2385000 GCA_033816785.1 Picus viridis | reverse complement strand
CAAGCAGAAAACTAACCTTGGAGTGGAAGTTCGAAATGTGTTCATCATAATTCTCATGTCTTTGGATAGAGAAACCAGCTTTTTCAGCTAGATTGCAAAACTGGTTTAAAGTGTTCCCTCGGAGTGGAGCAAATACCATTGCTTTCCCCTGGAACATTAAAAAGAGAATTTATACATTTTAAAAACTGGAAGGGAACCAGACACAACTCACACCTGAGGAAGCTTTTCCTCCACTGAAGATGGAAAAGCCGATTGTGCTCTGGGTGCAACACTGGGTAATACAAGTAATTGTTCAAAACGTGCGAGACTTCTGCGATTAAACAAATGCAAAATAGGAAGCAATAACTAAATATTTTCTTTAGAAAACTGCCAACTGCCATACATCTGCTCCCTTTCATTTAATAATGGTGGCTACAAATTACCAAAATAAACCACAGATAAAGCGCACAAAACATACAGTCAACACAAAATCTGTTTGTTAGCTCAAGACCACGCAGACTGTAAATAATGATTTTCTTCCTTCACTTTCACACGTAGGAGAGTACCTCCCACTTGCTGTCAATGGAATTACAACAGGGTAAACAAGGCAAAACGGGAGGCCAATCATTAATTTTTAAAGGATATTTTAAACTGCCTGAGCAGAGCAGCCAAATTTTACCTTAAGTTGCTAAATTGCATTTCAAAAGGGACTTAGTGCTCTCGCACAGTAAATCTAGAGGATGGTACCAGGTCATTGATGAAGTCCAGGCAATATATTATGGTTAATGAGCTATTATTTTTGTTTAACCTTCTGTATTTAAGAAAAGAAAAGCGACTGTACCTCGAACTGATAGATTTTATAAAGTCTCTGTGAAAAATATTAGCCAACCCCCCTAACCTGCTTGATAGAGCATCCCTTGAAACCACATTTGCAAAATTAATTCTAATCGACTGAATCCTGTGTTCTGTCACATGGAAGGAAAACTGGTTGGAGAGCTGTAAACAAAGGTTAATACCAGCCAACAGCACATCACACTGAGGAGAGCCACAGAGTTTCCTGTGAGTTCTTGTATTTAACTTCTATATTAACAAGAGTGAAGACTATTTTTTTATGGTGCTGAAGTCATCTGAAGAGACAAAAAATATTCTTAGGGATCTAAAGAAATTATGAAATTAGTAGGTGATGTAGAGGGATATTTGGCCTGACAGAATACAGTCTGGTATGCCACAGGACACAAAGCGATCAGAAAATTTACAGAATTTCAGTGGGAACTCTGGAAAGTTACAATGCTGGCACAGACACTTAGTGAGGAGGACAGGGAACTAACCTGTGTGATACAGCTCATGCACACATACGCTGAGACAACGCACAGGGAGGCAGCCACAAAAACTCTATCTCAGTATTTATGGTGTGGGAGTTATACTTAAAAAAGATTACAGTCATTAGCACCACAGCACTGTATTTATTCTCATGATGCCTCTGTGAGACAGGGAAATACTTTCATGCTCACCTTTCTCATGGGAACTTTAAGTTAGAACCTTAATTCTGTGGCTATATGTGAGGTGCAAAGGGGTGTAACTCCCACTGAAGGCACTGGAATTGCTTCTGTACATGCTAGGACATGCTCAACCCAGGATGAAATTCACAGTCAGCTCCCTCACATCATTGGCATGCTTTAATGTCATCAGACAGAAGTAGACAGCAAAAGGAGACTTCAGCTGAGGATCATCCTCCTCCCTGCTGCCACCTATGCTCCCCAGAATGTTCTGCAGAGATGCTTCCTAAGAGTGAGGAGAAGGATGAGACTCCTTTAGAGTCCCTCATTTTATAGGCAGCTTCACAGACAGGTCACTGTAACAGAGAAGGTGTCCCTCACCCATGGCTTTACTGATCACACAATTCACACAGGGAGAGGCTGAGGGAGCTGGGGTTGCTTAGCCTGGAGAAGAAGAGGCTCATGGGAGACCTTCTTGCTGAAGGGAGGCTGTAGCCAGGTGGGGGTTGGTCTCTTCTCCCAGGCAAGCAGCACCAGTTGGGTAATAGAGTTGGGCTTGATGATCTCCGAGGTCTTTTCCAACCTGGTTGATTCTATGATATAAAATATATTTTAAAACCAGACTGAAAAATTCATAATAAATTCAGAAGAACAACCCTGGCAGGTACTGTGGAGGTACCGTGGTCAATTCTGGTCTGTCATAAGCTGTGTTTAAAACACTTTCCTATTAATTGTCTGATCTCTGTGATTCTCCTACCTGTGTGGGCTGCATTCACATTTCTAATTTTAAAATGTTCTTCATATCTTGTTTGTTGTGCAATAAAACAAATTAGAACAGTGGCTTGGATCCACAAGTGATGGACAACCCTATATTGTTCAATTGTTCTTCACAGAAAGAGAGATTGGCCATTGGAATGTGCTGCCCAGGGAGGTGGTGGAGTCACCATCACTGGAGGTGTTTAAGAGGGGACTGGATGAGGCACTTGTTGCCATGGTTTAGTTGATTAGATGGTGTTGGGTGATAGGTTGGACTACATGATCTTGAAGGTTTTTTCCAACCTGGTTAATTCTATTCTATTCTAATTGTACTTCAAAAGTGCTTCCCAGTTTAGGATGAAGCTTAAAGTTCACAGTGGCCTTTCCTCAGCTATGAACACACTTGTGAACAAAGCACAGAGGAAAATGTCAGTTACAATAGTTTGAAGTGTCACTACAATGCTGCAGTAAGCTAATGGGACAGATGTTCACATTTTGGACAGAACTATGACTAAGTTTACTCATCAATAATTATCAAATGCAGTCCTATTTCCTAGTATTAACCATGCTTCATTAGCATCCCATTGACTTCATGGGGATTTGGAATGGGTAGAACACAGAAAAATCAAAACCTCCATTAAAAAAATGTTCTCAGTTAGGGAAATATGCAAATAAGCAAGTGCTTATTCTGAGACTGGAATTGAAAGGACCTTTTAATGATAGGAAAAACTAAAATTAAGTGTTGGCAAATCAAGTAGCTTGCTTATAAGAAGAATAAAATATAACCATTCAAGATAAACTTGTTTGATGTAGAATTTCAGTGCCTAATTCTTGGAATTGGTTTACAAGTGCCATTTGCCTTTGTAACAAATTCAAATAGAAATTTCAGCCCACACTAACTCTGTGACCTGTTCATTTCTGCCTGTGTGAATTTCTGGTCCTTTCTTCCTCTGTCCACACAATTGCCATGGTGCCATACTATGCATCAGATGATGGAAATGACCAGAGCCCTGTTTCCAGGAAAACAAAAAGTTACCTAGAACCCATCATTCTGTGCCATAAGGTTTCTAATAGTCACAAATAACATCCTTAATAGAAGAGGAGACAAATTGATCTACTTTAAAACTAACAGTAAGAATATATTACCTATACCAAATTCCTGAACTTCCCCTGGCACAGCTTGAGACTGTGTCCTCTTCTTGTTCTGGTGCTGGGTGCCTGGGAGAAGAGACCAACCCCCACCTGGCTACAACCTCCCTTCAGGTAGTTGTAGACAGCAAGAAGGTCTCCCCTGAGCCTCTTCCTCTGCAGGCTAAGCAACCCCAGCTCCCTCAGCCTCTCCTCATAGGGCTGTGCTCGAGCCCTCTCCCCAGCCTTGTTGCCCTTCTCTGGACACGTTCAAGAGTATCAATGTCCTTCTTAAACTGAGGGGCCCAGGACTAGACATAGTACTCAAGGTGTGCCCTAACCAGTGCTTAGTCCTGGGGCACAATGACTTCCCTGCTCGCCACACTATGGACATGATCTGGGCTGAAAAATGTTCTTTTTTTTTTCCTCTCTCTCTTTTTTCCTTTAAGCTGAGATAGGCTTTGTGTTCCAGGTCACCTTGGGCCTCAAAAATTATTGCACCCTAACAAATGATGGTACACCATGACAGTCAGAATGTATCATTCTGAGCAGGAGCTGTTTCACCCCCCCCTGCTGCCACTAGCAGGAATGTCTGGGTAACCTTTCCCGCGGGGTGGCTGTGTTTCTCCTGCCTTCCTGGCAGCCCTGCCCCAGAGCTCATTAAAATAATTCGGTCTTAAGTAATTTGCCTCAGGTCACTCAGGAAAGTCTATGATCGAACCAAGAATAGAAACCTGATCACTCTTAGCAAAGAATGGGATTACTTACATGACTAAAATGACTTGGATTTGTAAGCCTTTGCACGCTTTGGTCTTCAATTCCTTCTGCAGGGAAAATCTCTGACACAAAGGCTACAATGCAATTTTCAAATGAAGTTTGGAGAAGGCATTGCTAACATGAATTCCTTTTTTTAATGGCAAGTTTGCCTTACTGGAAGGCCTTACTGGGTGTTAAAGCATGGAAGGTAAATTTTTGTTTCAAATTCCTGTTTATAGCAATTATTTCACTTCCCACCCCCATACGCTCTTTTAAATTTATTTAAGATTCGAGATCATTTGTTGGATATAAGTATATGCACATGCCACCTTTGCTTGTCTGTAGGTGTCTGATTTAACAGCCTAATAGATTTGGATAGGTAAAATATTCATCAGTGACACACAGAACACACAAGCATTTTATGAAGAGCTCGATTTTATTATGTTCTAAGGCATAAAATGTAAACACAGGGCTGGCTTACCGGACAGAAAGAGTTTTAGGCTGCAATATATTTGCAAGGGTTTTGTACACTTCATATAAACAGAGAAGGAAAGAAAAGAAAAAAAATCTTCCATAATGAATAAACACACAGTGACAAAGGTTACAATTGAAGGGATTACATATGACAGAAGCCAACATAAAAACTTTCAATATCGTACTTTTACTTTAATATGAAGACATTATTATCAAAGGAAAATACTTGAGAAACGCTTTGATAAAAATAATCTCATGCTATCTTTGAAGCAGTTTCATTTATTTTACTACCCACTGTGTTCCTTATCAGAAGGCCAAGAATAAGAAGTTTCCTAGTTTATGATTAGGAAAGAATCTGATAGATTAGAAGACTCAATTGAAGTTGGACATAATAAGTATTAAAGTATTACATGACATTAATCCTGCCATTCCATTACTCTCTCAATCATTGTGCACAGACTAATTATTCTGAATCCAGTGTTCAGGAGAAAATAGAAACATACTTACACTGGCCTGGAGTAATCTCTTTATTGCATCAACAAGGCTAGCTCTGTACCGGTCCAGAAACAGGCTGACATTGAGAAGAGGGCAGAATCCAGATTAAAATGGGTTTTCAATTCTAATGATACTAATGCAGATAAGCACAAGGCTAATTACGTCTGTTTACACAACGCTGTAAAAGAGAAGCTGTGGTCTACATTTCTGTCCAGAGCAGTTATTTTTAACTATTAGAAAACACATAAACCCAAATAAACCAAAGCTAAACTATCAGTATGATTAGACAGCTGAAATTCACAAATCACATATGCCAGCTATTAAAAGACAACCATATCAGAAATAAGGATCATTAGACATGTTTTTCTATAGAAGGGGTGTGTGTGGAGTCTTTTTAACTGTTTCCTATTGTATTTCAGGCAATACTGTTAAGGCTGTTAATGTTTGTTTGCTTTTCTTTTACCTTCATGGTTGTGACACTAATTCATTATTACTTATGCATATTTGATCTATCTACCTACCTATATATCTGTCTGTCTATCCCTATAAAGGCTTACAAGCCCCCACCTCCTCTCTCCCTCAAACACTGTGAAAATAGAATGACTCAGATCATACAGAGCTGTCTTCTCTCAAGAGTGAAATCCTTCATCTCCAGCATGGGTCCTGCAAGGATAGCAGCAGAGTCAATTTTCCCATGCAATGTTGCCAACATGCTCAGCTCTATTTTGGTGTGATTACCTCATGATTTGTGGGGATAATTCATTCTTCATGCCCCTCAGTACCTTAATGTATATACTAATAGTGGCAACCAGGGTGCCAATCACTCCTGACTAGATATTTGTGGACATGCAGTTACTGTGGATGTGAGTGTATTTACAGAGGTTAGTGAACAACCATCAGATAGCAACTGATGCCTTTCACTCCTTCCTAACATGAGCTGCATTTATAGTGGTGATTCAGATAAGAAACTCCATCAAGCAGGCCACAAATAATGGGATTTTTCTTCATTATTTTTTATGTTTTCCTCTGTAACATGACTGCATACGAGCCTGGATCAAGCTCCAGTTCCACACTACGTGGCATTTTGTGTGGTGTGGTTTTTTGTTTCAATGTCCTTCCTCTTTCGGAGGAGATACAGTGGTGATTTGGTTTGCTGCTGCTGCTTTTTTTCCCGGTTTAGAAATTTCCACAAGAGTATAAAGAATGTGCAAAAATAAGAATGTATGAAAATACTGAAGAGAAAAAAAAGTAGTCTGCCAACCAGATGCCAGCCACCAAGAACAGAATATGTGCAGATACTTAAAGACACTGCATAACTACCAAGAATACCATGTTATATAGTATCACAGTACCGCTAAGGTTGGAAGAGACCTCGAGGATCATCAAGTCCAACCTGTCACCACAGACCTCATGACTAGACCATGGCACCAAGTGCCACGTCCAATCCCCTCCTGAACACCTCCAGGGACGGTGACTCCACCACCTCCCTGGGCAGCCCATTCCAATGGCGAACGATTCTCTTGGTGAAGAACTTTCTCCTCACCTCCAGCCTAAACTTCCCCTGGTGCAGCTTGAGACTGTGTCCTCTTGTTCTGGTGCTGGTTTCCAGGGAGAAGAGGCCAACCCTTCCTGGCTACAACCACCCTTCAGGTAGTTGTAGAGAGCAATGAGGTCACCCCTGAGCCTCCTCTTCTCCAGGCTAAACAACCCCAGCTCCCTCAGCCTCTCCTCATAGGGCTTGTGCTCAAGGCCTCTCCCCAGCCTTGTTGCCCTTCTCTGGACACGTTCAAGTGTCTCGATGTCCTTCCTAAACTGAGGGGCCCAGAACTGGACACAGGACTCAAGGTGTGGCCTAACCAAAGCAGAGTACAGGGGCACAATGACCTCCCTGCTCCTGCTGGCCACACTATTCCTAATGCAGGCCAGGATGCCATTGGCCTTCTTGGCCACCTGGGCACACTGCTGGCTCATGTTCAGGCAGCTGCCAACCAGCACTCCCAGGTTCCTCTCTGTTTGGCCGCTCTCCAGCCACTCTGACCCCAGCCTGTAGCTCTGCCTGGGGTTGTTGTGGCCAAAGTGCAGCACCTGGCACTTGGATTTGTTGAATGCCATTCTGTTGGACTCTGCCCATCTGTCCAGCCTGTTACGGTCCCTCTGCAGAGCCCTTCTGCTCTCTAACTGACCAACATCTGCTCCCAACTTGGTGTCATCTGCAAATTTGCTGATGACTGTCTCAATCCCCTCATCCAGATTGTCAGTGAAGACATTGAAGAGCATGGGGCCCAGCACTGATCCCTGGGGGACGCCACTAGTGACTGGCCTCCAGCTGGAGGTGGCATCATTGACCACCACAGCATCAAGCAGTTGTGCAAGCGCTGTGCATTTTTGCTGCTCATGAAAGAGCAAAAGCCTATCAGAAAACTTGTCAGGGATAGGACCTCACACTGTTGAGAAAATATGGTAGACAGGGTATCCTTGCATTTCTTCAAAGAACATTTCAGTGTGGAAATACGACCTTTTGAATTTCTTGTCAAGATATTAAAGTACCAGCTAGCAATTTCTCTGACAGCCTGCCCATAGGAAAATGTAACTTTAGCAACTGGCATCAGGGCTGACCCTCAGGCTTAATTAACGTTACTGGGAGAACCTTACTGGAAAAATGCTTGTTCAAATTTAATTCATTGGAACATCAGGAACTTGGCCAGCTAGAGAAGAGGCAGAATACAGCGCAGAAGTCACCTTCCAAAAGAATCGCTAAAAAGAACTTTGTTCAACAGGAAACATCACAAGCCTGCACACACCTAAGAGTTGCTGAGCTCATATGCAGACAGAAGTGCATTCCAAATTAAAAATGCACTTAACTTTTATTTTTGAAAGCAGTGTAGTGGAAACACAATTTTGGGGCAGCTTATCAGTGCTAAAATTCGTTTCCCATGGACCTGCGTGCATACCATGTCATTTTTTCACAATAATATAGGGGCACAACTGCTGCTGTAAGTCTTACTCCTTTACGATGAAAGAAGCACAGGCCTCTCTTCACCAGAAACAAGTATCTGAGCACTTTAAATGGTCACATGATCTGCTAGATCACACAACTGCAACGACACCTCTTCTGTCCAACCCCAGTTGATATTTCGGTGGTATGGCAAGAAGATTCTTAGCCTTATATTAGGAAGCCCAGCTGACCTAGAACAGTTGCCCTGCCTTTGCTCTCAATCTGTCAAAGAATCACAGAGTAAGGGTTGGAAGGGACCTCTGGGACTAGTGTCCCACCACCCCATCAGAGCTGGTGCACAGAATGTTGCCCAGGCGAGTTTGGAATGACTCCAGAGATGGGGTCCTGCCTTCCAAAATGCCTGTCTCAGAAATACACTCCAATATTGTGATTTCCAGTCCGTTGCTTAGTGAGCCACATACTCAGGAGCAGGGAAGGCTGGAAGCAAAGTCAATGCAATGATTCCAGGGAACACCTCTATCCTCCCTGCCTCAGTCAGAAGAAGCCTTGAATGAGGAAAATCCTGAAGAAGTCATTAGCTAATCTGCACTGCAGACAGGGCCAGCACAGGATTTGGCCCATGCAAGGAGATTTAGTCATCCTATTTCTCTTAACAGTAGAATTTGTCTGACTAGATATTATCACAGCATAGTGCAAATGTACTCAAGAGAATCCTCCCCCAGTAAGGAGGCCCAGCCAGCACCCGTGGAGGATACTGGAGCAGTCATCAATGTAGGCCCTAACAACCGGGGGGCCACCAGGCCCCCGGCCTTTGTTGTCACCACCACCATCACCCAGCGTGCACCAGGGGCACTCACCAGAGATGAGAGGAGGATCCTCCAGCCCAGATGGGCTCAGCTTGGGGCTACTGCTTTTCCTGGTGGGGATTAAATAGGGGAGTGGGTGTGGAGGGCAAAGTGGCCACACCTGGGGTGGGAGGAGACTCCAATAGAGCCCAGGTGCTCTGGGACTGGGGCAAAAAGGGGTAAAAAGGGGTGGGTGAGGGACTTTCAGGGTGTCGGGTAATGATAGGACTGGGGGGAATGGGAAGAAATAGAAAAAGGTAGATCCAGATTGGATGTTAGGAAGAAATTCTTCCCCATGAGGGTGGTGAGACACTGGAACAGGTTGCCCAGGGAGGTGGTGGAAGCCTCATCCCTGGGAGTTTTTAGGGCCAGGCTGGATGTGGCTCTGGGCAATCTGAGCTGGTGTGAGGTATCCCTGCCCATGGCAGGGGTTAGAACTGGATGAGCCTTGAGGTCCCTTCTAAAATAATTTTGCAGTTTAGGCTGGATGTTAGGAAGAAGTTCTTCACAGAAAGAGAGACTGGCCGTTGGAATGTGCTGCCCAGGGAGGTGGTGGAGTCACCATCACTGGAGGTGTTTAAAAAATAAGACTGGATGAGGCGCTTGGTGCCATGGTTTAGTTGCTTAGATGGTGTTGGATAATAGGTAGGACTTGATGATCTTGAAGGTCTTTTCCAACCTGGTTGATTCTGTGATTCTCTCTCCTCACTCTTTAAAACTCACAACACCTCAGTGAAATTAAATAATGTCTTGTTTAAGCCATTTGCACCCAGTTCTCACACCTGAATTCAAATTTGGTTTAGCTCACCACTAAGGCTAAGGGCTAATGTTTGTGCAGTAATGATGCTGTGAAAGCAGTAGCTCAGGACAGGAATAGCAAGGTTTACTCAGGCCACTAAGGAAGTTTCAGATCACAGAAGTAGAGAGGTAAGAAAACAGCTGATGATCCAGCCTTTGTTTAGGCAGTGCTCTTGCCCTGCGAAATCTGGATGAATAGGAGGGCAGGATTGTCCTTTCTCTACTATTTTTTTGCTGTTGGTTGGTTGCTTTCTTTTTTAAAATTACCATTAAAACAAACAAGCAAACAAACAATCAGAAGTTTATAACAAAACTACGTGGAAGTACTAGCATGTCACAAGGAAACAAAACAACCCCACCCAAATACATTCTCAGTTTGCTTCATGGTGATATCCTTTTGCCTTGTGCCTTGCAACAGGGGCATGCACTTTGTAGGCTATAATGTGAACTTATTTTTCTTTTTTCCTACTTTGGAATGGGTAAAAGTGTACAAGTGTACTTCAGGCATGACTATGTTCATAATACCAAAGGCCATTTATCTTTTTTCCTTCACCTACAACTACATGGTTGACATCAGCTGAAAACCCCCTTACTTCTGTGCTGTCAGATTCCAACTCACTTGCAAGTGTGTGCAAGAAATCAGGCTTAAAAAACCCCAATAAATTTTAACTGAAGCAGGACAGAGGTCTTACTGCATTCCTAAAAAGCTTTCCTTATATTAAATGACATACACTAAGAGAAACAAAAATTGACATCTATTAAGATATTTAAAGAACGCTTTCAGCTCCGTCCTACACTCCTGGCAAAGCCACAGCTCCCCAGGACTTCGGCAAAAATCTCAGCAGTGAAAGTGATGGGGGATATCCTTCCTGGCCTCTTCTGTGCAAAGAGATATGCATGTGCCCACCCTCAAGATTGTAGGCAAAGTCAGTGAAGTGAGACATTTTACATTCACAGAATGATATGGGGCATCTAGACCTTATGTTGTCTCTACGTTGCAACTATTTGTGAAAACCTGTTTCACAAGAATGAAAAAGATTTTTCTGCTGGCTCAGTCATGCTGGCCTTGGCTCTCTCCTTGGATGAAAAAATCTCAGCAGATGGTTTTTTTTTTGTTTGTTTTTTTTTTTTTTTTTTTTAATTAAAAAAGGGATATATGCCTCTTAAATAACCAGAAATTTGCAGCTCTCATGAGGTTTGGGTTTGGCACCTGCTATTTCTCCTTCTCTATTCATACTCACTCTTACCATTCCAGGACTAGCATGACTTTATGGCCACAAGTGTAATACAATAATACAATACATCAGGTTGGAAGAGACCTTCAAGATCATCACGTCCAACCCACCAACCAATCCAACCCACCTAAACAACTAAACCATGGCACCAAGCACCCTATCAAGTCTCCTCCTGAACACCTCCAGTGATAGTGACTCCACCACCTCCCCAGGCAGCCCATTCCAGTGGGCAATCACTCTCTCTGTATAGAACTTCTTCCTAACATCCAGCCTAAACCTCCCTGGCACAGCCTGAGACTGTGTCCTCTTGTTCTGGTACTGGCTGCCTGGGAGAAGAGATCAACCTCGGCCTGTCTACAACCTCCCTTCAGGGAGTTGTAGAAAGCAATAAGGCCACCCCTGAGCCTCCTCTTCTCCAGGCTAAGCAACCCCAGCTCCCTCAGCCTTTCCTCATAGGGCTTGTGTTCCAAACCCCTCCCCAGCTTCGTTGCCCTTCTCTGGACACGTTCCAGCAAGTCAACATCCTTCCTAAACTGAGGGGCCCAGAACTGGACACGGTGTAGCTCAAATCAAAGTCTAAACTTCTGACAGGCCCCACCTGGCCTTAAAATTCCCTCTTAAAAATATGATGCTTTAAAGATTCCATTATTTCATTACTTTTTTTCACTGTATCCTTCTCCCAGGTGTGGCCTCACCAAGATTTTTTTTCCCTTATTTTTATCTCACAGTTGACATTTTACAGGTTATTTCAGAACTGCTGAGCCATGAAACTATTTTTATTGTTGAAATTCTGAGTGTTTAAATAATGACTAGCTTTCAGAGTTTGCCTTTTATTTATTTTATAATCTAGTTGAGCTACTAAATTTAGCTGTTAACTAATAGACTGTCTGTACTGGGAAATAACTTATTTTCCACTCCTGCACACAAGGTTTATGAAGGCCTGACGGTAAATATATGAATATAAACATATCGCAGCTTGTTGTAATCATGTACATTTTTACCTGAACCTCCATGTGGATTTGGAATATGCTTATGAATAGAGCTTGTTTTAATATAAATGGGATCAAGCAGCACCACTGGTTAGCTATTCAGAGAATCAGACTGTATCACCCTCACAGGAAATAGATAAAAATTTATCTATGCACCTAATATTTGAACTCAGAGTTTTTGCTTTCTAGTTCTCTGTTCTAATCTCAGATTTATTGACTGACAATGAAGTATATGATTGTACTAAACTAAATGCAATGTATTCTATCTGTTTTTATCATTGCATACTTCAGGTTCCAGTCGAGGAGCTACAAGAAAAGGGTTGGTTTTTTTTTTTCCTTTCAATGGCAGTCCAAAAAGACTCAGAGAGCAAAAATCCTGCTAACAGTTCTAACCGCCTGTTCTGTACCTCCAAAGAGAAACACGTGAACGTGAACATTTGAGTTGGATAAAGCATGGAACACTTCCTTTTGTCAGCCTTTTCACGGGCCAGAAAAGCTGGTGTCCAGAACGAAAATAATGATTTCCAAAAGAAACAAACAACAAAGGGATTTTCATGCTTATTTAACTATATATATGGGTGCTAGCAAGAATAGAGACAATTTGTGAGTAAGACCACATGGCTGGAATGGATCTGCACATTTCTATTTATTGTTTAGAAATCTATAAATATTTATACACTTACCTGCATCTTAAGTGCTTCAAAATAATATACAAAATGCAGGGATTGCAAATGCATTATGTATTTTACCTGTCATGTTTGATTCTTTGTTTCCTAAAGAAACTACACTATTTCCAAACAGGCTGGGAGAAGTATTAGGCAAGAATATTACTGAAAAACATAACTTCAGTCTTACTCTGCTGTCCTCCCAGCACAAATAGGATGACATGGTGTGAGTATCAAGAACACAAGAGATGGCACAGCCAGGTTGTTTTGATATTTGTGTGAAGAACAAATTTAACTCTAAATCTCTTGGCAAGACCTTGCTTCACCCACATAATCTGGAGAACATCCATATGTGAGCCTTGTCTAAGCCTCCGAGAAGACTGCTGCCCTCCTGCTCATGTCCGCCAGTGCTCTGATCTGACTTTCATACTTAATCTGATCTAATCCTGTCCAGCATTAACTTCATCTGTGCAATGAAACCTGGAGATCCATTCTAATATTTGGTGAGGAAGGCATTTACTAAATTACTTGCTGAAATCATATGGTGTTGTTTAGCTCCTTATTTTAATCAGATGATGCATCTCTGAGGCACATTATCGGCGATTAGTTAGAAACCCTTCTCTGTCCTTTTTGGGAACAAAGAACTTTTCTGAAATTAAATGCTACAAGAAATGAAGCACTATTGCACTCTGTCAACAAAGAGGTATTAGAAAAAGGAGGGAAAAAAATGCTAAACACATTTTCTCCACTGCATTACAATCCCAGGAACTTTCCTGAAATACGAAGTGTTGGTAAAATAGCAAATTATCAAAGAAAAAAGCATTAGAGGAATATTTTATCAGAACTTAAAACAAACACTGTTTTAAAAGATGACAGCTTTGTACTTCTCTTTGCCTTTTCCCTTTAACTATTTCTTAGTCAGGTACAGAAATGTGCTGAACTGAGCTGGCTTAGGAGTCCCTGTTTTCAGAATTTGTTCTCTGACAACAGTTACGTGCCACAAAACACGAACAGCTTTTTTCTGTTTTGGACATTTAAAGGGTCATACATCCACGAAGGAAAGACAGATTAATTTAACAATGTGTACCCTTCTAAATGAAATTTGCAGATCTCCCTTTGCAGATCTCCATTTAGAAACCACAAACAGTTAATAATGCACGCAGCAAATATAGCACGGCACAACTCTGCAAATCCAGTATCAGAAAAAGGGTTGCCTCAATAATCTAATCTATTTGCATAAATTACTAAACAATGTCATATTGTAACATGTACCTGCCTTTCCAGAAATTAAGTACTGTACTCATCTTTTTGCTAAGAATTCTCCTGAAATTAACATGTGCCTGTGTAAATAATACAGAGCTTACGTCCACGAATATCGCTCTCAAATTGATTAGAGAAACAGAATGGGGGGGGGGGGAAAGAGGTTTGAAAATCTTTTTTTTCCTCTGAAAGATTTTCAGAGGAGCAAAAAATATATCCCCTTATATCAATAGTCAGATCTTTCCTAAGAAGTAAGCTAAGCGAGCTGTTTGTGTTGATAAACTCCCTTTTCTCCAGACTGTTCCTCACTGAGCCATAATTATTTGCAATTTGCCTAAGTCGTCCATTTACTGATACGTCAAGCATGAAACAGAGGCAATTCCAGAAAATGGAAATGCTTCTCAAAATCAATCTTTGGGAAATAATGTGGTAGAAGTTACTGTGTGATAGAAGACTACCTTATAACTGTCACATGGAGATGAATATTAATTTGTTGAGGTTAAGGTGGCTTTGTGCTTCATTTGTTGACTTTGCTTAGCCATCAGCAAGCAGCACAGTACAATTACTGCAGCAAAGCTATTTTTCTAACATGAGTTTTATGATTTTTATGTACTTACCAGTCAGCACACATAACAATGTCAAAATGTCCTTCCAGTTGAGAGACATCTGTCTCATTATCCCATCGTAAAATGCTAGAGAAAGGGGAAAAAAAAATATTAAAAAAAAAGAAGGAAAAAAAGGGGAAAAAACTGAAAGAGGACTCACATGCTTTCATCTTGAGATTTCTGAGGTACTAGTATTATTCCTACACGGAAGTGTTTTTAACAGTATACATCTGTTACTTTCAAAGATGAACGAGGAAGCATTATTCTGTACATTTGGAAGGTTTAAAACGCCAAAGTTGAAGAGCTATTTTTTCTCCTAACAGCAATGCAATTCACACAGGCTCTGATGAGTGGGTCACGGTATTTCTGAATTAGTGGCGGGTGCATGGCTTCAGATTTTTACACCTTAACACCACCGTGTAAGATAGTGGAGTCCAAGTATTGACAATCAGAATGGAACTCAAATTTGCAGAATGGATGTGAATTCATGGATCTCTCTTACATCCGTCAGGCAAGTCAGTTGTGCTTCTCACTGGTGAGGTGAGCATCCGCTTGGGCTGGAGGGAGTAGGAGCAGGGTGAAAAAATGCCCAGCTTAACTTCAGTGCCAGTGATGTTGCATCAGGCAAGCTTGAAAATACAGTAGCACTGACTCTGTCAACAGCTATTCTCTCATAGGTGGCAAGTTATTTAATCCTGAGGTACCAACAGCACACAAAACTGCACATATGCACCAAGTTCTCTTTTGATTATAAATGCTGCTGATTCACGTAGCTGCCACGAAGAATTTCAGTACTTTGTTCCCATTTAAAAACCCAGCAACTAGTATTGGAATTTACTGTGCACTTAAAATATCATTACCCTGAAGACTTGAAGCTGCATTTCTCTTTCTAGGCTGTTTTTTAGAAAAGAACCTATCCTTCTTTTTCATTTCCTGGTTATTTATAATAGAATGTAGATAAATATTTATGGGGAAAGCACTTGTGGGGGAAGGGTCTAATCTGATCTCGTCAGGTTGTGCATGCTTATCTCCGTTTTGTATGAGTCTTGACCAAACAGACCCTTTAGTCTTCCTGCAGCTATAATCTACTTCTGGTTAAAAGCCATCTCCATTCACACCCGACTCCTAATATTTAACTGAGGACCAGTCGTAATGTGCTCATTCAGAAACGCTCCCTAAGTATACAGGACAACAAAGAAAATGTTATACGTGGACTATACTGTATTAAAAAGGCTGTTAAATACGCAGACAGAGAGTTAGAGAGCCGTAAAGAATTAAGGTTCCACAATAAGGGTGTGCATGTGCACAGAAACAACATTTCAGAGAGAATGCTTTTAAAACATGGAAGTTATGAAAGGAGAGGTCCAGTTCACTGGGAAAGCTTTGATTATATGGGGCTCAGTGTGGTGGGTTGAAAATTCCACCCCCCACCCCACCCCCCAAGATAAAACTGCCGGACCACCTCAGCGGAAGCAAATGGAGCTGTATTTACAAGCAAAACCACAATCTAAATATGATATGAGACGAATATGTACCAAATATGCAATATTTACCTATGTTTAGAATTTATAAACACCACAGGAACTCCCCTGGACAAACCAGGGGGCTACTGCTAGCTTCCCCACTCTCTGCTCCCTTCCCTACCCCCCTGTACATGGTAAAGGAGAGAGAAGAGAGTTGCTGTTAGTTACTTAGCCACAGCAAGAATGTGTTAAAGGTCAGCAAAGCCAGCAGAAGCCAGAGCTAGTATCTGCCAGAGGAAGCCGAAAAGAGAAAGTTAGTATACACCACTAGCTTTTATGTTTGTTATCTGTTCAATGGGATTATTTAGACCTTATCATTATTTTCCTTTTCGTAGTGATTTATTTACATTCTACTACTTTCTGTTCAAGATCTGTGGAAAATTTTCTAGGCACAGCCTAAAACTACCACACTCAACATAACCGAACAGATCAGGACTCGTTAGCTGACTTCCCCTCCTGGAATGTACTGTGACAATCTAAAGACAGACAAGAGTAGATTAATTTAATTTTTCCTCCTCAAATTGAAAGTAATCCAGATTTTAGAGGCCGAGGTAGCTTTGCACACTGGCACACAGCAGGCATCCAGTAGTGGAAAGTGACAAAGGAGAGTTCTCACTCTCAGCTGCTGGCTGCCTGCTGGCTACCAGCAGCTTTTTCAACCCTGTTTCCGTGGAAACTTAGGTTAGAATGGTGAAAATTAGGTAAAGGTAAGTTTTGTGGGTTTAAAGCGTGCACTCTAATACTTTAAGAATCTTGAAGCAGAACTGGAATTGGTAGATGAACTGTGAGCCTTAAAAGGCCACCTTTGGTTCTCATTGCTACAGAAACAGAGATCTGATCGCTGCCACTAAAGGGATTTGAATTATGATTTTTTTAACCCATATATTTACTATACTTCACACATGCAGTTTGAAAGGTAGCACAGGTGCCTCCTCCTGCCAAAACCCCACACCTCTCTCATGTCAGGTTCCGGCTGAGCATCCAAAATACAGCATTTTCTCTGCAAACCTACTGTGGGCACAAAGGAGGTGTGTGGGCTGGTAAAAGCTCAGAAACCATAACGGTGAGCAAAATATGGAACTGACAAGTTGTCAGGAGCATGAGCAGCAACATGGCTGGCTTGTGTGCTGTTAGAATTACTGAGCTAAGGGCCCCACATCCAGCCATAAGCCAGTCTTCTTTCGTTTTCCTGGTGTAGCACCAGGGCTGATCTCGGTCTCCAGTACTGTACAGTCGCACTCTTGAAGACATGATAGTTGTGCAAAAGCAGTAATAAATTTTCACACAAGATTTTAAAGGGACAGGAAGATCTTTATTCTTGTGTGGAAATAACCATGCAGACTTATTTCTACGAAATAAATACCAAGAGTAATCATTCTGATCTCATTCAGAATGTATGTACGCTGGCGGGAAAGAAGCAGCTACAAGTGGTACAAATATATATACACACACTCACATATATATACATATAGAGAGATATATATATCTATCTCCATCCTATCTTTAGCCAAGTGCAAGTATGGCTAGTAAGGGAGGCACAGCTACACGAAGATCAGTACCAGCTGTAACCTCCCAAACTGTTTTGGTAGCTAACTCTGGGCTACCATATCTGCTTAATGCTTCCACAAATTTGAATGAGCAGCAATCAAACATCTGCACTTTCACTTGTAAATAAGACAGGCCCCCAAATACCAGGGAATCAGAAATAATTCTGCTCACAGTTAGCACTAGCACTGATGTCAGAATCAACCTGATTCTGAATCAGAATCAGCTATTTTGAATTCTAGTGCTAATTAAAGTAGTGAATCAGAGTCAGGATGTATAAAAATACCATTAACCAGCCACATGGATTCTTGTAATACAATCCATGAGTGCTGAGTCCAGAAAAAAAACCTGCTGATTACTGCAAAACAACATTGAGAAAGGTAAAGATGTGTCTGTGTGTAACTAAATTTAATTATCTATACATAGTAAGGGGGTGAGGAGTAGCAATTGTTTCAGGGATTACTGAGGATGCGACTCTTGGACTCTAGTGGTCAGACCAATGGCACCAAGCAGTATGGGCTGATTCCCTTTCTGTTTAAGGAAAAGCACTGCTAGAAAACCTGCAGAGCGCTAGGAACAGAAAACTGAAGAGCTCAGTCTTTTTGGATTTTTCTTTAAGAAAACTAGACATACATTTAAAATGCCATGCTGCAAGAAGTCCCTTAAATTGGCAAGCTCATGTTGAGTGCCAATATGAAAAAAGGGCAAGCCTTGTTAACATTCTGCTCTTGTTCCCTTTCCAGTCATGCTAAATTGGTGGACATAAAGCACCTTTTCTCCTAAAGTCACTTTTCTTCCAGCAAGAAGTTTAAAGCCATAATATTTTATTTTGTCTTTCTTTTGAGGGAAGATGTTACAGTACTGAAAGCTGACATTAGGTTGTAAACTTGAAAACTGTAGGTAAAATACTCTCTATTTCTGTCCAAGCCACACTTTCAGTGGGGTTGTTTTTGTTGTGTTCTGTTGTTGTTGTTGTTGTTTGTTTTCTTCTTGAAAAAAAAGGCAAAACAAAACACCCTCCCTCCCCACAAAACCCAAACAACAAACACACACCAAAACCCCCACAAAATAAACCAAACCAAACCAAACCCAACCCAACCCAACCCAACCCAACCCCACCAATCAACATATTTAAGGCTCTGTAATGCCCACTTTTGACATTATTTTTTGTCCTGGCATGTTAAACTCATGCAGGTTTAGCTCTCTGCAACTCAGTTTCAGCAGAACAGGGTCTGTAACCCACTGGAAATATAAAATGGTTTGGGATGGTCTTTTTTTTGGGCTACAAGAACATTGAATAGTGAAATATGAAGGGAAAACACTACTGCACCGCTCAGGTACTTCTTATGTCCAGCTGTTAGTGGCTGTTGGTGGCTGTGAATGTCTGCTTTATGGCCTGTATCAAATGAATTTGACCAGATTTCAGAGGAAAAGAACCCACACCACAAACCTATTAGTATAATTAGCAATCTTGATGGGTAGTCCTAGTCAAAAGGACAAGGACTGAATGAGCTATGGAGAATGAAGTATCTTCTCCCATGCAGAAGTGGCTTTTCCAGGTCAGGGGAAAAGTGTACAATTAAAACAGTCTGAGAAAATACATACCAATGCTTTAGTTTCCTAGACTCTCAACCTTACTCCGTTCTAAAGCAACAAATTAATTAAAAAAAAGAGGTGCCAAACAAGACAGAACACAAGCAGTGTCCAGTTCTGGGCCCCTCAGTTTAAGAAAGACATTGAGTTGCTGGAACCTGTCCAGAGAAGGGCAACAAGGCTGGCGAGGGGTCTGGAGCACAGCCTCACAGCCCTGTGAGGAGAGGCTGAGGGAGCTGGGGTTGCTTAGCCTGGAGAAGAGGAGGCTCAGGGGAGAACTTATTGCTCTCTACAACTACCTGAAGGGAGGTTGTAGCCAGGAGGGGGTTGGTCTCTTCTCCGAGGCAATCAGCACCAGAACAAGAGGACATAGTCTCAAGCTGTGCCAGGGGAGGTTTAGGCTGGATGTTAGGAAGAAATTCTTCACAGAAAGAGAGATTGGCCACTGGGATGTGCTGCCCAGGGAGGTGGTGGAGTCACCATCACTGGAGGTGTTTAAGAGGAAACTGGATTAGGCACTTGGTGCCATGGTTTAGTTGATCAGATGGTGTTGGCTGATAGGTTGGACTCAGTGATCTCAAAGGTCTTTTCCAACCTGGTTAATGCTAATTTCTAATTCTAATTTGAAAACATTTTTTCTTTTGTCCTCTCTGATTTATCTTTCAAAATGACAAGGAAGCCAGAAAATGTGATTACATCAAGATAGAAAGAATTATAATGATAACAGAACCAAAAGATCAACTAAGAAAACAGAGAATTTAAGTATTACAAACATACCCTCAAATATTCCCTTGTATTTCAAAGGAAAAAAAAAATAACCCACAGTAAAATAGAATATGCTGCAGGACAGTTATGGCAGCAAAGGCTGCACTTCCCTTGTACAGTAATTCTAATTTACAGAGGATAGCCTGACAAATGTCAACGCTTTTTCTTACCCTGGTAAGTATCTTTGCAATCTACAACAAAAGACTTGATTTTACTGGGGTTTTATTTCTCATGTAAAATTCCTCATAACTATTATTACTCAAGTCCTGTTATTCAGTGTTTGTCTTCCTAGCGTGTCTAGACAGTTAACTTACATTACATGAGTAAAAACACATTAAATCTCTGATTGTTAAAACACTTCCCAGTCCCTCTGAGATGTTCGTGTGATGAAAGGACAAAAGAAATAAAAGGCCTCACTTGCTTCAAAATGTATTAGTAGTTTCAGCAAAGATAAAACAACCTGCCCCACTTAGCAGATGAACAGCTACCAAGAACCCCTATCTACCCACCTCTTCTTTTCATATTTTAATTTAAGCTTCAGCCTTCAAAACCCCATTCTCATTGCTGAGTGTACAGGTTCAGGTGAAAGATTTTGTCTGGAGGTTTATGTGACTTTTTTGTGACATTAAGCAAGTTGGTTCATCAACACATTGACAAAAGATAGCATCAGTGTGTTTCTTCACACCTTGATCTTTCTTTGAGAGTCCTCAGCTCTGTATAAAGATCAAGAACATGGATTTTGATTGAGCAACAGAAGCAATTTGTACATCTATCAGTACAACTCCTCGGAGTACTCTTGCAAATTTGCCTACTATCACTGCCCTGCCTTCCTCATTACATTCTAATTTCTCCAACTTCTTTCATCCCCTGCCTGTCCTACCTTCTCTTTGCTTTGCATTCTCATCCCTTATTTCATTCTGTACCAGCATATACCTGGTTTGAATGGACCAAGGTTAGATTTTCAACCACAGGTACCCAGCATCAGACCCTGTCTCTTTTCTTGCACAGTTCTTAGCAGTTATAAGGTGATATTTCCAACTGCCAATAGACATTTCCTTTTAGCAATCTCCTTGCAGGTCTCAGCAACTTCCACATCATTTATCCTCTCTCCTCATGATGATTTTTCTCAGCTAGGCTCAAAATCTGCATTTTATCCTCATTCACCCAGACCCTTCCTCTCTCTACAGCTCAGTAGAAAAACTGTTTTCTGTTTGCATTTAAAAATGTCTCTTTGAGTCTTATAAAGATTTCCTACATTTCAGATAATTTCATGATGTTTCACCTCAGCCTCTCCTTCCTCTGAATTTCACTTTGGGCCTAACTCATCCACAAAAATTAAAACCATCTACCCACTTCTCTCATTCACACTGTGTATCCAAACTCACAACTCAGTATTTTCCAGAGGCTCAGGGAGTGGGAAGCTCATAATCTCTATAGTACAACCTCTTACCACCTATTCTTGACCTCTTCAAACACAACCATTAATTCCAGTCTGTAATCTAGACTTAGCTTCCTCTATATTTGCATACCTTGGCTCTCTTCAATGTTGCTTATTTTTTTCTACACAGCATCTCTAGTAAGTTTCTCATATACCCACTCAACTTAAACTCTTGGCCACGTCATCATCACTTACATCTTACATCACAATATGGTTCTCTCTGCTCTTGGAAAACGCAGTATTGCCCTATTAATATTTATTCAGTAGGCTACTGCAAAGTTTGTTTTTCTGGCCTATAACCCTGACCTCGTCACCTTTGTCTGTATTCCTCCAGGTAAGTCACAAGTTGCCTTTTAAATGTGCTTTGTAACAGTTTAATTCCCTACTTTTTATATCTCACTCAAGGGACAAGACTCTTCTTTAATCATCCCTAATGTCAGTTTATACCTTCCACTTAACTTTGCAAGCAGTACCTTTACAATGTTCTTCCACTATGTTATCTATGAACATCCACAAACTTACTCCATTATCCTTGACACTCTCCTCTAAATTAGCCCCTACAAAAACTGAAAAGAAGCTAGGCTGCTTGCGTGCCTCCAACTCTGTCACGCTGAGTACAGTTATCCTTCCTCACTGTATCTGTCGCTGTCTCTGGTCTTAGAATACAGGTTCTTTAACACAAGCTGCCTTTTTGACCTATGTTTATACGCTGCCTGGTGTAAGAGTTAATGATGAAACTTCATCACATTAATGTGGCCATACAAAAGTAGAAAAAAAGACCAAATCTATGGGTTCCTCCTAACTTGAGATATCCCTGCTTCTGACTAGGTTTCCTGTCAGAAAAAATCCGTTAAAAATTGTACATGAATTACATGCTTCCCTTGTTTCTTATTCTGAGAACATACTTTCTCTCTCTTCTTTTGTGCAACATATTCTCAAGCTGTGCCAGGGGAAGTTTAGGCTGGAGGTGAGGAGAAAGTTCTTCACCGAGAGAGTCATTCGCCATTGGAATGTGCTGCCCAGGGAGGTGGTGGAGTCACCGTCCCTGGAGGTGTTCAAGAGGGGACTGGACGTGGCACTTGGTGCCATGGTCTAGTCATGAGGTGTGTGGTGATAGGTTGGACTCGATGATCTTTGAGGTCTCTTCCAACCTTGGTGATACTGTGATACTCTGATATTTTGCTAAAATTCAGAAGGAAATATTAGAGATTTGTCTCAAAAAAATAACACTCTCAACACTTATGCATTTGCTACACAGCAAAAGCTACCCAATTTTGGGGACATAAAGAATACCCTGCATGCAAATACAACTGCTGCAGAACAAAGTTTTTCCGTTTTGTAGCTATACCACAACCCAACATTCAGCACAAGTGGGGATATTCTCAATATCCTGCATCAAACTATTGTTAATCAAAAACCACCACTGGTGTTTGTGAATTTGCCTTTTTGCACCCTCCCTCTTTGGCAATACGTTCTAAACCAGCCTTTATTGAGTAGATTGGTTGCTGCTCTTAGCAAGGTTGGCATAGCACACGGCGGATGGATCTCAGTGTCTAGCTCAGACTGGCGTGGTATAAAAAATACTTAACTTGAAAATGCAAGACAGCATTGGCACATGGCACAACCACACTGGTAGGATCAGTGGATGAAAGCATTGTACAAGATCATTTTGTGTCAAACTATGAGGGAAGACAGTTTCTTGCTCTGTGCAAAATAGTCTATCTATGCATATGGGGAGGATAATCAAGGGAACAAGGAGAACAAAGGGAAAATAAGTGAACCAGGTAGGTCCAGAAGGACTGAATGTGAAGGCAAATTAAAAACAGCAGAGGGGATTTAATTCACAGGTGCTTACCTTCTGAGGGCAGAAGGGACCACAATAAATGCTCTAGATTCTTAATTTCTCTATCAAGCCCATGTATCTCATGAAATCAATACAGATGTTTTGGAATGATATCTACACGATTTAAACACTTAAGAAACTACCACTTCCCTTTGAAAGATGTTCTAATGTATTATCATTCTCTCTGCTAAATCTCACTTTTTTCTAGACTGAATTTGTCCAGCTTCCATTTCCACATCTTGTTAGGTATTCATAAACTAGATAGAATAGAATAGAATAGAATAGAATAGAATAGAATAGAATAGAATAGAATAGAATAGAATAGAATAGAATAGACAAGGTTGGAAGAGACCTTCAAGACCATTGTGTCCACCTAAACAACTAAACCATGGCACCAAGCAGCCCATCAAGTCTCCTCCTGAACACCTCCAATGATGTTGACTCCACCACCTCCCTGGGCAGCCCATTCCAATGGCAAATCACTCTCTCTGTATAGAACTTCTTCCTAACCTCCAGCCTAAACCTCCCCGGTGCAGCCTGAGACTGTGTCCTCTTGTTCTGGTGCTGGTTGCCTGGGAGAAGAGACCAACCCCCACCTGGCTACAACCTCCATTCAGGTAGTTGTAGAGAGCAAGAAGGTCACCCCTCAGTCTCCTCTTCTCCAGGCTAAGCAACCCCAGCTCCCTCAGCCTTTCTTCATAGGGCTTGTGTTCCAAACCCCTCCCCAGCTTTGTTGCCCTTCTCTGGACACGTTCCACCAAGTCAACATCCTTCCCAAACTGAGGGGCCCAGAACTGGACACAGGACTCAAGGTGTGGCCTTACCAGTGCAGTGTACAGGGGCAGAATGACCTCCCTGCTCCTGCTGGCCACACTGTTCCTGATGCAGGCCAGGATGCCATTGGCCCTCTTGGATCTTCTATTAGATATCTTTTACTCAAATGAGAGTTTCAGATCAATATGATTTTTTTCTTAACTTCTTGGATAAGTTAAGTACAGCTCTTCAGTTCTCTCATCTCCAGACCCTGATTCACTCTTCTGCCTCTTTCCTAAACCCCACTCATTTTAGTATCCACAGTTAACATTTGAATAACTGAAAATTACTGGAAATAACAAAAATAACACTGTAAGCAGGATTTTGTCAAAGGTTCGTTTGTCCCAGCTTCCCATTGTGGCAAAGATTAGCTTGAGAACACCTGTGAAGGGAAGAACCTACTGAAAATGTGCATAAGGTTCTTGATGACTGCTTATTAAGGTAGAGCCAACAAAGACAGGGAAGGGTAGACAAAGGCACAATGGTAACAACATGAACTAGGAAAAAATGTAAAAGTTTGCTAAAAAGATGGAAACACAGAAAAGCACAGGAATAAGCCAGACTTTGATTAGTACAGCAATGAACCAAACATTTCACAGGCATTTTCCTTTAAAGCACTGGGAAGAAAGATTTCTGTTTTCTCAGATTAGTTATGTCTCTCTAGTCTTTCACAAAATCACACAGAATGGTAGGAGTTGGAAGGAACCTCTGGGATCATCTAGACTCCAAAGCAGGTGACTCCACATTGTCTCTGGGCAGTGTGTTCCAGTGCTCCATCGCCCTCAAAGTAAAGAAGTTTTTCCTTATGTTTAGGTGGAACTTCCCATGTTCTAGATTGTGCCCATTGTCTCTTGTCCTGTTATTGGGCACCACTAAAAGAGACTGGCCCCATCCTCTTGACGGCTGTCCTGTAGATATTTATAAGCATTGATAAAATTCCCTCTTGGTCATCTCTTCTCCAGGCTAAACAAATGCAGATCTCTCAGCCTCTCCTTGTAAGAGAGATGCTTCAGTCCCCTAATCATCTTTGCAGCCCTTCATTGGACTCTCTTCAATACTTCCCTGTGTCTCTTGATCTCAGGGACCCAAAACTGGACACAGTATGGGCCAGATATGGCCTCACTAGGGTAGAGGAGAAGGAGAACCACCCTCAACCTCCTGGTCACACTCTTCTTAATGCACTGCAGGGCACCACTGGCCTTCTTGGTCACCAGAATACACTGCTTAACATAGTTAACTTGGTATCCACCAGGAATCCCAGCTCCTTCTCCAAGACCTGCTTTCCAGCAGGTCAACCCCTAACCTGTACTGGTGCATGGGATTATTCCTCCCAAAGTGCAGGGCTCTGCCCAACTCTCCAGCCTTTTCAGGTCTTGCTGAACGGCAGCACAGCCTTCTCATATGTCAGTCATTCCTACACTACCACTCTCACTCTTTTTTTATCCAGTCTAATAGAGAACAAGAGGACTATTTTTACCAAAAGTATGTATTTCAGGAGACCATTATAAAAGGATTTGAGCAACAATTATTTAAATGAATGCAGTGCTACACTTCTAGCTATCATCTACCTTTTCTCTCTGCTTCCCCAAATGCATAGAAACTTCTCTAGTAAGCTCACTAACTTTTCAGTTTTTTCTCTTGATATATTTTTATCTAGTTACATAGAGAGGACAGACAAAACTACAGTGCAATTTAAAATAAACTTCAACTCCATAAAGTCAACACAACTGGGTGAAACACACAAACAGGAGAGGCTTCAAAGTTGGTGGAAGTCAGCTGGTAAAGAGGGCTTTTAGAAACAATGTTAGTCCTCCAAAATCTGAAGTTGCACCCAAGTGAAGAAGTTGTGACAAACGTGGAAAGTTAAATAAAACAATGTCATTAGGCAGGCCACAAATGCACCCACTCTTTCTTTTGTTCTAAATCTTCCTGTCAGCTGATAATTAAGGATAGAACGAGCACTCACTGAGGATAACGTTATTTCAGAGAGTTGGAATTAACTCCTTGCATCAGTGTTCACTGAGGAAGAAATTAAAGACAATTTCACCACAACAGCCTTTTGTGATGTGTCTTCTGCAAAAGGAAGTCCTGCTTTATAAACCTTGAGCTCTTCAAAGGTGTCAACAATATTCAGATAATAAGCTGGGTAACACGTGCTGATTCTGATTCCAAAAGGCTATTAGCAAAGACCCTCACCTACAACATTTAAGGAAAGTAGACAGCCACTGCAAAGGAGTCTTGGCCTGACTAAACAAACAAAAGACAGGGAACAAGGTAGTACTAAGTGGTCAGTTCCTCCATGGAAGGACCTAATCAATGAGGTTCCCCTGAGACCTGTTCTATTCAGCATGTTTACAAGAGATGAGCAGTGAGGTGGACTTGCTGGAACAGATCCATGTCCTTCTTATGTTGGGGGTCCCAGAGGTGAGCACAGTACTCCAGGTGGGATCTCACAAGAATGGGGCAGAGGGGAAAACATTTCCCTCAACCTTCTGGCCACACTTCTCTTGATGCAGCCCAGGATGTGATTTGCTTTCTAGGCTGCAAGTGCACATTGCTTAATCATATTCTGGTTTTCGTCCACCAGTACCCCCAAGTCCTTCTCTGCAGGGCTACTCTCAATCCACTCATTGCCCATCACCCAGTCTGTATTTGTGCTTGAGAGAGCCCTTACCCATGTGCATGACCTTGCACTTAGTCTTGTCAAACTTCATGAGGTTCACACAAGCCCACCACTTGAACCTGTCAAAGTCCCTCTGGATGGCTTCCTTCTTTCCACCATACAGACTGCACCATGCAGCTTGGTGTCATCTGCAAACTTGCTGTGGGTGTGCTCTTCGAACGGAGCACAGATCACCCTCATCTGAAAATTAGTAGATTGAAACTGGAGCAGGGCAAATATGGTCAGACAAATGGAATAGTTTCCACCTGAGTTTTCAATGATAGGGAGCTACAAACTCACAGTGGGCATGGACAGGTCATTCATTGTTTCTTCCCACATGTACGTAAAGCGATCAAAATAAACCAGGAGGAAATGGGAAATTTCCCTTTTGGCAGCTTCTTCCCTGCCAATAGATGCTATCATGAAAGTGTGTTACATGAGGTGACTGGAAAAGTAGCTGGAAGAAAGGGACTCCTTAAGATTGCTGACAAACACAAGTTTAATAAATACATTTAAAAACCCATGGATTTATCACCACTGACAACAGAGAGAGAGTCTCTATTAAGGCTGTCCTGTGCTGACGAAACCTGTTACATGACTACTACAATCAGGAAGGTTAGAAAGCTGGCATACTTGAAGAACACTGCAGTAAGATAAGACATTCACATGATGGCAGTTACAGAGAAAGGTAATTAATATGTGAACGGAATCAAGATGACATCGTTCAGTGCTCTGTCACTGAGACCTCAGCCCCTCTTACACTGAATACCAGTTAGGCTTTACAAAGACTTCTTTCTTTTTCTTTTTTTTTCAAGTTAAATTGAATCAAACAGAATCGAATCGAGTCAAAGCAAATAGAATTAACCAGGTTGGAAAAGACCTTTGAGATCATCAAGTCCAACCTATCACCCAGCACCATCTAATCAACTAAACCATGGCACTAAGTGCCTCATCCAGTCTCTTCCTAAACACCTCCAGTGATGGTGACTCCACCACCTCCCTGGGCAGCACATCCCAGCGGCCAATCTCTGGGAACAACTTCTTCCTAACATCCAGCCTAAACCTCCCCTGGCACAGCTTGAGACTGTGTCCTCTTCTTCCGGTGCTAGTTGCCTGGGAGAAGAGACCAACCCCCACCTGGCTACAGCCTCCTTTCAGGTAGTTGTAGAGAGCAATGAGGTCTCCCCTGAGCCTCCTCTTCTCCAGGCTAAGCAACCCCAGCTCCCTCAGCCTCTCCTCACAGGGCTGTGCTCCAAGCCCCTCCCCAGCTTTGTTGCCCTTCTCTGGACACCTTCCAGCAAGTCAACATCTTTCCTAAACTGAGGGGCCCAGGACTGGACACAGGATTCAAGGTGTGGCCTAACCAGTGCTGAGTACAGGGGCACAATGACTTCCCTGCTCCTGCTGGAAGCTTGCAAATTCGTAGCAGATATAAACCTTGCATAAGATTGTATCTGGTAAACTTCCAGGAGAAGGAATTTTCACTTTTGGCCATACGGTTCTACATTTTGGATGTGGGTTCTAATGCTGACTATAGAATGAACAAACATTATACATTATACATTATACATTATTACTAAACACTCAAAGAGTGCATCAAGCCACAAGCATTTCTCTCATTGACTTGATGTTATATGTTCTTGTTTACACTCTTATGTGGAGTGTAATCTTTCTGAAGCAACTCTTAGCAAAACAATAGACTTGTCCAGGTGAAACTCACAGATCCCATCACAGAAATAAGTACACAAATTTTGTTCCCAAGAGACTTAGTCTTCTCAGACTCAGGGAATCTGAGGGAAGAACAAATTCCTTGGTAGGTAAGACAGACCAAGTCTACTAAGCTTGAGAATGTACTGCAGGCCTTCCTCTTTGCTAAACCTAAACAACTTTTTAAAGTTCTACAACCCAAACCCCCACTTCAAGAAGATTTCCACGTTTAAATAAAGAGAAGAAAAAAGAGCAGAGATTCCTTGACTTTGTTACTGCTAATTTAATCATTGGTGGACATTTTAAAAACAATGATCTAATTAATGCATGCTAAACAGTTGATAGTACAAAGACTGCTATCAGGATAAGGCACATGCTAAGCTATAAAGCAAACAATGTGATTCATGGGTAATTTTTGAACTGTAAAAAAAAAAAGGTCAAACCCATACAAGGTATTAATAACTCACCTCACTACAGCAAGTCATTCTCAGGAACTCAGTGGCATTGCTGTGTTTCCAGTAAGCACAAGCAAGAAATTCTGAACAAGCCCTGTGAAGTGAGGCTGAGGGAGCTGGGGTTGCTTAGCCTGGAGAGGAGGCTCAGGGGAGACCTAATTGCTCTCTACAACTCCCTGAAGGGGACGATCTCAAAAGTCTTTTCCAACCTGGTCTATTCTATTCTATTCTATTCTATTCTATTCTATTCTATTCTATTCTATTCTATTCTATTCTATTCTACTCTACTCTACTCTACTCTACTCTACTCTACTCTACTCTACTAATGCAAGGTAAAAATAAAATAGAATTGCATATCCACTGCTGAAGTAAACTGTTTACTAAATATTACTACATAATATGACAAACTGCCAGTTTGGCTTGCATTACTGTACTTTTAGTACAGTAACTTTATAAAATATTTTACTCTTTTTTTTACTTTTACTCTTTTTTACTCTTTTACTCTTAGTACAGTTCTTTTTAGTACAGTAACTTTACTTTTACTTGAGTTGTCAGAGAACTAGGTAAGTGCTCATTTAGTGTATTTTGTATAAATCTAAATAAATGTATGGCAGGTTGTCCTAATCTAACTTCTCTTGGCTGATGATTGTGCCTTTTTGGGATATACACATTTTGGCCTTTTTCCCAAGTCTGGACTTCATTGTCTGGAACAGTCACAAACTGACTCTCCGACTGATAAGCTCTGCTCCCTGTGCTGTGGAAAAGTGGACACAAGAAGAAGGTTTAGTGAGAAGGGTCTTTCCAGGGTTACCTTTTATATGGGAAGAATCTTGTAACTATGCGCTGGACACTGTGGAAAGTTGCAAGACTGGACATTGTTTAAATGATATGTTAGTTGCCTTCTCCAGATTCAGTGACCCTACCACTAATTCACCTGTAAGCTCTGTTTGATGCAAAAGAAGTCACCTAATGTCACTTTGCATACCAGTGTTGCATTCTTCCTTCCCTACAAAACACCACATTTTTATTCCCCCCGCCAACCCTCCTTTTCATTATAGAACAAAGGCTTCTGGTTGTAGGAAAAATGAATCAGGGTTATGGTAATATTTCAGATCTTACATTAGTTCTTCAGTTTCTTCAAGGCCCTGAGAAGTGATCAGATAAATTTTATTATTGTTTTCATCACTGAATATGAAGGATTGATCTATCCATTAGCACTTCTGTAACAGCTACCCAAAGCGCAACTTTAATGTTGACAGGAGAAATGAACTATTACCATGTATAAGATAGAGAAATGCAAGGTGATCATTGTTTTTATGATTAGAGAGCCATTTGAGTATTTTCCATAAAACTACACTGTTACAGTAAATCTGCAAAAGCCTGAAGAATGCAGAACTAAAAATCAAATTGTGTTCATGATAATGAGCCTTATGTCTCAATAGAAAACTTCACTTCATTTTATAATTTAGGTTTTTAATGCAAATAAGGCCCCAAATGCTATTGCACTCAAGTTAAAACACTTGACATTTTTACTCCTTAAAATGCAACATTTTATGATGTCTAGATATGTTTATTAATTAGTGATTATTAACACCCAGTAAACAACATGTCTTGTAAAAACACAATCTTTCTTCACAGCATGAGGTTGAAATCTATTATTCACTGATTCCATATGCTGAAATACACTCAAATGATCACAAGTGACCTTAAGCATTAGATAAATGTAAATGAGGACAGGACAGAAAATGTGCTTTTGATTGATATCTAAAAGACTAGGTTTGAAGCCTTGACAAGGGATGAAATCTGAAATCTCTTACCCAGTAGAAGGCAACTGGAAATCTACAAAATCTAAGCTTCTGGATGGACAATACCATACAGCCTCTCGTAAGCAGGGATGAGCGTCTGAGGCTGCTCACAGGAAGTCTTTGGCACAGGGAACCTGAAAGACCATTCCTGTGGCCCATGTGGCCTTTGTCTACTTGGCAGGCACTTATTAGGATGCAGAAATATATCTCTAAGTTATATGATGTACACACTAATGAAGGCAGATTTTTTCTAACCCTAAGTGCTCACTTCTCTATATGGAATGGCTACAAAGCACACAGATGAATGATGTAAATGATAGCCATTAAAATGATGAGGGTTTTACTCTCTATGTAAATAAGCTTATTCTGTTGTAACATTGCCTTTCTCAGCCTTTTTTCAGCTTCACTTTTGTCACTTTTAGACTGAGAGCACTTACAGAATGAGAGTTATCAACAAAAGAGGAGATTTAGACACACAAATAAGAGCGTACTATTTGCCCTAAGGTGCCATCTTTAGGCACGTCCAAATTGTTAACCCTATATCACAAACATTTACTTTGCAGTTTAGTTTTAGAACACTACAAGAGAACAAAGTGCTTCCAGCTACTGTACCTAAAGATGCTTCAAGGAAATAGATAAAATAACTCCAGTGGCACCACCTGTTACAGGATGGGTCACGAAAGGCTTGCAAGACCATCTGAAACAAGCCTTCAGGGCTAACTCAGAGACAACAGAGCTGATGCACCATGAGAAAAAGACTGAGCAAGCCCTGCTCCTTAGGACATAGTGAGACAAGGGTCCCAGCATGGCTCCGGTGCTCCCCATTTGTCCTCACAGATGACAACACAACACTGACTGTACACAGGACAACCAAAAAACCTCCCATGGATGCGCCAACAACATCTGCTTTAGGGGCAAATGGGATTTGGTATCACCCTGAATTCTCAGAGCTATTTAAAATGAAAACTGCCAGTGATTTAGGTACGTTCATTCCAAGCCCTTCAGCACAATGGGTAATGTTGAGTCTGAAGCAGCCAAATTTCAACCATGCACTAAACCATAGCTTGAAGAGACATAATGTATATGAACAAAAGAGAAGGGAGAGGTTAAATCACCAAGATTAATATGAACAGAAAGGGAAGGGAGAGGTTAAATCACCAAGATTAATCTTACAGTACGTGGAAAGCATGTACACTTTGAAATGCCTGTCTTGCATCACTTCCCTATTCATGCTGTATATACATCTGTGCCAGCACCAGCAATACAGGTCACATTTTCACACTTTTGCATACATTTCACGTTTACATTAAAACATATTCCCAGAAAAACAGTTGAATAGAGTCTTACCAGCTTGACACTTTCCGAGCCTTAAATACTCCTGCATTTTGGTTTCTTGTGATGATCTCACTTACATCTGTAGTGTATTCATTAAGAATTAACAGCAAATCTAGAGCAGTAATAAAAACAATAAACAATGCTTCCCCCCCATTTCTAATACTTTCATAATGTCTGCTGTCTCTTTGGACTTCATTAACCTGTACTAAGTTGGTCATTTACATTTCTGCTCCAGCATATCGGTCGTATATATCCACGCAGCATCTTGCCCTTGTGGCCTACCTCTACTTCTTTACTGTTTTGTTTAAGGAACTGATAGCCCTGTACCTGTAGAATGAGCTGAAAAAGACTTCCCATATCTTATACACATTTAGAAGTGTAAGAATTTTAACCATTTATCAGAAATTGTCTACTGTGGTTACTCAATAATCAGTTTAGTTTGTTCTGCTTTTGACTGTATCAGTTGATCTCAGCACTGAGATTTGGAGGTTTATGGGTTTTGAGTACCTGCCCTGCTGCAAGACACATACCTTTGTTCCTGGCTCAGTCTGGGTAAAATTCAACATGTAATGGGAGCATCATAACCAGTAGACAAGGGAGTTCCTACTCCATTTGCTTTCTTGAGAAAGTTTTGGAACCACCATAAAAGACAGTACATAGCAGTAAACAATTTTTCTTCCCCACAGGCACTTGCAACAGTGCTTTAGACTCACGTCCCAGCTGCTTTCGGGCTGGAAGAACAGGTCACAAATTCGTGTGGCCATTCAGGCAGGCCAAAACTGTCACTGGAAAGTTTTAAGAGAACCTGTGCCCTGTCATCTCTATTGTTAACCTTCAAAATTAGCCATTTGTAGTTATTGAGGAGTTATCAGAAGGAAAAGGTGTAGCAAGTAATCAAAATCTACGAGAATACTGAAGGTTTGTCGGTGTGAATCCACAGGTATTTGAACAACTCAATCTAAAATTAAAAGAATATATTTAAGGGATATTTTTGTTAAAGATGTCTATGATCCCTCTTTCTTAAGATACAATTAGGTGGAGGTTGCCAGGAGCATAAAATATGTTGAATTCTCTGCATGTGCTCTTAAAAGAAAACCAAGCACTAGTATCAGGCTAATTTAAGCTATTACTGATGTATCTTTTTATTTGCTTTGCTAAAATCACATAAATTTGCCTTCCTAACACATTGACTATTTAAAAATATTTATACTAGGAAAGCCTCTACCCAAACAATGTGAAAGAAAAGACAACTGATATTTCATGAAGCCATAAACTATAAACGGAACAAGAGAAAACTGGTTTGAACAAATCTCTCTAACTGTAAATCATTTAAATCTTTTCCACAATATGAAATGAGAAGTAGTAATGATTAGTCTGTGTCTGTGAAGTAGAAGGAAGGCATAAGCAATTCCACGAGCAAAGGATGATATTTTTAAGTAGAGGCAGTAGTAATAGTATTGATAAATTGGAATGTGCTGCCCGGGAGGTGGTGGAGTCACCATCATTGGTGGTGTTTAAGAGGAGACTGGATGAGGCACTTGGTGCCATGGTTTAGTTGATTAGATGGTGTTGGGTGATAGGTTGGACTTGATGATCTCAAAGGTCTTTTCCAACTAGGATAGTTCTATTCTATTCTATTCTATTCTATTCTATTCTATTATTCTATTCTATTCTATTCTATTCTATTCTATTCCACTCCATTTTCCATTCCTTCCATTCCATTCCATTCCATTCCATTCCATTCCATTCCATTCCATTCCATTCCATTCCATTCCATTCCATTCCATTCCATTCCATTCCATTCCATTCATTCCAAATTAGCTACATTGCACTGAGCAAAATTAATAATTGTTGTAAACATGTTAACACTAACTTTTAAAAATAATTTATGAGCCTATGTCTTCAGGCATTCAGGCTGAACATGACCTTTCTAACCTAGATTTCCAGGGATTTCCAAAGATCCATACCCTATATTTTAATGGCCACTATAGCGCACTGCAACAATGTTTTGTATTATTGATGCTTTCGGAGGGTAGTTCAGATTACTAGTGCAGTGTGAAACAGAGCTAAGGCAGAAGGTACACAGCCTCTCTAGACAACTGTCTCTAGACAATTTTTACTAAAAATTAGCCTCATCCTTGGATTTGGACATGTTGATCTCAGCATGGAAGCTTTCAGTGTTCTGGGGAAGCAGAGCTTCATATTCATGACTGGCTACATCACAGATACTGTCTAAGATGCAAGGCTTGTATCTGAATGCATGTCGCCAAAATTACAAAGGGGGATGAGTCAGATAACTTTACCTATGTACGTCTTCATTATTTATTGGAAGTATCTATATTTTCCTTTGTAATTCTTTCATTAAATGTTCATGGAAGAGCTTAGATAAAGCACCTTAAAACAGTAAGAAAGTTTTGAAAGAGGCTGTCAGAGCAATAGCACCTCTCTTTATCTTATTGATTTTACAATAAATGATCTGTTCGTCTATTAAATATTGCCCACGATAAGCAAAAGGAGTGAGAGTGAAGGGTTTTCAACGGGCTAGCAACTGAAACTACAATATCCTATTTAAAACCTTCATGAACCTCATCTGTAAGACCACTGATTAATATCAAATTTAGCTATATATTTCACTGGAAAATGGTTAAAATAACATCAGCGATTTGAAACGAACATACTCATTAATTACTGTAACTCGCCACATCCCAACAACACATATAGCTGCTGAAAACAGCCACAGCAAATCCTCAACGTGGCAGCACGAAGTGGAGAATAACATGAAGAATGTCAAAAAATGAGAAGAAAAATCAAATCCTCAAAAGCTTGAGACTCCACAAAGCAGAGCTGTTAGTTACGCTCACTGAATAGCAATAACAACAACAAAACCAACAATAATTATGATGATGATGATAATACAAAGGCAGATTCTCAGATGCAATGCACTATTGCCAGGTCGATTTTCAATTACATTTCACTGATGTATTCATTTGTTTCTTAATGTGCTCATCTTGCCCATTAAGAATAATTAGCAGGCTTGCTTGGTGATTTCCTGGCTTCTGACAGTGATTTTATTTTGTTTTTCCCCCCTTTTTTGTTGACAACCACTTTCACTTTTTGGAAAGCCATTTTTGGATATTACAGTATGACTGGCACGTAATTTCAGCTTCGCGAGGAATTTAAAGGCAAGACGTAAACAGTAATTTCTAAACAAGATTATTTTAATCTAGAATACCTACATAAAAAGCATAATACTAGGTATTAACTACCCCTGAAAGCAGAATCTAGAAAAGAAAACAGTATTTTATTCCACGTTCATTCAGTGCAATAAACAACTAAAAAAATACCATCGGTGACGATAAAAATTAGCAGAAATGCATCATCTGTAGTTTGTGGCACGTGGGGTCAAACGTTATCTCCAATTACACTGAAAATATTGATTCCAGTGAGTCTGATGTGGCTGAAACAGATCTAAATTTAGCCTAAACTTCTGTTGTAGCTGCTCACTACAGAGAAGAACGCAAAGGAAAATTACCATTGGGCGGATCACAAAATTGCTGCCGAAGTCCTTAAAACACAGCAAATGCAACACAAATTTTATTGTGAGCGCTTTTGAGGATACAATGCTACCTACACTGTAAAGTTCTTAGTTCTCTGCACTTTGGCACCCTGCTAATATTAAGCCCATTGTAAAATCCAACGCAACAAAGGCAGTGTGAATGCTGAGCCTTCAGAGCACCAAATGTTAAAAAAAGGAAAATACATTCCTGTTAGAGGCTTCCACCAATCACCTCTCCGAAAGGGATTCGCTGAGTGAATACAGATGAAGACTTCTTGTAGGACTTTTGGAAAGAAAAGATAGTTCTAAAACACACTGTGAAAAACCCAGGTGTGATAATTAGATGACATTAACAGTATCTTTTTCAGGAATAAAAGCACCTTAACTTGCTTAATTCCAAATCGTGAGTAAACGCTTCTGACGCTCACCAGTTTTCCTGGCTACAGGAGACTTCTCCATTTCAAAAAGTTCAGCTATGTTTGTGGAATCTGCTATGCAAGCTGCTTGCTGAGTTGGTGGTTACTGAATTCACCTGAAGCTTCTTGTGGGTAAAATGACCTTTTGCTAAAGATGTGTGTTTCTAAAAAAAAACAAACCACACCTCAGTTGGCTGTGTGAGGCCAGTTTTGGAACGCTTCATTTCTCCCACATTTTTTATTCTCATAATGAGATAGGACAAAAAGGATGGGATGGGGTGGTGTTTATTAAAAATCACAGCACAATGGATAATTCTCCCTTGAAACGTGAATATAACAGACCAGAATGTAACAAAACAAAAATGCCTGCAACACAACTGGGAACTTGCCTTTTCCAGCATAAGGAGACGTGATGTGGGATTGGCTGATTTTAGCACGAATTTGTTAAAGTGTTGTAAGCAACTGCCGTTACCTCAGTTACCTCTGAGAGAGTCTTTTTAAAAGTAGTAGCTAATATTACTGGGCTGCAAAGTCTCCTCTTTAAACAGTCACCAGCAACCCCAATTTTTTTTTTTTACAACCACAAATTAGTTTAACTTTTTTTTTCTTTTTTTTCACCAAGTACTCATTTTGTTAATTGTCAAATACCTATAAAACTCAAATCTAAATAACTCGGATGATGCAGTGGCCACAAGCTGAAAATCTAGCCTGCCTTAAAATGCAAATGGAAAGATTACCAAGGAACAAAAGCAAATAGATATCTCCCTTTTTTCACTCTCAATTTCTAAGGGCTATTAGTATTCACTGTATATATCTGTTCTTCTTCTGTGATGATCTTTAATGTGGCCACAAATTATGCTCACTCGTTCTCTTGCTTAGTCAAAGTCCAGCTCAATTTTCTGAACTACGTGTTCATGTTAAGAGGGCATAACAGCAATTTATTCTAATATAAGAAATATAATAAAATACTTCCTACAAGGGATGGAGAACTTTTACAATCTTACATCCAGAGAAATAATGGCAAATTGATAATTCATTAAGCACACTAAGCAGGCAATTTGTAGGCAGTTATAACTTAGCAGCAACAACCAAACCATGCATTTCAATATACACTGGGAAAGCCATAGCACCACACAAACACTGGGTATATTTTAAGAGGCTAGCACTTGAAAGCAAAAACCAACCAACAAACAAAAAAAAGATTTCAAAAATCTAGTTCTGCAAAACGATTATTTTAAGGGGAGTTAATGATTTGATTCACTGCTACACCTCCTGCAACGTGCAGCATACACACGGGAGTCTTTCAGCACTCGACCATAAGACAAATATTTGCTATTGTACTTGCTCTATACCAATACTTACATTTTTAATTGAAAGAATAAAATGTGGCATTTATTGTGGGGGTAGCTGTAGATCTGTTCAAGATATTCTGCAACTGTTTTTTAATTACTTATGTGGGGACGTTTTCTTAATATACTCCATGCTGTCTGTCTTTATATCGATTGTTACTCAGCCAGTAAAAAGGAACGAGCACAACAAACCAGTTTTCTATCTGAATAAGGATACTTTTGATGGCCTTTTCATTTCCATCAGTTAACAGAACTTCTTTGACATCTGCAGAAATAGCAACCTGAAAAAAAGAGCACAGCAAACAATGAGCAAATATGCTTGTCTGTGTGGAAGTGAAGACAGGAGTGACAAGCCTTCAGTATCATGCTTCCTCACCTATTTCTCTGTAACAATCTTCAATCTTTTTTCATTTTATGTCTGCATTATTTTAATCATTCAATCAAATCAGTCAATACTTTTATCATTCCATTTGCGGGAGCCTCTATCTTGCTATCATTCTGTTCCGTAATTGCATTGTGACAGCGGATGATGGTATTCTGAGAGGCTTTCATTTGCGGGCTTCTGTTTATCTAGTAGAGCCATCATACAAGGCTGTCACTCTGCCTTTCAGCTTGCTTCTGTCTGACTGCCTGATGCCCTTCATATAACTTTGCATTGCAGGCAGATGGCTTTGTAAGGGTAATTTTTTTGTGAGCTTTGACATGCTCGCACATTGGGCTGTAACCTCGACACATTGTATAAGAGCGACAGGTTTGTCAAATGCCAATCAGTGTAACAATATGCTTTTATTTGTAGAGACATAAAAACTTGTCTAATGCACTGCACTGCTACATAATATCTCCTGAATACATGACTCAGAACCCAGAGAATGGTGAACGACTCTCCTGAATGGCCAATCTAATTCAAAAGAATCTAATTACCGAGAGCTCTGGATCATGTTTGTTGGTGTAATAATGCAGGCAAAACATTAGCAGCTATATCATGGTGCTCCAACTGTGATTCGCCAGGCTATTCCTGTATCTTAGCAAATGGGACTATAATCTGAAAAAAAAAAAAAAAAAAAAGCTTGGGCTATGGCAGTGAAAGACAGACCGTACGTGGCCTGGAATGTCACAACAAGAGATATCGACTGCGCGGAGGTAAAATGTTTCTGCTCATCGAGGCAACCATAAAATCAATATGATACGAAAGCAAGTCAGTCTAGAAGGTCTCTCAAGACTCTGCAGCTTGACTGCAGCTGAGGCTGTTGACAGTTCTCTGACCCAGCAGTTGGAGGCACTGGAACATTTTTCCTTTTGTTTCTTCCTCTGAATGGGATTGGAATTGAGAAAAGACCTACCATGAGCCCAGCCAAGCATGTCATGCCACCCCTAGCTCACACACAGCAAGGTCCCTGAAAGAGAGAAAGGAAATGGTAGAACCCATACAAATTAGATGAAAATGGTCAGAGAGACATATATGTTACAAGAACAAATTGCCATCTGCAGTAAGGACTGAGCTACCAGGAAGTTGTAGAGACATGACTGGGCTACCTCATGTCGTTTTGCGTTTTAAAAATAATTATGAAATAGAAAAGTCACAAAGCAGGCAAACCAGTGGGGGTTCCCTCATTAGTGTTCAGTGCAACATTACCACCACTGAGCTGAAAAATCTGAGAAGGTTCCCTTTTTTCCCTTGTCAATGGCTCTGTCTTTTAGAACTAAACTAGATAGAGTAGCGAAAGATAATTGTTAGGAAAGGATAACAATGTTAATCCACATTCATTCTTGCAAAAACAGTTAGAGAAGTAAATGGGGACATTAATATTATTTCTATATCTCTCCATATAGTTATGCCTAAAAGCCTGTCAGTATTAAAAAGAGAGAAGTTTTAAAACAAGCCATGTACCACCTAACAATTACACACGAAGAAATCTGATCCTTCAATTAGCACTTAAAACTGCAAGTGACCTACAAACAATGCTGTTATGAACAATGCTGGGAACAGCAAACAGTTAAGCCATAGAAAACTAAACGAAGTTGGTGTCAAGAGCCTAAACCCAGCCTGAGCCGAGGGCTGAATGCGTGGTCTAAAAGGCTGCTTTTAACTTAGACCATACTGTGCTGTTATTAAGATGTGCATGTGAAATATAATTTGGCACACAGTGCGCTGGATAGGAGCTTGCAGGGGGAGCCATAAAGAATGTCCTCCAGAGCCACGGCTTGCCCCAGGAGGGGAGGAGGGAGGGATGCTGACCCCACGCTGAAACTGCGTGAAGTGGCGTCTAGGGCAAGGCAGAGTCTCAGTTTAGGAACATGCTGCTTTATAGCTAAATCCACAGCAACTGTTGCAGCTGGCAGAAACATTCCCATTGACTCATTTTTGACAGGCAGAAAATGGAATTTCAGCGAAACAGATGTTTGGGGTTCTTTGGTGAACCATTTCTTCTCTCCTGAAACACTAACATTTGAAAATCTACGTTTCTGTTCATCTCCTTGCTCCCTTGACAAGCATTTAGCGAGACCAACAGTATCACTATACAGATGCTGATTATTTTGTTCGCTGAGGCCAGCAGACAAGGCCGCATGACTGTATACTAATGATCACTGACTGGATGGGGTCGATTAATGTTTCTTACACTCCATACATTTTATTAGAAAAAAGCCTAGTTATGCCATTTAACAGAAATGAGACAAAAGACAGACATAGTTTGGAGGAACAAGCCCGAGGAGAATATAAAACAGATGTGGGAAATTCACGGTTCGTGGTTTAAACAGAATAATTACAGGTTATTCATCATATACATTTTCATTTCTACAAACCTTAGATGCAAACATCTTAAAAGTACATACATATAAGATTTAGAAGGCACTTAATGCCTTGTAAGAGTCACGCTTATCGCAGTAAACACAGAAAGTACCTGAAGTAGGAGTTTTTGTGCACTTTGAATCCAATTAGCATGTGCGCAATATACAAGCATATATATACACATGCGTATGTATTTATGCAGACACATAATAAATCTCAGCACCAGTTCCCTTATTAGCAAATTTTTTAAAATCACATGACTGACTCAGGCAATATTTAGTGACATTTATCAATGAGAATGAAAACAAAGTGTGTGTAATGTTGAGAGGGCACAGTCATGGGAGATCGGGACCTGAAGCTTCCCACTTCTTCCATGGAAGTTTGACTGATTGCTGTCTCTGAATATCCAGGCTTGCATACCCATGGTAGGCAAATACCCTTTTAGTAAGCAGCAGAGGGAGGTTTGCCGTGAAGAGCCTCTGAGAACAAGCAGAGTGTACGAGCCACAGCAAAGCGCTACAGGGACACCACTACTGCAGCCAAAGTCACACAATGCAGGGCCCAGCTAAACTTGGAGAACAGAGCAGTGGCTAGCAGATTATGTATGATAGCTGCCTCCTCTACTGGGCTGGGTTTCGTTCAGGTGGTAGACAGAGCATAACTGAGGCTTTAGAAACCAGGACATGCTTTGGTGCTGGGTCTTGGACTTCAGATTGTAGAGTCTGAGCAAGCCACAGGAACCAGCTCACAACTGATACACTTTCGGCTTCGGTACAAGGGGCAGGGACTTAGAGCTTGGTCTTAACCTATTTTACCAGCACTGCATGTGCACAAAACAAGGGATCCTCTATACTCCAAACTGGTTTACTTGGCGTTAGCCTTGCACTCTCGCTCAGAACACAAGTTATGCCTTCAAACGGCTTTTCCTGGACACCATTCATCCTCTGGACAATGAAACTTCAAGGATTTCCAAGTGCAAAGTACTGTATACTCAAGGGGAACGGAAGAACGTGCAGGATGGATTCTATTTTTAGGCATTCCTATTTGAGCCTTGATAACTGACTTCAACATGTTCAGAAAATGAGGGGGAAAAAATCCTAAAAAACTGAAGTGTAGGCGTCTCAAAATTTTATCATAAGGCTTAAAAAAGAGGGGCGAATTTCTCCATTGCTATTTGCAGTGATTATTATGCATTTTATCAGGCAATATTTTGCTTGTTTCTGCAAGAGATGTCGGTTTAAAGAACGTCTTTTATTTTTCCTGACCTTCACAATGAGTACTGATCGATTGGAGCTTCACTTTTGTTTCGCAAAAATCAAAGTGAAATAAAACGCCTTGAGTGGAAATCAAAAGTCTTTGACATATAGCAGAAAGCTTGCTGTGCAATATTAGTACCCAAAGGCAGCTCAGAAGTCTTTGTTAAGAGCAACGTGCATTCACCTTGAACACTTTAAATTTAATCTGAAGACTTAAATCATATCAATCTTTACCATGCAGATACGATACAACTAGCACATTGGAAAACATCTTTTTATGTTAAACTCTGTACCTGAATATTTCACTGTGCTTTAGGCAGTAGTAAGCCAGCACTTCTTCGGATGGCCAGAGACCTATAAAACAAAGATATTTGTCTCCTTAATACAGTCTCTTTGTTGTTGTTGTTGTTCAAAATAGGATTTTAATACATACCACCACTTGCAGACCTATACCAACTCCTTGATTTTCTAAATTTCCCATAATACCAGGGAATAAGGACACAAATAAATATTTTAAGGGAAGGCTTCTGATTTAAGCATTGGATCTGGAAATTTCATCTACTTCATCCTGACTAATGGTTAGAAATGTACCTCTGTCTCTAGTTACACACACAGTGGTCAAAACTTTACAAGTTATATAAAATGGCATTCTATGAAGCTTCTGACATTTGGGCATTTGCATGAATATCAAACTGTTGTAATGGGCCAGATGAGAGGCCCACCTTTCTTTGTAGTCTGTTTCTAACAGTGGGCAGAAGTCATCTTCTTTTTCGGTAGCTGTCCTCTACACTTCATTTTCCCCCAGTTCATCTTTATTTAGGTCCTTTTCTCTGAAGGGTTTGTTAGGTCAGGCATCAGTCTAACTGTAAGGACCACTGTCAACACCAACACATGCTCAGGTAACATATAGGACTAGAGCAATAATGCAGCATGATTTCTAGTTGTGGCTCAAGAAGTTCCTGAGGAGGAGGGGAGATACAAGTGGTGAGTTCTGTTTAACAGTCACCAAGGGATTTTTCTAGCCGTTCTGTGGACTCTGGTAAACTCTCCATAGCTGCAACGTCTTGCGGCAGGAAGCATCACAGTTTTACCATGCTGTCTCTTGTTTTGTACTTGCCTCCCTGTAATTTTCATCTGAGGGCCCCTAGTATGGGAATAGACAGGAGTAATTGTACTTTTTTCACCTCCTCTGTCTTATTTACAACTTTATAAGCATCCATCATAAAACTCAGAGTGGTCATTGCCAAGCTCAGCAAATACTTGGGGGCATCCATGCAAATTTACCCTCTCAACACCACTGACTCACGAAACTCGCTGTTTTGTCTGATCTGCTTCCCACCTCATTTGAACATCGGAGATTCTGTGGGCCACAGAGAGGGCAGCACAGATCCTGCATGGCTTGCATGCTCTCCTGCGGGCACAAGTCTCCACTGATAGAGGGAGCCTGGGAAAACCAGATTTGTACTGAGGCAATTGAGTCAGCTTCCCAAAGTTAAGGGATCATGAATGCGTATACGGTTGTATGTGCTTTCCATCTGTTGTTGCTTAGCAATGGGAAAAAAACATAAAATCACATGTCTATCTACAGGTGAAAACAAGGGTTAGCCTCCCCACACAACAAAGAGCATCATGAATTCACATGACAGAAGTTTAGTATTATGAACCACAGACACTTCAGTGCTTTCAGTAAACTCAAAGACAAACGTGGGAACATCCTTCTGATATTTCTAGACAGATAAACTGAATTCTATGCAGCTCACTAAGCATCCTTCAGACCATTTAAAATAAATTTTCTTTCTTGAGATTTAAAAAGCATCACATTACAATACATTTAATGGGAGAAGTAGTCTGGGAGAGAAACTGTCTTCCTTTGAAATCACCTAGGTCTTGACTCTCTCAAACACAAAATTCTTCTTTTCCATCCAGTAACTATTCTGAACTACCCTTACTCATGGTGAGAAATAAGGAACACTTATGAATATGTTGTCTCCATGTGGATCAGGAAAAGCTTAGACAGGGTTTGGCCAAGACTCAGAATGTCACTTTTGCAGGAGAAATATCTTAAAGGAAAAGAAAGAAAGAAACAAACAAATAATAGTGACAATTCATCCGTACGGCAAGAGCAGTAAATCAGTGGTGGTATTTGTCCTGTTTATGACGGCTGTGGCTGATTAGGTGTTTGCAAATGTGCAATTTGCTGGAGCGTTGCTAAGGGTTAAAATAAAATATTCACACACGACTACCCATTCTTCAGTGAAACAGACACTAAGAATTGTACAGGATTTGCCATCTTCCTTTTGAGCATTTTCAATGCTTCTGAGCATTGAAATACACTAAAATGACAGATTTTGCAATAAATATAATAACCGTTTCAATATTTTCATGTATAACATAAAGAGTGTTTCCGTTTGCAGTGACTGGTGTATACTCAAGCAATAAAAGTGCTTTTTTAGTACTTAGTGAAGACATGGCTAATTTAATACAATTTATAATACTTATATCTCACGTTACAAAAAAATCCTCCACACCCACAAACACAAAAAGCCTAAATCTTTTGATGGCAAACTTTTAGCCTGAGCGAGTTTCAAAAATGCTTGTCAACTGCAGCGAAATTCTTCAACGTTTGAGTTTCGGTACCCTCAGTCAGATGTCTCTCGCTTTTTTGTGGTTGCTATTGCAAGGGCACTTTTAATGGTGTCACTAAATTTTTTATGAGGGTCACCATTCTTTCCCCTGCTACCATTACAATGTTGATACTGGCTGAAACTGCTGCTGTATCAGGTAGCTCTGTGCTGAGAGAAAGGTAAAGCACCTTTGGAAAGACAATGCTCGTCTTTAAGCAGATGCTAGCGATGCACATGACTCCCCTCCCCACTCTCCTCCCCCACAGAGAAGGAAGTATCACCTGAGCAATGATATAAATGGCTGGCAGTTAAAAAAGAGGAGTCAGGAGGTCTTTCACAAACACAGTTGTCAAGTGTGGAAGCACACAGAGCTTCCAGCTAAGCCAAGAAGCCAGAAGCCAGAATATCTGTGTTAATTTTAGTAAAAGGAAAAACTTCTCGTGCTTGAACAGGTAGGTAAGCCTCTTTACCTTCAAAACAGGGATAAGCTTAAAGATCCATGTGGAGGAGTTTGCATTCTGTCTTCTTCCCCTGCACTCTGACCTACATTCACCAACAGAATGACCTACATTTTGAAGTTGCAAGTAGAAGATAGTTCTGCTTCTTCTACAAACCACAGTCGTAATGCAGAAACGCAGCGATTCCCGAGTTAACAACTACCACTAGGTTGTGAAAAGCACCATTTATTTCCTGCAAACATATACATATGGATATGGATTAAGTTCCCCACAAATACACTTAGAATATGTAAAATAACATTACTGCAATTTTGTATTATGAATTGGATTATAAATACCCAGCACAGGATGGGTACCCATTTGCAGGTGCAACTGCTTACACACGGAAGTCAATTATTTACACATGCATGCGCAAAAGAATACCAAAAGCCCCTCAAATGGTGCAGGTATTTAAAAGGCTATAAATATACTACAAGTCCTAGACACAGGAGATGAAAAACTGTGCAAAGAAACAGAGAGAAGCAAGAGTTTCTTTACACAAAGATAAATATTTTGTGACATTTACTAGAGGTTTTAAACCTCTCTGCCAGCTTGATAACTATGATGTGAAAACAGAAAATAGTTGCCAGAAAACACTGGAATCTCTACTGAAACACAGAAGTTGTGTTTGTATTTCCAGGAGAGCCTCAAGAAGGACTGTGATTTGGCACGTCTGAAGACACAGGAGACAGACAGCATTCAGAGAGGAATGCCTGTCTGGATTTTGGCTCTTGGCAGGTACCCTTTCACCACCAGGATGGAGCTAGAGATCCACTACAAATGTGCCATAACAGCAATGAGTTCTACTTCCAGACAGCTTCATGAAACTTACTACAGCAGTAGGGGTAGAAAAACACGATGGGTGGAGAAATCCTGTACATGCAGAGACATACAAAATGCAAGTATTTCTACAGCACTTGCCACCATATCACAAAATCCCGCCACAGTGATGGAGTCTACCTCACAAGACCCTGAAATAATCAGTTTCTATTCTCCCAGTTTTGCACATTAGGAACCAAACTAGGAGACAGAGACAGATTAAACTACTTAGACACGCAGAATGAAATTATGGGAAGGCCAACAAAAAAAAACCCTCAGTTGTCCTAACACAGTATGAGGTGTGATGTACCAAAAAAAAAAAAAAGATATTCAAACTATTCCTCAAAAGGAACAACACTAACAAAAAAATGCAAATGGTTTTGTTACTCTCATAGTGCTTTCCAATGGGAAGCGTCAGGTCCTTCTGCACTAGCCAGGGCACAACAGGTCCTAAAAGCAACCTTCAGCCCATGTGGACTAAATCATGTGTAGGCAGCCTTCTGAGGATTTTTGCTTTAACAGTCAGGTAGAGCAACACTAGTCCAAAGCAACACAAAACCTGTCATACTGCTGCATCAAATCTAAAAATGATGAACACTGTAAGAGAAAAATTTCTAGTATAAATAAATTATCCAGGATTTAAAATTAAATACAAAAAAAGAACAACTATTGTCTCTCCTCTGTGGGTTTTTACCACAAATTTAAAAGAATGCTGCCACACAAATACTGAGATTTGATGTGGAGTTCTTTAAGAACATCCTGTTATTATAAAAATTCTCAGGATGGAGTGCTCAGAATTTTGAGATGCATCATTTAAAAGAAAACATTTGATGATTGGAGCCATTACGCCTCCGAAACGGAGACAAAGCGGCAAAGGACTCACAGTAGCTACTGATTACTTTAACCAGGATAGTGCAAGATTAGCAGAACTCAGCTTTACTGTGTGCCAATGAGGAAGCAAGAGGGCAACAGGAGGTGAACTGTCCCTTGAAACCCTGAGTAGGAGGTATAAAGCTGTCCTACACCTGCTTCACTGACACGAGGAGATTGAAATGTTCCTTTCCAAGATAAGCCAAATGGAAAGTTCTGTCACTTTTCCATAGCAGTTCACATGGCCATGTATAACAGACATCTGATCTCACAACTGAAATTTGGTCTTTTATTTGCAGTATTAAACTATGAGATGTCTTTGTATTTGTCTGAAGCTTCAAGTAAATTTTGCACGAATCCTATATTAACCCTCAAAACCACAGATAATTTAGATTTGGAAAGTCAGTCATTTTCCCCATTTGAATATTCTTTCAAAGACCTTTTTGTTTCTACTTTATCCTGATTCTTTACTACATGATCACCTTATTTGCTCCAATACTAATCAAACTGAGAGGAAAAAAAAAAGCAGAATAGACTAGACTAGACTAGACTAGACTAGACTAGAATTAACCAGGTTGGAAGAGACCTTTGAGATCATCAAGTCCAACCTATCACCCAACACCATCTCATCAACTAAACCATGGCACCAAGTGCCTAATCCAGTTTCCTCTTAAACACCTCCAGTGATGGTGACTCCACCACCTCTCTGGGCAGCACATTCCAATGGCCAATCTCTCTTGCTGGGAAGAACTTCTCCCTAACATCCAGCCTAAACCTCCCCTGGCACAGCTTGAGACTGTGTCCTCTTGTTGCCTGGGAGAAGAGACCAACCCCCACCTGGCTACAACCTCCTTTCAGGTAGTTGTAGACAGCAAGAAGGTCTCCCCTGAGCCTCCTCTTCTCCAGGCTAAGCAACCCCAGCTCCCTCAGCCTCTCCTCACAGGGCTTTGCTCCAAACCCCTCCCCAGCTTTGTTGCCCTTCTCTGGACACCTTCCAGCAACTCAACATCTTTCCTACACTGAGGGCCCCAGAACTGGACACAGGACTCAAGGTGTGGCCTAACCAGTGCTGAGTCCAGGGGCACAATGACTTTCCTGCTCCTGCTGGCCACACTCTTCCTGATAATTGGTGAATAATGTCTCAAAAGAAGTACCAAATATTGCACTGAGCAATGATGAATTGTTTTCTGACACTAAAAAAAAGGATCCTCATACAAAGATGCATTGGTGGTGGAAAGTTAAGCACCCTTTGGCATCAGAATGGACTTTGCAGTGGTGTTCAATTCAGCACCTATCCCGACAGCCAACTATTCCCCATCTCATCTGCTAAAAGACTGAAGTGGATGGAAAATCCCCAAAACTCATGTTGCTTTTTTTTTCCTGTGGCTCATCACCACCATGGACAACAAGAAGCACAGTACAGCTACCATGGAGGCCCTGGAGAAATAAGACAGCAGACAAAAATCAAGGTTCAAAAGCACCGTAATTTGCAGTACATTTCAAAATGAGGCTCATTTTATATGGCCGCTGAGAGTGGAGCACTAACATTCAATTCCAAGTCAAAGAAGAATCATGAAGTTATGAATAGCACAATGAAAATTAAGCACAAAGTGGATGCATAACACGTCTGCCCAGTACACCATACTAGTATCTTATGTGATGGTTGTGCCAAGTTGAGCAACAGCTTGAGTAAAGACTACCTGTAACTAATTGTACTTGTAATTAGGTTGCATGAATAGCTCTCCAAAAATTCCACACCTCAAGCTCCTTTTCAATATAATTTTATCATTAAAAGATGTTGCTTAGTATAGTCAAGGAAGCAAAGGTTTTATTTTGACTCACTTGTTCACACAGCAAAATATGTCACAGAAACAGAAGGTGCTAAGGGGAGAAAATACTTGTTAATTCATCCTGTTTGCAGTCCACAATACACCTATATTCAAACATGTGTCCCAAAGTTTGCATTTACACCCATCTACAGGAGAGTCATACGAAAGAGGAGTCAGCATCACCAAATCAGTTGCAGATGCAGTGCCTGGAATTGCAAAACTATTTTCCTACAAAGTTAAGAGAGCGGCTATGGAGTTGTGGTGGTTCAGGCTGGGGGCCCGCCCTTGATGCCACTGCACAAGCCACACCTGTGATGGCCCAAAAGGGTCCAGCCCAGTGGCACAGGAAGCCAGGTATTTCATCCCATAATGCCCTGCTGCCCTATCAGACATCAGCGGGGGGGTCCTCTCTGCTTCTTTCTTCCCTCACTGCTGCCTGGGTAATGGGCTGAGCCGCCTCTCTTGGGCCTAGCCAGGTTGGGGAGGAAGAAAGAGCCCTGGGGGTTTTGGGTGCACCCTCAGGTGGGGGGTGGGATGCTTTTGGGTGTGTTTTGGGATCTCTCTCTTTTGTCACGGTGCTTGTGGTTCTCTGTACCACTTTCATTGTTTTTTTCCATTTGAACTTTCCACCATTTTTTGCAATCCGTGTGTCTGAGTCTTCTCTTGTGCTCGTGGTGGGAGAATTAGCCTCTCAACCTACCACAAGAGCTCTGTACCATCCTGGACATTTGACTGCTGCAAGCATCAACTCATGAGCTAAGGAGTTTTGGAAGTCTAATCTGAGGCTCTGTATTCTGAAATTTACTCCATCTGTATTTACAAGTGAGCAACTTCAAAGGTAAATGCATGCAGAGTGAAAAAAACGAGAAGTATTTATTCAATACCCATTCCAGCAGCACCTTACACCCATGCCATACCGCTCCTGACTTTTGCACATGGCAAACCACCTTTTAAGTCCAGCGAAGAGGAGTAATTTGAGACAGGGAGAATGGCTAGTTTAGTTTTCCACAGCAGGAACGCTATAAAGTGAGTTTGAAAAGGCACAAAGACACCAGAAGAAATAGAAGATATAAAGGGAAATACATCTCACCATTTTCCCTATGCACATACATTTTTTTTTTTTTTGAAGCTCTTGTCTCTCTTTCAATCTAAAGCAGAATTCATGATATTCAGATCATTGAAAAATATGTATAAGCACTGGCTGAGATCCTCCGCCTAGGCAAAATGGCCTCAGCACTGTATCGCTCACTTTCATTCTCATTATTATTCATGACTAGGAGGGAAACATGATGGTCTACAATCTGCAAATTTCTTTTAGAGTGCAAACTTCAGATGCTCGGTGGAACTGATGTGGAAATACAGTGACAAGTCAAAGCTGTAAATGTATGCGTGTCTCTTCCGTACGAGAACTCGGCAAACTGTGCGAATCTACTTGTGTGATTGTCTTTAGCATGCCTTTTTTTTTTGTCCAAATGAATGAATTGGATTGTTTTGTGGGGCTTTTTTTTTTTTTTTACCTAGTTTTCAAATAGTTATTAAAAAATTAAACAACACCAGAACAAACCTTTTGTGATTATAGCCTTCGCTCTCCTGCAAAAAATAGGATCTATAAATTTATGTACCATTGTAGATGTAAATTACAAAATTTTATATTCAACTATATTAAAACATCTATTCCAAAAATGATTACCAGTTGTGAAAAGCAGACAGGCTTATCACTTGCTGTCAGTTGTTCCTGTCTAGTTAAGCAATAATGTGCTAAAACTGCTCTTTTGTTTTGTGTAAGAATTTTGGCAATAGAAGAAATGAACACTCGTTTAATAAAAACTCAGGCTGCTTTTTGCTTTGATGGAGGAAGCAGCTGCCTGTTTTCATTTGCTGCAGAGCAGCAAAACCCATCAATATAATAAGCAGCTTAGATGCATCCATCCACGGCATCTGTAAAGATATAGGGCTATTCGCTCAAAACCAATCCTTGGTTTAATTTTAACAAAGATGTGTCTGACATATTTGAAAATGCATTATAATAGCGTTTTGAAATACTAGCATTTCCCCCTTTTTAAATACTTTTCACATATTTTGAAAGGCAAGTATACACATTGGAATGACAGAAATGATAAAACAAATATTGCTATGGCAAACAGCAGAACTAGCCTGAGAATGCGAAGATGGAATATTAAGAGACAGCTTCTGGTTCGCAGACTCTCCCGTCCCTTGAAAATACAGGAAAATAGTATTAAAGTATTTTCAGCGCAGGGTTTGCTCACCATAAGCAAGAGCAGAGAAAGATACTAGAAATAAGCACCACGAAAAAAACCCCACAGCCCTGCAAAGATCACAGATACGTTACACAACTCGATCTCCTGAGATACACTTTTCCTTCCCTCCCTCGCGCTTTATGAAAGGTGGACAGATTAATATTAATCTTAATTTCCAAAGATACCGATCAAATTGTTTTCTACTATTACCTCAAAAGGAATATAATTTCTTGCCAAGTTTCAGCGGCGTGAGCTTGTCCCAAGCGACAACTTCTGATTTCAATACATTTTTTTAATTAAAAATAGAGATATAGCACTTTCATATAGAATTACAAACCCAGGAAGAGATAAAAGACCACCTAAGATATAAACCATAAGTGTCTATTTTCTGTCCAAAAATGTGATACGGCACATTTACATTATGAAAAATTCTTAAGACATTATTATTATTTTAGTGCTGTTCAGCTTTCTAAGACCTTCCTAAGCTGAGCTTTTAGATGATTTGCACATTAACTGAGAAGTCAGATAATTCTTAATCCTCCTCTTTTTCAGATCCAATAATGGATAAGGGAGCATCTTAGCATGATCAGCTAGCAATCTGCCTCGCCAGAGTGGTAGTACACCTGAATTTAGGATTAGTCATCTGGTTTTCATTATATCTGATTTAAATGAGCACTCGTTCTGGGAAGTATAGAAAAAGAATATTCAATAATATTTAAATAGTACTGGGTTTATTTGTAACAATGAATTTGCAGTGCATGCATATTTTTTCACTTCACAAACAAAAAGCTATACTGAGAGGAAGATTTTAAAGACTCGTGTCCAGACAAACCGTTGGATAGTTCAATTAAATAACTGCTTCTGCCAGTAGTCACGGTATCGCATAGATACAATCAGCCATATCTCAGCTGTAACTTTGCATCTCTATCTAGTCGATTCCAATATCCTCATTTCACTTTTGTCTATAAATCAAGTGTAGAAACTAGTCAGTTTGGGGGGGGGTGATGTGTTTTTCGCGAGGTCCTTAGGTTTTTGGGTTGGGTGTGTTTTGTGTTTTCACAGAAATAACCATGGGTAACAAACGAACCTGTGGATTAACCCTGGTTAGTAATGCTGCTTATCTTCCTCAAGTATTTGATACAGAACATGGAAGCTTGGAGAAATGATCTATGCAGCCTCATGTAGTGCAATGTGTGCACACAGAGGGGAAGCTACATTGCTGTTTGTGACTGTGTTTGGAAGGCACGTCTCGAGATTGGCATTTATTATTTTTTTTTGGTTGGTGGGTTAGGTTTTTTGTTTGTTCTTCCTATCACTAAACATAGAAAATAAGTTTTTTTTGGTCCTAGTAGCCTCTGAGTCAGTATTTTTCTCCTTTAGCAAACCGCCATTCTACATAGTTTACTAAACTATTACAAAAGCATCTGCTCTGTGCTGCCAGGAGATATTAATTGTGTGCAAGTGAAGCAATAATTGCGTGCACTGTTTAGTTTGAAGGGTTAGGACCATCTGTCTCTAACAAAACAATGTATCTCAGCCCCTGGAACCTCATATAGTGGCAAAAGGGGATCACACATCCTACATATTCTTAAATTAAATTGTTAGGTCACGATATTCAATGAGCCTTGATTCTTTCTCTGGGGGTATCTTCAACTGGTGCTAAGTCTGCACTACTGGTGGCCGTCCTGCAGTAGATGCCCCAAATTTCCCTACATTACTAAACCTTGTTTTCATCTCTCATGTGAGATTAGATCTGCAACAAATTCTTTAAGTGAGAATGCTGCACAAGGATGAAGCCCTCTCAGACAGCTCATCTGTTTACAGGTTCACATGGATCTGTATTCCATGTGAATTTAGACTGTAAGATTTAAGGCAAATGCTATAACTTTTTTTTTTTTTCTGAAAGGTCAAGGATTAAATAAGCACAAAAAGCCTTCAGATCCTTCCTGGCCAGGCTTGACATACATCCACAGGGCAACACACTCCTATTGCTTATGGCTGTTTTTTGCCTGAACTGGTTGCAAGCACCATAGCCGTTGATCTGGCACTTTTCATGACCACTAAGAAAATGAGCCACATCTTCAGCTGATTTTCTGTGCTATTACACCACTGTGTCCCAGCCAATGAAGCAGCCTTGAATTTGAAACATACATGATCTTTCTGAGAAAGCAAGTAGCATCTTTTTATATAGCTATTGATATATACTTGAGAGTCAAATCCAAAGGTGTCCTTCCTACAGCATCAAAGTTTCAGTGGATTATGTTAAGGGAGGATGCAAAAGTGGTAAGAGTAGAATTTATCCTCCAAAGAGGTCTGAAATATTAACAAACACTTTTCCCTGATTACTTTCACATTTCCCATGTTATTGCAATAAACTATGACCTAACTGGCCCCGTTCTTATTTCACATGGCATAAATAATGCACAAGAGCAACACAGGTACTCCAAGAATTCTGATGAAAAACATTGTAGGGCTGTATAACCACTTAACTCTTTCACGCACAATTTCATTGCTAGATCTGAAATAAAGTTGATCAAATTCTTAATTAAAGTGAGCACACATTCCCTGGGTTCAGGAATCGTTCAGTTCTACACCAGCACACAAACTGGGCCCCTTCTTTTGACATTGAAATTTGAGTAGGAGACTTTTCCCGTGTGTGCTCTGTTCCATGGTGACCACAGACCCTTGTGCAATCCTACAATTCTCTCCCGAGAAGCAAGGTTGTACGATAACTGTCCTAAGACACTGGATTCTGTGAGGCAGATTTTCACTAATGGCAAAGCCAACACGGTAAGTCCTCAATTTCTGCAGTATTTATAATACAGATAGGCCTTGAAAGGCTATGCTCTACCTGCGTGCTGAACTCCCACATCAGCAGTTAGGCTCTACAAGACTTAGATTATGCTTTCCCCTTACTGAATTTCGAGCTCAGGCTTTAAAACTAGAAAGGCACGGGTATAATCTTCTGAAACTCGAACTTTTTCCTTGAGAATTAAATGCATTGTGACACTGTTTTCCCATCAATAAAGTAATACCCCCAAGAATAATTCCGAAAACCGCTTTTCAAAAAGCAGTTGCGTGCCGCCGTAGCAGTAATTAGCAGTTACCAACAAACTTTAGCACTTTCTTGTTATCTTTGGCTGTTAAGAGTTTCAGTCACAATAAGAGAATAATTTCCTGTTACTTCTGGGGATGAAGGAAGGAGAGATCATGAAATATATGCAATTTTCACATATAACACACTGTGGAAAATGTAATTCTCTATGTGTTCTTTTCTGAAAATGTGTTCTATGCTCCTGGATTGTCTTTGCTATCAGAAGCAGGATTGAAATCTCCACTTTAGTATTTATCTGAGGCTGTGATAGCTCAGTTGTCTGCTTCCAAATGCCAAGATAGGGGGAATCTCATCAACTGGAGACCAGCTGCATGATGGGCAGTTAATAGATATATCAAACCTTAGGATATATGCTAAGCTGAGGAGATGATTGGTCGGTTGATATACTGATTGATTAGCATAGGGAGAATGGGTTTCTTCTTGACAACCTAAGATTATGCTTCAGCTAAGCTCAAATTGCTTACACCTCTTCTATTGGGTTTAAAATTACAGTCCTGTCATCTAAAATCTCTTCAATGAAATTTTTACCATATATAAAAATTAAAGAGAAAAAGAAAGTAGGTGCAATGGATAAGAGTAAATGGAGTAGATACATTTCACACTACGGCTGTTGGTACCGCTAGAAAAAGTTGATAAGTAAATCCGCTTGAAATATGTTATATATTCTGTACACTAGCAGAGAGCACTTCACAATCATTTAGACGGGTGAGGGGAGTTCAAAACAATAAAAATTAATAACTGCTGATGGTATTGCTTAACAAAAATGACAGTGGTTAGCATGCAAGGTAATTATACAGTTATGATGCTCCCAATGCATTTTTGTCTTCTTCACAGGCATTTCCCAGGCTTCTTAGAAATGTATTACATTATATTTGAGATACCAAAGAAATATAATGTAGTTGCAACAGAATGCATCACCTCGTAGACAAAGGCTCATGTTCTGCAGGCTAGCGAAGCAACACATATACTTCCACGTTTTTCCTTGAGAAGTCCAGCATTTGTTTTCCCGAGAAAGCAGATGGAAGTACATTTTATTTACAGAGTATTTTAGGCTGCATCATCAGTAGGGCGTGGACATCGCAAGAAAACAAGTGTTAAAGAATTACTATACTGCGTAATTATATGTTTCCCAAACAAATGCGCTTCCTACACCAATCATCCGTTTAATTCCCAGCCTTACATGCTCTCCACAATACCAGGCTTTATCAGCTGAGAAAGATACAAACACTATTAAATAAAACATTAAGAAAACAAACACAACTTTTTGTTATCTTTAATTTGATACTCTGAAACACTTCTCTGCTTGGGTAAACAAGAATTTAGTAGTCATGTAACAAAAGGCAAGTGGCTTATTGAGGATGTTGAAATCTGCATTAATAAATAAGTCTGAGTTTCTCTGATTTATTTTTTTCCCCTTCCCTTTTGTATCTGCTATGACCGGTAGGGGATCAGCTGCAACTCAAATCCCCAGCTGAACAACCCAAATACAACTGAGTGAGCAGACTTAAAACAAGGCCATTTATTGGTGCCTGTTATGCAAACAAAGCATCCAAGTCTTAGAAACAGATGTCAACTGAAGCATATGCTTACTGTAAACTGGAATTTGATTCTCTTTATAAAAATAGACTTAAATGGGCCTACAGAGACTAGGCTGCCTCTTGTTGTATAGCATTGCCTAACTTGATTCAGCCTTGAGCTTTTTAAAAGATGAATAGACTGATATCCAAGGGCAAAAAAAAAGTAAAAAAAAAGTAAAAAAAATAAAAAATTGAATGGGAAATAAATGATAACATGTTGAAGCAGTTCCCAGAAGCAATTTTACAGATTTTCTCTGAAAACACAAGACAGGAAGTTCAAAGCACGGTGCAGGTCACCTATGGCATGTCGAGTTATCATTTTTATACCACTTAGGGTGAAAAAGGGACTTTATGTTCAAGTGGCAAGTTTAGTACTTCGTGGGTTTTTTTTCCTTTTTTTTTTTTTTTACCTCTTCTCACATCTTGATGCCTTTTAAATGTCACTTATTTTACATGAGGCAGTTGGTGGAGACATGAGTCAACAGCAATCAGAACCATTATCCCCTGCAGCGAGCCCTGGTCCTAATGCATTATGACACCTTAGCTGGCCAGCCACCGATTTACCTTTCTGCTTCTTAGGGAATTAAGTGGCATCATGTGAAAATGGTTGTGATATGAACAGCATGGGCATAACTGGTATTAAATTTACCTCTCAGCCTAAGTGAATTTTCCTCACATGTGACTAATCAAAATGAAAGCTGTGGACATGGGCAGATCTGGCCAGCACTTCTCCACCCCTGGGATTGGGGCTATTTTGTTTTATCTCTTTGTACAAGCTGGCAGAAGTTTAAAGTGAAGGGGATAATCCAGTGCTGGTGTCTTTATGAAATAACATCCTTACATGAAGAGGCTTTTAACTGTCTGTCGCTGTCCTCTCAAAAAAAAAAAGAGCGTGACAATCTCATTTTGCTGAGCACCCTCCCATGAAAGGAGAAAATAATAGCCATAACAGCTACGGCTAGTACTGACCTTACATGATCCATTAGCCACTAAACACTTTAAAAGTCAGTCTTACATACACTGTGGGGGAAATTAGAGAACTATCACAATCATTTTCACTTTAGTGAATTTGTCTTCTGTTTGAAGTCAGTTACTTGATATCCTCACACATAACCCTCTATATCACTCTCCTCCCCCCCCCCCAAAAAAATAAATAGGAAGTCTTGCTTTAAAAATTGATCTTGTGCAGAAAAGGTGGGAAACACACCATGCTTTTCCTATTGTGATTAATAAAGGTACTGACAGCAGTGGAACTGAATTTAGCGTGAACATTCTTCAGAGTAAATGCGGAATAATACAAAAATCATTATATAATTTAGAAATGTTCCACATCGGTACAAAAATACTTTTATCAATCACTTCAGCTGCGATAAGTAGGTGCCCAAGAAAGTGCAGGGAGAGCAATTATCATCATGTGCAGTCAGAAAGATATTTATTCACAGACTAGAGTGACTTGCATTTTACTACAAACCAGCTGTGAATGTTACTGATAATAACAGCAGTGTTAGATTTTCCCAAAGTACCGTGGTCTATTTCTAACAACTTGATTGTATAGGACAAAAATGCCTGGAGCATGAAGTCCTCTTCTACATGCAAGGCTGCTCAACATTCTGTGACTGTAAGAATTTCTAATATGTGAATTGTTTGCTGTTTCCTGTAACTTAAAGTCTGTAGTAACCCACGCACTACTTCTAATTTTATTCAAGCAAAGGTCGATTGAATATGACACAGCAGCTCAAATTTTAAGATAAACCCAGTCTATCTGAACATCAGGTTTAGGTTCAAGGTGTACAAGTCATCCTTTCCAAGCATGAAACTTGGCTATCCACTTCATTAGTGTAGGCTTTTTCCCACGATGGTTTTATTCTGCTTCACACACCAGGGTTTGCTAAGTCCGGACAGGGCTAGAAGACTTTCAATTTTCAACAATATATTACTCTGTGTAATACAGGTTTGAATGAAGGAAAATAATTCAAACCTAATATTTTTTTTTTTTTAAACAGGGGGAAAAAAATCAGAACAAACCTATCAAAAGCATACTTATGGAAAGAGAGAGACCTGGAAATACACAGATTTGCACTGAAGCATCTAAGTCAGATACAGTAATCATTTATTAAAATCTAAACAAGCACCAACACACACCATAAACATTCCTTACACTTATTTTTAGAAATGATGGAAGATAAAAAATAGGAAGAGGGTTCAGAATTTTTATCGTGACAAACACAGGGAAAAAAATATGCTTGGAGCGTGCCTTTGTAACCTTCATTTTATCAATGAGGCCTCATAATTAAGGTCAAGTTATTGTAGAGGTTGAAATTTAGGGAACATGTCAATTAAGATAAACAGGAAAATTACCTCTTCCCAAAAGGATTAGCCTCGAGTGGAAAGGTTGGTTCAGAAAATTATAGTCCATTTGGTAAGGAAGATGGATCCACAGTAAAGCTAAATCTGCAGCGCATAGGCTGGCATGTTTTGTCCAAAACAGCTGTAGAAAAAAAAATCTAGCATAAAATAATTGTAATTTTCCTCTTATTCTTTTCCCAGACTAAACATGACTTGCACAGCAAAAATGGTTGCAATAGGTATAGCATCTTTCCTCTTTTTTTTCTTTTCTTTTCTTTTCTTTCTTAGTTTCAGACTTCAGTTGACTTTGAAATCCTAACAGCCACAGAAAAGCAGAAGGTCTCCTGTTTTCAGCGACATTAAGCAGGTATTAGTAAATATCCACCGAAGATTGCCACGTTTTGTACCCTAAATGACAAGAATCATTATTCCAGATTTGGTAAGAAGCGGGAGTGACAAAACACAAGCAAAAGTGATGTTCACCATTGTCTGGAGGGGCCTGTCATTTCCCATGCAGTCATGGCCACTGCAATGGCTCAAAGGTTTAAAACCTTAAAAAAAAACCAAACAAACAAACAAAAAAAAACCACCACACAATATTCCCTTATTATTATTACTGCTACTACTACTAATAATAATAATAACAATTTTGTGACAATACAACAAAGAAACAAAGTAAAGTTTGAATGGAATATGGGAGCCTTTAGTAAGATAAGACTGGTAACTGTTAACTGTTCGGGACATGGAGGCACTGCTCTGACACCCTCCAATTCTGTACCTAATCGCACACCACTTCTCTACTTTCCAAACACAACATAACACAGTCCACAAAACAAAGATGGCTGATTTGATGGAGTCAAGGCTCCGTTGTCTTAAGCAAATTGGTTAACAATGAAAACGTGGCACTGGGATAATGGGTTTTCAAATGCTTATCTTGAATGCTTTCCATTTACCACCTAGAAGTACATCCGAGAAGCTGGACTTTTGAACAGATCTATAAGCCCTCCAGGGTATGCGTGCATTTGTTTCCATCCCACAGTCTTTAGATGAAGCAATGGTTTGCAGAATTATTACCACAAACCTCTCTTTCAGCAGCTATGCCTCCAAAGTAACTTCCAAAGCAGACAGCAGAATTTGCCTCATTAAACCTCCTGGGGGAAAGTCTGACAGGTCTGTCAGTACCAAAATGCCCAGGACCAGCCTGACATGACCAATGCAATCACTGCTCACCTTCTGTCCTCTTTGGCTTCTCTTTCCACAAGAGTGGCTCGAAAGTGTTACACTTCCCTGACCGCTGCAGTGCCAGGTACATCCACTTCCTCTCATAGTCACAGCACACGAATATACCTCGCATGGCTATTTACAGACTTGCTGTCTGAATTCAGCTTCAGCTTGCAACAGAATGTTTTTTAACAACATCCTGGGACTTACATTCTTGGAATCCATGCCAGCTTGCCTGTATAACTGTGTTATTTAATAACAATTCTAAAGGTTCAACTTGTTTGGTTTGGGGTTTTTTTTTTGGTGTTTGTGTGTGTGTGTGTGGTGGGTGGTGTTGTTTTGTTTATTTTCTTTATTAAATATATACTGTAGTTATTCTTTCTGCTGAATTGACATGCACACTACAGGAACTGCAAACTGTTCTATCCTATAGAGAGGATAGCTATGGTGCTTATTAGGTTAACAGAACTTTATGTTAGGAAAGAGAAACGGAACAGGAAAGCATATGAAAGGCAAACAAACATATCAATATATCTATTGCTAAAATGGCTGAACAGGAAAAGAGGAAAAAAACCTCACAAGCGCAGGCACCATTAAAGGCACCATTCCAATTATTCCCAGGGTATTGTTGTACACCTTAGTTTTGTCAGGCATGATAAAGAGGAGAAATATTAGAGCAACCAGGCAGATGGCCTGTGGAACTAGATTACACACTTCAGAAATAAGAGAGAAGCAATGCATTCAACCCTTCTGTTTGGACAGAAGAGCTGTCTTAGCCTGTCTGACCTATTAGCTAGTAAACTGGAGCGGTACGTACCGCCAAGTGCTATCATGCTGTTCCTTTAAAAAACAAATGACCTCACTTTTTATGATAGGCACTGGATCATTTTAAGAGAACTGTAGGTAATATCTGCTGCATTAGACAGATGGTCATATCATGAAACCATATACAAGTCACCACGACTAAAACTCATGTTCACTATCTTGTTAATCTGCATAAACTGCAAAACAAATAAACCTATGCTGAATGCTCTCCCTAGCATCTAACAGTTCATATATATATATATATATATATATCTCCACATACATATAATACAACTTAAACATCTAATAAGGTTCAATGATGATTTGATGTACTTTTTTACAAGCCAGTGTTTATTTTGCATATATAATTTTGCAGTATGAAAATTCTGATGCTAATCTCACCTTTGCATAACTCCACTGACTTCTATGGAGACAGAGAATAGGCAGTTTAGATCCAAGAATTGTTTGTATTTCTCTACCCATAGAGGAGCTTCTCTTCAATCAACAGAGAGTAGATTACTCCTCTACCAAGGCCACTTGGCTTGGAAATTTTCCAAAATACCTGGGTTTTCCTCTGTGCATTCTGCAGAACAACTCACATTATGGTTGCAGGAAGTCGTGATGGCCATTGTAACCATATGCCTGCACTTCCCATTCGTGCTGACAGAAGATAACAAGGGAGATGTAGCGGATCTCCTTGGAAGTGGTCATTGTAAGCATATCACTCCACAAATTGCGTATCAAGAGCTCTGCATGGTAAATATTCCCTCCCAACACAGCTGCTACAGAATTGGAAGAAATACTAAGAGTGGGTTTCCTTGTCTTGCCTATTTCTGCTGCACATTACAGACATTATTTGGAAATAGCAATTACTAGGCAGTTCTACATTATTTGGGTTTTTTGTGGCAATTAAATATTAGTTCATCTTTCTTTAAAACACCTTAAAGAAAAAGATTTCCAACCACCAGGCCTTTTCAAGATGAGTTGCCTGTACATATATTCACATGGAAAGATGCTCGAGGCTAGTGACAGTTTCCCCTCCCACAACTACAGACACGACATAGAAGCTCCACCTAAGCTCCTGCTCTGTTGAAGAATATCTAAGATAGCACATTTCCTATCTGCTGTGCTGTTGTCAGCCACAGAATTGCAAGCAAACCTGGCAGACCAGCAATGATTTCAAATTGTACCTGAAGAGCTGCTGGTAAGTCACTACTGCCTCTTCCCTGTGCAGCAACCTAGGTGCAGGTGCACATTCCCCATCAAGCTGACCCCAGGCAGTTCTGTAAACACAGTGACAGATGCCAGGAGACAGGTCTGAAAAACTTCCAAATGAACAGTTCTAGGGCTGTGTCAGTAAGTGCAGCAGAGTTCCTGCACACATTCCTGGGTGGTTTAGCATTTGGAGAAAATATGGATGGGAAACAGTGCATGTGTCCAGGGTGAAGACACCTGCAAGCAAAGTCAGATACAGACTCTGCTCTGCTGCAGCACTGACTGGCAGAGATCTGTTTTGTCTTCAGATCTCTTGACTTCGAACAGAAAGCCTGTGCAGGTAGTGAGTGGCACAGCCCAGTGAAGTCCCATTGTGTGTCTAAAGGATTCAGCATACTTCTGGCCAACATTGTTCCTTGTACTAAAGTGGAATGGAGAGAAAGAGAGAGCAGAGAGAAAGGTTTTAGAGGAGAAAAGAAATGGAATACATGAGGGTGCTTATGGGTCATGCCTTGAATACTAACTGATCAATCAAAACAGTACTCCTGGCAGAGTTAAAATGCAGGAAACAAGAGAAATCAAGAATACAGTGACAGAAGAAGGAGAACATATTGTGATTCTTAATCATATTTTCAAACTATAGGTTTTAATTAGGTGAGTTAGAGCACTGAAACTCTGGAAACAATAGTACTTCTCTCTGGATGCCTGACAGACAGCCTGTTGCTCAAGTCCATGGAATTCATATGCTAGAGAGTATGGCTAGTCCTAGAGCATGTTCCTTGGTGCCAAGAAGAAAATTCCCACAGTGTTTTGCATAACTCTTGAGCCTTTCAGAGAGCTGAATTTAAAACATCTCCTCTTCCAAGGGCAGGATCATCCACAGGAAAATTTTGCATTGGCACTCCAGAGGACATACAGGTCTTGTACCTTTGCCACTTTCTGAGTTCCATTTTTCAACCACAGCTACCAGAGAACTCAAAAGAAAGAAAAACAAGTTGGGGATTTGAATATCCAGTGTGCACACCCCCTTCTCCTGGCATTAGGCCTAGTCAGGTCTAAGAGGCCTTGAGATACTCCCCCACCATTACCTGATAGGGAGCATCTCCCACGGGAGCAGAGAGGGAAGAAAGAGGATGAGGAAGACTTTGCAGCTGGATTTCTAAGGTGCAGGATTTATGAGTAGAAATAGGCTGTTTCCTGTGTCCACCTGCTGGACGCTGGAGGTGTAACTTATGTGGCAGTAACAGGAGGCAGCCAGCCTCAAATGTCACAGTAACGAAATGTTATTTCAAGGTGTGAAGTATGATTTGCATTTTTGTACAAAAACATTAGCATGGAAACAAAATCGATTAAAGTAGATGGGAGCCATAGAAGATCTGACTGCCTGTGTATGAATATAGTAATTAAGAGAATGTGCTTTGCTAAAATCACCTCAAAGGCCATGGTATGGTCTATGACTTATGAATAAATTAATAAGGAAAATAGAATCATAGAATCAATAAAGTTGGAAAAGACCTCAGAGATCATCAAGTCCAATCTATCATCCAACACCTCATGACTGACTAAACCATGGCACCAAGTGCCACGTCCAATCCCCTCTTGAACACCTCCAGTGATGGTGACTCCACCACCTCCCTGGGCAGCACATTCCAATGGCCAATTACTCTTTCTGGGAAGAACTTTCTCCTCACCTTGAGCCTAAACTTCCCCTGGTGCAGCTTGAGACTGTGTCCTCTTGTTCTGGTGCTGGTCGCCTGGGAGAAGAAACCAACCCCTACCTGGCTGCAACCTCCCTTCAGGGAGTTGTAGAGAGCAAGAAGGTCTCCCCTGAGCCTCCTCTTCTCCAGGCTAAGGAACCCCAGCTCCCTCAGCCTCTCCTCACAGGGCTGTGCTCCAGAACTCTCCCCAGCCTCCTTGCCCTTCCCAGGATATTGATAACTTTTTGTTAATATGAAAGACTTCCCCAAACTTATTAATTAGGTTTGGTGTACAGCTGGAATATGTATTTACAGTGGGAATGTACAATATTCAGGCAATTCAAACAACTTTAAGGAAACTGGAAGAATAACGGAAAGAGAATCCCCGTGGCAATATGGCGCTCAGCGGCCGGGGGAGACTTGACAGGAGCCGTTAAGCAAAGGAGGCAATAAACTACTCACTGAGTTCCACCAAAGCAGGGGGGTGCTGCTGTGTGCTAGCCGGTAAGGCTTTTGGTCAACGGCTGGTCTGGCTTCAGCACGACAGCAGGTGGCTCTTGAAGCTTCTTCCCAGGATCCACAGATTGTCTTGGGGGTTTGCAAAGCGGGTGCTTATACTGATAGCAGCTTATCGCTGCAAGGGCACGATTGCTGGGGTCTTGGCTCGCTCAGGATTTGTCCCGCTGCCCAGCCAGACACGTCTGGCTGCTCCTGGGCTTCACAACATGTTTCTGCAAAGGGTGCTTGTGTCCTCCTGGGTAAACTGAGGCACAGCATGGATTCCAAATTGCAAGGCAAGCAAGGCTTGGCTTTTGGGCTTGCAGGATAAGGCTTGTGGCTTCTCTCCCAGATCTTGGACAAGGCGAGGCAAGGCCAGGCAAGGCAAGGCAATGCTAGGCTTATACAATCTGGCGTGTATTTATCACTTGCTTGAGATTCAATTTGGGCCAATAGAGCAACTGAAGCCAGCAAACAGAATGGGACTCTGCCAAGCCATGGCCTGGTCTAGGAGATGCATGGCCAATGCACATGCTTTATAGCTCTATAACCATAAAGGGAGAATATGACCCTCTGTTTACCAGACTTTTTGGTGCCTGTTCTTCTGTCTTTTTCCTATGTTTCCCCAAACTCCTGTAGGAGGGAGGGGGAGGGGAGACCATGTCTAGACATACCAGGACCTGTCTGGGTTTGTGTTGGGCCCGTTTGGCCCTACCACTGCAGGCCACTACAATTTCAGTAGTCACTCAGGGACTACATAATAACCATTTTAAAGATTATAGAAAGCATTCTCTAGTATCTTAACAGAGATTTGCCTAAGAATTTACAAAGACTGGACTCTAATTAGGAAGACTCTGCTCCATTGCTTGCAAATGATATTTTACTGCAAGAAGACTGATTTCCTCATCTGGGTACAGAATTTTATAGGAGAAACTGTAAGTCTAATTTTTAAGTGACTGCAACATTGAACTCCACTAATTAAAACTAAATCTCAATGTTCAGTGAAAAACAAAGGCAATTTGCCAAGTGTAAGCATTCTTGAGATTGTTTTGGTCCTTTCCACTGTGAAGTGAATGGTTTCACTGGTACCTGAATTATATTCCCTCACAGAACTTCAGAGTGCAGCTAATTAGATTCTAAGATATAAAACAGCCTCTAAAATATGCATGAGAAAACCTGAGTTTTAGTAAATCATTAGACATACATTTTCTTTAGGCTTCACTTTACCGATGTCATTGTTCTTATGAAAGAAAATTCTTGGTGTAAGTAACGGTAGAAAAGCAGCTGTTTCTGTAATAGTTTTATGATCAAATTGATGATTGCATTAATGAGGAAAGTCTGGCCCTAAACTTCAACCTATACACAAATCTGAGTTCTCCCAAAATTCAAAAGAAGATAGATTGAGGGTGTTTATTCCATAACAAGTATCATTGCTCAGGCTGAGCGCAATGCATCGTAACACTGTTGTTTTCTATTCTTCATACAGGTAGTTACATGATATTAAGCAGACTTTTAACTTCCTAATACACCAATTTCTATGCACTTTTACTGACTCTGTTTGTTAAGACAGTAGTGACAGCAATAGCAGATTACATTGTATTTTTGAACAATGCACATGAAACTGGATTACCTGATACAAACCAGAAAGTACCAATGACACTGACTTCATTGTAATCATCCAAATGGGGCAAGTTCCCAGGATTTTTCATAGCATATTTCCTTAGATGCATTACATTTCCCTAGAATTGCTAACATGTATGGGCTTTGCAAATAGGAGTTCTAAAAGGTGGTATAGTAATTAGAGTCTGGACAGATCTTCCTAAGCAAAATTTACATAATAGAATTTAGCACACATCATCAGGGTAATTCTTATAGTGTCAATGTATCTGCTCAGAAGCAGTATAGGAGAAGAGTAAAACAAACCCCAGAGGCTCTGGCATTCAAGAGGCACTCTTGACAAGGTACATTAATTAAGGATTATGGTTTTCTGCAGTTTGTATTAGTAGCAATTGAAAATGCAATTCATGTAGTGGCACTCTCAACATACAGCATCCTGAGTGTGGAGATGTGATGTTTAGTGACATGGTTTAGCGGTAGACTCGGCTGTGCCAGGTAAATGGCTGGGCCAATTGGATTCTGAAGGTCTTTTCCAATTTAAATTTCTTTTTGCAGAGAAGTCCCCTCTTGAGGAGAATATTCTCAAACTGAAAGTTCAGGGCAATCCATGTAATCCAAAAATGTTTTCAGTGGTCTTACTATAACTTGTTGGAACAGCCAATTTCTGCAGTACAGTATCGCTCTTACGAAGCACCAAAACAGTGCCTTGACAGCACAAAGCGGGTTGCTGGATGAAACATAAAAGAGAGGATCCTTACAAATTCCTAAATACCAAAGACATACTGGACATCACATACCGGTAATGAAAACACTATTAATTACTGATCGAACAATGGACTACTCAGATACATAACCTTTTCTGTTTATGCAGCAAGAAATTCTAATGCAACATCTAGGAAACTCTACACGTCTCGATGTGTGATTGCACCAAGCGTTTATGAAAGGCACACCACTGAACAGTTTTGCTAATATGCCAACAAAATATCACTGATCTGTCCATGGATCTTGACTGTGCACTTCAATTTTTTCCCATTAAAACAGGCCAAAAGTAAAAAGAATGAAGTGGGCATTAAATTTTGGGGACACATTATGACAATACAATACACTCCAAAGCACATTATTTGGCTTAAAAATATTCCGAGTTGTGAATTTCCCAAATAGAAAGATGGAATGACGAACATTATTCAAATAAAAATAAAACCTGTGAGATGCAGGGTTCCTTACTACTTGCACACCCACAAACTAATATATATGAAAGAAAATACAGTTTTTCTTTACTACTGCCTGCAGGAGTGCCTTATAATAATGCAAAGATAAAGATGTGTTGTTGTACCAAAGCAACCTGTTCTGAATCTTGTGCCGCTGTGCAAATTAGATGAGTCAGCTACCCTTCATTCTTATCCACCCCAGAGCAAAAACTAGATAAATGATTTGCCATCCAGAGGGATCTTGACAGGCTGGAGAGGTGGGCACAAGCCAACCTCATGAGGTTCAACAGGACCAAGGACAGGGTCCTACATCTGGCAAGGACAATCCCAGGCACAAATCCAGGCTGGGCAGTGACTGGCTGGAAAGCAGCCCGGAGGAGAGAGACCTGGGGGTGCTGGTGGATGAGAAGCTCAACAGGAGCTCTCAATGTGCACTTGCAGCCCGGAAAGCCAATCAGATCCTGGGCTGCATCAGGAGAAGTGTGGCCAGCAGGTCAAGGGAGGTGATTCTCCCCCCTGCTCAGCCCTGGTGAGACCCCACCTGGAGTACTGCCTCCAGCTCTGGAGCCCCTATTACAAGAGGGATCTGGAGGTGCTGGAAGGTGTCCAGAGACGGGCCACGAGGATGAGCAGAGGGCTGGAGCACCTCTCCTATGAGGACAGACTGAAGGAGTTGGGGCTGTTCAGTCTGGAGAAGAGAAGGCTCCGAGGTGACCTCATTGTGGCCTTCCAGTATCTGAAGGGGGCCTACAGGAAGGCTGGGGAGGGACTTCTCAGGATCTCAGGTAGTGATAGGACTAGGGGGAATGGAATGAAGCTGGAGGTGGGGAGATTCAGGCTGGACATGAGGAGTAAGTTCTTCAGCATGAGAGTGGTGAAGCCCTGGAATGGGTTGTCCATGGAGGTCGTTGAGGCCCCGTCCCTGGAGGTGTTTAAGCCCAGGCTGGATGAGGCTCTGGCCAGCCTGATCTAGTGTGGGGTGTCCCTGCCTATGGGTTGGAACTAGATGATCCTTGTGGTCACTTCCAACCCTGACTGATACTATGATACTGTGATTTTGCTTCACTCCACTTACATCAAATGCAACGAACATTACATAACAAACAAAATACACATTAAAATAATGGCTAAAATTACCAGAAAGGATTTCAAAAGCAGACAACGTTAAATATTTTTTCTTTGTTTTTCTGTCTTCCTTCAGCTCTTCCATTTTTTTGTTTTTGGTACTGTATATTGCAAAGTAACACAACCCAGACCAGAATGCATTATTCCAATACTATCACTTGTTTCAAAAAACTGAAACGGAAATTAGCAATTTTAGAAAGGAATGCAACTGAATAAGAATGTAAGTACTACATAAAATTATCTGTAAAGACCTGGAAAAATAACAATGCAAGAAACTACAACATTATTAAACAGCAAAAAGACCCTCACCTACACATACGCAAGACAGCACTCATATGTGAATGTATGTGAAGTCATTCTGCCCCTGGGCTCAGCACTGGTTAGGCCACACCTTGAGTCCTGTGTCCAGTTCTGGGCCCCTCAATTTAAGGAGGATATTTTGAGGCACTTGAATGTGCACAGGGAAGGGCAATGAGGCTGGGGAGAGGCCTCGAGCACAAGCCCTGTGAGGAGAGGCTGAGGGAGCTGGGGTTGCTTAGCCTGGAGAAGAGGAGGCTCAGGGGAGACCTCATTGCTGTCTACAACTACCAGAAGGGAGGTTATAGCCAGGAGGGGGTTGGTCTCTTCTCCCAGGCAACCAGCACCAGAATAAGAGGACACAGTCTCAATCTGCACCAGGGAAAGTTTAGGCTGGAGGTGAGGAGAAAGTTCTTCCCAGAAAGAGTAATTGGCCATTGGGATGTGCTGCCCAGAGAGGTGGTGTAGTCACCATCCCTGGAGGTGTTCTAAAAAGGATTGGACGTGACACTTGGTGCCATGGTTTAGTAGTCATGAGGTGTTGGGTGACAGGTTAGACTTGATGATCTCTGAGGTCTTTTCCAACCTTGCTGATTCTATGATTCTATTTCATTGTATCAAGCCACGCAGCTGAGTTCTGTGATTGTATACATGCATTTGCAATCAACCAGAGATTGTTTTGAACCAGAAAATTCAAACCTAAGTGTACATAAAAAAAACCATGTAATCCATCTAAAAGAGGTAAGACAAGGAGGCATTTTGATCCATTGATAGTGTTGATAATTATGCATATTCAATAAGATCATCCTGGTTCGCACATCAGACCATCCAGTCTTAATAACTTTACATTAAGTACTGCATGAATGGATTTGATATAGAAGAGGTTTCTACTTTTCTGCAACATGAGGAATGGTCACTACTGAATTTGGTGTGTTGTTTCTAATAGAGTATGACAAATCTGATGGCTTTACACGCACACACAAAAGCAAAAAACCACACACCAAAAAACCAGCCAATTCTGTGAGTCCTATTTTGCAGTTCACAACAACTCTACTGCCATTAGAAAACTGTCCATTTGAAAAAGCAAGAGCAAAACCTAAGTCTTAGATAAATTTGCACTGAAGTCAAAGCAGGAGAGAAAATCTGGCCTGGGAATGTAAGAAAACCTAGTATAATTCTTGGATCTGCTACACATTGGCCATATTAGCATGAGCAAGTCACCTGCACCTCACCTTCCCCATTTTCATCTATATGAAAGGCAGAGCTTGTCATACTGAATTGCTTTCACACAATTCAAAGTGCAAATCTACATTTTATTCCCAGAATAAATATGGACATTCTGCATTGCCTGCAAAGAGTAATTTCATTGCTTTGTAGTGGATTCTGCTTCAGCTCTTTCTTTTTTAAGGTAAAAACCTGAGCTGTCTCTAAGGTTCTTACTCCCTTTAATATTAAATTCTTTTTGTCTAAACATTCTGATTTATTGCTGAAGTTTAGTAGCCGTTGAACTTTTCTTTTTCTTTCTTTTTTTTGGGCACACAAACAGGTGCTAAATTTAGTTTCACTATGGCCAGCAAATATCATCTTTTTGGAATAGGAAGTGATGTGAATCCCAGAATCCCAGCACGGTGAGTGATGGAAGAGACCCTTGGGGATCATCTAGTCCAAGCAGGTTGCAGAGCAGGCTGCCCAGACTCGTGTCCAGGTGTTCAGGGAAGGGCAGCAAAGCTGGTGATGGGTTTGGAGCACAAGCCCTGTGAGGAGAGGCTGAGGGAGCTGGGGTTGCTTAGCCTGGAGAAGAGGAGGCTCAGGGGAGAACTTATTGCTGTCTACAACTCCCTGAAGGGAGGTTGTAGCTAGGTGGGGGCTGGTCTCTCACAGTCTCAAGCTGCACCAGGGGAGGTTTAGGCTGGATGTTAGGAAGAAGTTCTTCCCAGAAGGAGAGATTGGCCATTGGAATGTGCTGCCCAGGGAGGTGATGGAGTCACCATCACTGGAGGTGTTTCAATGAGGCACTTGGTGCCATGGTTTAGTTGATTAGATGGTGCTGGATGATAGGTTGGACTTGATGATCTTGAAGGTCTTTTCCAACCTGGTTAATTCTGTATTCTGTAACTCCTTCTTTACTTGTTTTTACAGCTCTTCTTTCTTTTGGTAACAGGATGTCATAATCCTTTTTTGAGATTACTGTGTATGCACTGAAGCCATCAGTACAAGTTTCATTAGCAAAATATGCTTCCAAAAGAAAAAAAAACTCACTTGGCCCTTTAAAAGTGATATATGGCCCCAGTTGTGTAATTGTCATTTAAAATGCGTATTCCCCGTTTATGTTAACAAATGGCATGAAAGAGGATGAAACGGAGTAAAACAAGGTCGTAACGCTCCACTGGCACTGTTGCCTCCAGCCAGAACCAGTTTGACGTCAAGGGATCAAACAGCAACACTCTATTTTCAGATACCTGAAACCAGTAACAAATCCATAGGAAAAAAGCATAATATTCCACTGGATTGCATTTTCCCCTTTACAAGCCCTGCTATAAGATACTTCTTAATGATTTAAGGTAATGATTACACTGCTTTGTCTAACAATTTGCCAGATATACAGTGAGGCTTGACAGAAGTTCAAAAAATACAAAGCTACCGTCCATAACTAAACCGAGGATCGCCCGAAGTCCCCAAACTATTCTAAGTCTCACAGCAGTACCTGAAACATCTCTGAACTACAGATAATACTGGTGCAAAACACAATCAAACATCCTAAATATCTGTTCATAAAAGAAGAGTGGGGTGGGTTCTTCTAATTTCATTTATAGCAGCTAATTCATGTCAGTGAGCTACACGTTGGGTTTATTTGATGATAATTAAAATGAGTATAGTATCATAGTATCATAGTATCACAGTATCAGTCAGGGTTGGAAGGGATCACAAGGATCATCTAGTTCCAACCCCCTGCCATGGGCAGGGACACCTCACACTAGATCAGGCTGGCCAGAGCCCGATCAGACTTGGACACTTTCAGGTTCTTCAGGTGATCACCAACCTGATCTTCACTTACGATGGGCAGTTCTTCCTCCCTGTCCCTGGCATCGTCTTCCATGTATTAGTAGAATATACTAAGCTTTTCCTTACAGTTCTGAATAATTAAGACTGGCATCTAATTTGCTGTGCTGAACATTTACTCTCTCTAGTACTTCTTTTTAACAACTCCCTCAACAAGCATTATATTGAAAGACAATGGAAAGGTAAGGTATAATCACGATGAAAGGTAAAAACAGTACAAGTTCGTTACAGCTACTGCAAAGAAAAATTAAATAATAAAAATGATAAACCCAAGAAGTAATCAGATTAAAACATCACTGCACTCAGCTACACATCCCACAAGGGTTTCGTTTCATCTGTGTTGCAACGCCATACAATTCTCATACAACAGTACTTGAAATGGTAAATTAAATAAAAACTAATATTTAAAGACAAAGTAATACCTTCATCCTGCACCTCTGGGATAGTCACTGTTATTCTGGCTAAAGATGTTTTGCTGTTTCCTGTGCTTCAGGGACAATTATTCTACCTGAGAGAAGCTCCACTCATATTGGAAACAATGGGAAGCATTAGTCACTTTGCAGAAGTGCATCTTGGCTGAGGGCAACTGTGGCTTCAATCCCACTGAAAGCAATAGGAGGTAGTAGCAATTTTGGCAGAAGGAAGTAGTCTATGGAATACTCCATAGGGGAACATTATTCATCAGCATTTGCCAAATAAGAACATTTCTGTTCTGAAGAGTAACAGCAAGACAGAATCTGCAAGCCTTTAAAATCTTTTATACACAGGATTTTAGCACAAAGTGTAGGGAATAGGTATTATATGCTTAACTAGATCTTCAGTAATACTTGAGTAAAGAAATCATATCTTTTAGTAGGCTATGGAAATCCCTAACAGATAAATTAGACCTACTATACATCCAATCACTCAACATTTATGCATTGGAAATCTCAAACAACTATTTTTGTACCCCAAACTATGTGTGGAAGTTTTAGAGTGGTTTGGTTCATCTGCTCTGCTGGTAGCATTTTCTAAAGCAAATAATGACTGAAGAGTCCTGCAAACCCACAGGTGAAAATGCTGTTCTTAAAATGATGCTATTATTCACCACCAGCCCAGAGAGTGGTGGTGAATGGTGCCACATCCAGCTGGCAGCCAGGCACTAGTGGTGTCCCCCAGGGATTAGTGCTGAGCCCCATCCTGTTCAATATCTTTATTGGTTATCTGGACGACGGCACTGAGTCCATCATCAGCAAGTTGGCAAATGTCACCAAGCTGGAGGCAGGAGTTGAACTGTTAGACGGTAGGAGAGATCTGCAGAGGGACCTTGCCATGATGGACAGATGGGCAGAGTCCAAGGGCATGAGATTAAATCATCTAAGTGCCAGGTTCTACACATTGGCCACAACAACCCCAAGCAGCGCTACAGGCTGGGGTCAGAGTGGCTGGAGAGCAGCCAGGCAGAAATGGCCCCTGGGGGTACTGGTTAACAGCTGGCTGAACATGAGTCAGCAGTGTGCCCAGGTGGCCATGAAGGCCAATGGCATCCTGGCCTGCATCAGGAATAGTGTGGCCAGCAGGAGCAGGGAAGACATTCTGCCCTGGACTCAGCACTGGTTAGGCCCCACCTTGAGTCCTGTGTACAGTTCTGGGCTCCTCAGTTTAGGAAAGATGTTGAGTTGCTGGAAGGTGTCCAGAGAAGGGCAACAAAGCTGGGGAGGGGTCTGGAGTACAGCCCTGTGAGGAGAGGCTGAGGGAGCTGGGGTTGCTTAGCCTGGAGAAGAGGAGACTCAGGGGAGACCTTCTTGCTCTCTACAACTCCCTGAAGGGAGGTTGTAGCCAGGAGAGGGTTGGTCTCTTCTCCCAGGCAAGCAGCACCAGAACAAGAGGACACAGTCTCAAGCTGTGCCAGGGGAGGTTTAGGCTGGATGTTAGGAAGAAGTTCTTCCCAGAAGGAGAGATTGGCCATTGGAATGTGCTGCCCAGGGAAGTGGTGGAGTCACAATCACTGGAGGTGTTTAGGAAGAGACTGGGTGAGGCACTTGGTGCTATGGTTTAGTTGATTAGATGGTGTTGGGTGATAGGTTGGACTTGGTGATCTCAAAGGTCTTTTCCAAACTGGTTAATTCTAATCTATTCTCTTCCGTTTCTTTAAAATCTATTTAATATATCAGCACCTGAAAACCTAAGTCAGGTTAATAAAAAGTGCTTTCAATAAATTGTCTTGTATTGAATTATTATTATTATTTCCACTCCCATTGTTTTAAGATCTCCCATTCCTGTTGCTGCAGACAAACTAATAGAAAAAGGTGAAAAGAAAGCCCTTCAGCTGCCCTTCTATACCAGGAGACATAAATATTGATTTAACTGACCTAAAATGGCAGCATGGCCTTCATTCTCTTATAAATGCATATATGAGTGATTATTCAGTGTTGCTGACTAAAGTAATTTTAAATGTTCCCAACTCAGAGTATAAAAACTCAGCCCAGAGTTTGTGGGGGGGTGGAAATTATGTCCAAATCTCTCACTTTTTAGATTTACAATTGTTTTCAATGGAATCTAAGGAATCCATTTAAACATGACCAAAAGCTGTCACTAGGAAACAGAATGAAAGCACTTAGAAAATGCTGTTATTTTTCTGTATTCCACACAGTAGGTTATTCTTTCTGATAGTTCAGAAACCCTCAGCACTTCACTCATAAAAAGAATTAGCTGTGGAAGCTCCTCCACTCATATGCATAGTGGGATATTGGCTCTATGTTTCAGTGTTTCCCTTGCTCTTTGTGCAAGAAAATGATCTTGCTAACTCTCTGCAACAGGTTTTGTTTTTTTCCCTCTTTCTCTGACTTGGCACAACCATTGGTGGATGAGAAGCTCAACAGGAGCTCTCAGTGTGCACTTGCAGCCCGGAAAGCCAATCAGATCCTGGGCTGCATCAGGAGAAGTGTGGCCAGCAGGTCAAGGGAGGTGATTCTCCCCCCTGCTCAGCCCTGGTGAGACCCCACCTGGCGTACTGCCTCCAGTTCTGGAGCCCCTAGTACAAGAGGGAAATGGAGGTGCTGGAAGGTGTCCAGAGAAGGGCCACGAGGATGAGCAGAGGGCTGGAGCACTTCTCCTATGAGGACAGACTGAGGGAGTTGGGGCTGTTCAGTCTGGAGAAGAGAAGGCTCCGAGGTGACCTCATTGCGGCCTTCCAGTATCTGAAGGGGGCCTACAGGAAGGCTGGGGAGGGACTTGTCAGGATGTCAGGTAGTGATAGGACTAGGGGGAATGGAATGAAATTGGAGGTGGGGAGATTCAGGCTGGATGTGAGGAGGAAGTTCTTCAGCATGAGAGTGGTGAAGCCCTGGAATGGGTTGTGCAGGGAGGTGGTTGAGGCCCTGTCCCTGGAGGTGTTTAAGACCAGGTTGGATGAGGCTCTGGCCAGCCTGATCTAGTGTGGGGTGACCGTGCCCATGGCAGGGGGGTTGGAACTAGATGATCCTTGTGGTCCCTTCCAACCCTGACTGATACTATGATACTATGATTAGCTACACAGGTCCTGAAGGATGGAGAACTGTGTCTGATTGAGAGCTGCGCACTGTAAAGACTTTACAAAAGCGACACCAGTGCACAATTTCACTTATACATCATTTCAGTGATGTAAAGATGTACTCCTATTCCAGAATCCAGGAAGCGTTTTGGAAAGACAAACACCCCACACATACACACACCCCCCACACCCCACGGCCAGTACTATCTTAAAGGCAGGCGATTAAAGTTAATACACTTGAAAAGGGCTTTTTTACCTACCAACTTTTCACATTTTAAAATATTTCACATAATGGTAAGTAAAACAGTCACAGCTGGGCAGTGGAATACACATGGTTAGCATACATTTCTTGGAAAATTAAAATATTAATTATGCACCATCTCAAATAAAAGAGAAATCTGTGAAGAGCCTGATGGCAAACAGCTTATCTTAAAAAGCAGAATTTCTGGAACGGATGTATGAAAAGAGCTTATGGCACAAACATAGAAAAGATGTGTGACAGATCAGACAGAAAAACATCTACTTGGAAAAGAAATACAGTCCAAAATGATAGTGTCCATTAGAATTTCTTACCATACAACTTCTGTGAGAGAAGCTGATACAGACTGACTTTTCCCCATCTGCCTATAATCCAGCGGGATAATGTGTAAACGTGCTTCTCTCCCCTACTTAATAACTCAGTACTCCTCACAAGCCCTGCACCCCAATTCTTAGAGAAATACCAAAAGAGTCAATGTTTGGTGGGGTGGGGTGTTATAGAATAGAATAGAATAGAATAGAATAGAATAGAATAGAATAGAATAGAATAGAATAGAATAGAATAGAATAGAATAGAATAGAATAGAATAGAATAGAATTAACCAGGTAGGAAGAGACCTTCTAGATCATCGCGTCCAACCTATCAACTAATCCAACCCACCAAAACAACCAAACCATGGCACCAAGCAGCCCATCAAGTCTCCCCCTGAACACCTCCAATGATGGTGACTCCACCACCTCCCAAGGCAGCCCATTCCAATGGGCAATCACTCTCTCTGTGTAGAACTTTCTCCTCCTGTTCTGGTACTGGCTGCCTGGGAGAAGAGACCAACATCTGCCAGTCTACAACCTCCCTTCAGGTAGTTGTAGACACCAATATGGTTACCCCTGAGTCTCCTCTTCTCCAGGCTAAGCAACCCCAGCTCCCTCAGCCTCTCCTCATGGGGCTTGTGTTCCAAACCCCTCACCAACTTCGTTGCCCTTCTCTGGACACATTTCAGCAACTCAGCATCCTTCCTAAACTGAGGGGCCCAGAACTGGACACAGGACTCAAGGTGGGGCCTAACCAGTGCAGCGTACAGGGGCAGAATGACCTCCCTGCTCCTGCTGGCCACACTGTTCCTGATGCAGGCCAGGATGCCATTGGCCCTCTTGGCTGCCTGGGCACACTGCAGGCTCATGCTCAGCCTACCATCGACCAGCACCCCCAGGTCCCTCTCTGCCTGGCCGCCCTCAAGCCACTCTGACCCCAGCCTGTAGCGCTGCATGGGGTTGCTGTGGCCAATGTGCAGAACCCGGCACTTGGATGTGTTAAATCTCATGCCCTTGGACTCTGCCCATCTGTCCAGCCTGTCGAGGTCCCTCTGCAAAGCCTCTCTGCCCTCCAGCAGATCAACTCCTGCCCCCAGCTTGGTGTCATCTGCAAATTTACTGCTGACGGACTCAATGCCCTCATCCAGATCATCAATAAAGATGTTGAAGAGCATGGGGCCCAGCACTGATCCTTGGGGCACACCACTAGTGACTGGCTGCCAGCTGGATGTGGCACCATTCACCACCACTCTCTGGGCTCAGCCCTCCAGCCAGTTCCTAACCCAGCGCAGTGTGCTCCTGTCCAAGCCAGGGGCTGATAGCTTAGCCAGGAGTTTGCTGTGGGGGACAACATTCCCCTCCGTGTCCACCAAGGAGTAGAGGTTGTCCTTGCCCTTCCTCTTGCTATTAATATATTTATAGAAGGACTTTTTGTTGTTTTGGTAACCTTAGGGCAGGCTTTTTAAGTCAAGAAATTGCATGCTAACAGTAATTGTGCACTTATGAAAAATATGTGCACATTTTTGATTAATCTCCTTTTCAGATAGGTGAGCATTAAGTAAATTCAGATTCCTTTTAAAAGTGTAGAAGTGTAGAAAAGAGTGGTTTCTGACTATATTAGAAGACAAGTCTGAAAGTTCAAAACCATTCAACCTCTTCTATCAGAGAAGTAATCAAGTAATGATTTTTAAAGACTACAATATACAACTAGAATCAACCCTAAGAGGAGAAAATGTGATATAACATGAAGATCAACATAAAGTTGTTCGGTGCATATAATTACATTTAGAAATTGCATTTACTTGAAGGGGCAGAGTGTACTCAGCAAGTCTGCTGATACAAAACTGGGAGGAGTGGCTCACACACTGGAAGGCTGTGCTGCCATTCGGTGAGACCTGGACAGGCTGGAGAACAGGGAGAAGGTGAACCTAGTGAAGATCAGCAAGGGCAAGTGTAGAGTCTCCTGGAGAGGAATAATCTGATGCACCAGTACATGTTAGGGGTTGACCTGGGAAAAGGACCTGGGAGCTCTGGTGGACAAGTTAACCATGAGCCAGAAACATGCCCTTGTGGCCAAGAAGGCAAATGGTATACCTGGTGTGCATTAAGAAGAGCGTGACCAATAGGTCGAAGGAGGTTCTGCTTTCCCCCTACTCTGCCCTGGTGAGGCCACATCTGGAATACTGTGTCCAGTTCCGGGCTCCTCACTTTGAGAAACAGGGTACTACTGGAAAGAATCCAACAATGGGCTACAGAGATAGGGGACAGGAGCACCCCTCTTACAAAGAAAGGCTGAAAAACCTGGGGCTGTTTAGGCTGGAGAAGAGAAGACTAAGAGGGGATCTTATCAGTACTTATAAATATCCAAAGGGATGGTGTCAAAAGGATGAAACCAGTCACTTTTCAGCCACGCCCAGGAACAGGACAAGGGGCAATGGGCACAATCCAGAACACAGAAAGTTCCACCTAATCACAAGGAAAACCTTTTTGACTTTAAGAGTGACAAAGCATTAGAACAGGCTTCCCAGAGAGGTTAGGGAGTCTCCTTCTGTAAGACTTTCAAATCACACCTGGATGCATTCCTGTGCAACCTGATCTAGGCAAAACTGCTTTAGCAGGGGTGGCTGGACTTGATCCCTAGAGGTGCCTTTCAATCCCTATCATGCTGTGACTCTCTTTCAGAGCTACATTTTCAGAAGTATCCTAATTCATATGTGCCTCTAACTTGATAGACATAAATGTAGGTATTTCTTTATGAATGGCTGTGCAATACAGCTCATAATCACACCTAAGGCATCGCAAGCCACACACACCTGATGCAAGACATCTAAATCTAAACATATTACAGCAGAATTTTGATCTAATTCCTGGACAGAACCAGCAGGAAACATTTAGCTCAAGTTCTCTAGTTTACCAATGAGCCTTTCCATTTGAAACTCTCCCTCAGCTTTTGGATACTTTTCAAAGCATAGGAAACATTTTAGTCTAGGTCCTGGTCTAAAATTATTGTCACACATTGACAATCTAAAGAAAAGAATCCCAAAAAAATGAAGGAATTCAGCTTAAGGAAGTACTTAATTTACATATTCTGAAACATGCAACAGTGATTTCAGTCTTTACTTTTGGTTTAGGAACATAAATTTCTAAGTCAAGGTTGGTTGTGAAGACCAAACCTTGACATTTCAAAAATGTTCAGAGAAGGCATTTTTGATGTAAAACCAAACAAAAATCCCTCTTTCCTCTAGATCAGGACCAACGTTTTCCACAGCAAACTGCATCTTGCAACTTCCAATGCAGAATACTTTTGAGGAAAAAATCCTGAGTTCTACATTTGGCCTGCCTTCCTGCTCAGATTGCTCCTCTTCAGCATAAGAATAGACCGGACTGGTTAAACCAGCACATGCCACAGGCAAATAACTACAGGCATTTTTTATTTTCCCCTCACAACATAAGCAACCAAACCAAACAAAACCAAACCAGAAAACAATAAAAAGAAGGAAAAATAAAAAAAGGGGGGGGGGGGGGAATAAAAAGAAGAGGATTTCCCAGGAGTAGTAACACCTGTATTTTCAAAAGTCCCAAACACTCCAGCTGCAGTTCAGTCATGAAGCAAGGAAGAGTTACAATTTGAAAATAGGAGCAGATGCCACTGCCACATTCCCTGGAGGTGATAGTGTGGTAATGGGGATAGATTAGATGACCTTTGGAGCTCACTTCTAACCTTATTTCCTACAGACTATGATATCTTCACCAAGTTCCAGAGAGAAGGCAGATAAGAGCTGATTTCTTTGGGAAGGTATTAGTTAGACTACAACCACAACAGAATCACTGCAAGAGTAAATGGATATATCATTTCCCATAACAAAAGTACTGACATTTCAGGGGAGACATACAGAGCCTAAGCAAGGCATTTCAGAGCATAATAGAAAGTATGGAGTGATGTCAGTTTTGAATACCTGAAATTCCGTGTTGCGTTCAAGTTGCTTAAATGTTATCGGTTATTAACTTTTGGCTGAGAGAATGATGCAGCTTTGGGATTTGTAACTTTTCAGTGGCTTAGTTTTCAGATGACTGAAAAGGCTTGGAAAAGGACATGTTTTACCACATAAACTAATTACTCATTCCAGTACAGCAGACATAGCTTATGTGACCAATATACCCCTAGCGTTCAGGTAGACTCCAGTAAGCTTTCTCTCATGTAAGTTGCTGTGGAAGGATTTTGCCCATTGAGTGAAAGAAGTATTACTTTTGTCTTTAGAAGTTTAACAGAGTTTAGTGATCTGTCTTCCATTAACCATCCTCTGGACACCCCTTACACTCCTTGTCTCCAAAATCCCTAATCCTGGCAATCTAGCTGAATGCAATTCTCTTTGAAGACATACTTTTTCCCTCTCCAGGCTGATACATTGGTCTTACCCAAATTGGAATGACTTTCTTGTCCTAATATCAGAGAGTCCTTGTGAAGGTATGTCCAAGCATAGAAAATAGCTGCAGAGGCTGTCACTTGCAGGAAGAGACATCGCAGGTGAATTCACCTCTGAAACTGCTCTCAAAGTGGGAAGCCTGTAAGCAATTTAATTGCTACTGATTTAAATAACAGTTGAATACAGAAAACTTCCATTGTCCTAAAAGATTTAAGTTGTTTCTGTTGCAGTCTGTTCACTAGAAAATGTATTATATTTTATGCTTAGCAGCTTAGCATCAGACATTCGTAAGATTAGTCCAGAAATATTTATGGCTTTGCAGAGCTTTATGACACTTTAATGGTAACACTTTTTATACAAACCTGAGTGGATAAGCTAACACCTCTGTATGGTACTGATATGATTGATATTAATACAATATGATAAGATAGCAACACTGCAAACAGCGATAAGGGTTTTTTATGGCAGCAAACAGGATTGCCATTTTTGCCCATTCCAACACAGCCGCACCAGCCATTGCTAGAAATGCACCTTGCTTATTTTTGTGGCCAATAACTTGCATGCTACTTAGGTCATCAGTGACCATACAACGTATTGTACTACTATACAGATGCATCAAACTGCCTAAAAGGTGACTTCACTGCTTACAAAGATCAACTACAATCCATGCGGAGCAAAGACAACATACAGCCTTATTCAGGAATTTATCACGTTCAGTGAATCATGATTCATATATCATCCATACAATACCTTCACTGAAGACATTAAAAAGGGCAAAATAAATGCAGCATGAAATCAAGACTGGTGTTTTCTTCTGTGTGACAAACTGCATGCTCATGGCTTGGATGAGCACACGCTCCGCTGGATAAGCACTGGCTGGGTGAACGGGCCCAAAGAATGGTGCTCAATGGAGTTAAGTCCAGCTGGCAGCTGGTCACAAATGGTGTTCCTCAGGGCTCAGTGCTGGAACCACTACTGTTGAACATCTTTGTTGATGACCTTGATGAAGATTGAGTGTGTCATTAGTAAACTTGCAGATCACACCAAGTTACGTGGGAGTGCATGAGGGTAGGGAGGCTCTACAGAGGGACTTGAATAGACTGGATCAATGGGCCAATGTTAACGGGATGAGCTTCAAGAAGGCCAAATGCCAGGTCCCACACTTGGGTCACAACAACCCCAAGCAATGCTACAGGCTTGGGGAAGTGTGGCTGGAAAGCTGTCTGGCAGAAAGGGACCTGGGGGTGCTAATCAACAAGCAACTGAGTATGAGCAAGCAGTGTGCTCAGGTGGCCAAGAAAGCCAATGGCATCCTGGCTTGCATTAGAAATGCTGTGTCCAGCAGGAGTAGGGAGGTGACTGTCCTCTTGTGAGGCCACACCTCAAGTATTGTGTTCAGTTTTGGGCACCTTCACAAGAGAGAAGTTGAGGTGCTGGAGTGAGTGCAGAGGAGGGCAACAAACCTGGTGAAGAGCCTGGAGAATAAATCTTATGAAGAGTGACTGAAGGAGCTAGGGCTGTTTAGTTTGAAGAAGAGGAGGCTGAGGCTCTCTACAGCTACCTGAAAGGACATTGAAGAGAGGCTGGTGCTGGTCTCTTCTCACAGGTAATTAGTGATAGAACAAGAGGGAATGGCCTCAAGCTGTGACTGGGTAGGTTTAGACTGGACACGAGATAAAAAATTTCCCAGCAAGAGTGGTCAGGCATTGCAATGCGCTGCCCTGGGAGGTGGTTGAGTCACCAACCCTGGGGGTGTTTAAAGGTCATTTGGATGTGGTGCTTGGGGATACGGTTTAGAAGTGAACCTTGTAGAGTAGGGTTATTGGTTTGACTTGGTGATCCTGAGGGTCTTTTCCAACCTGAATGTTTCTGAGATTCTGTGATTTGTAGGATATGATTGTCTACATGTCAACTGAACCACTGCAATCAAAGTAGAATCTTCTCCAGCAATACTGAAGGAGATAGCTCCACCTAAAACCACCTTGGTGTAAAAGCAAGGGGATAGGAGGCAAAAGAATAATGAAGAGGTGATTGGGCACAATCAGCACAGCTTCACCAAGGGCAAATCCTTTGCCTTGCAGTGCAAACTACTCATTCTGAAAAGGTAACGTGGGCTCCAAGTGTTTGAACCCAACTCTTCAGAAGTAGAGCAACTCCCAGTCTTCAGGGTGTCACGCTGCTGCCCATTAGCAGACCAGTTCCCTGATCTCTTTTTCTATTTTGCTGTTCCTGCTCCAGACCTTGGATGTGCTCTCATGTTCCCTACCCACTATTCACTGCAAATATCACCACACACTGATACTTTAAGTTAGGCCCTTGAAACCCTGAAACTAGCTTGTTATCAGACTTACTGTCAGCTAGACAAATTTCTACTCCTTATTGTTTCACTATTGCTTGCAAGGAAAACAACACCTGTCCACTTCCTCTATGATAACTCTTTCAAGCTCATGCCAGGCCCCAACTGAAAACACTCTTCCCACACGTTTGACAACTTCACATAAACAAAGTGCACGCTGCATCACTCCACAGCTATTTTCAACCTTTTGCATACATCTGTTCCATGAAGAAATGGCAGTTCCCATGACCAAGAAATCATCTGGTAATAATTACACATGGACATACTTCTTTCCCTATAAATATGGAACTATGTAGGTCCTCTAATGCCATTTCCTATCTTCATCACTAATCTTCTTGTACACAATGCCAGCAGGTTGCAAACTGTTGTCTCATAACTGCTATCTTTATAATTTACCAGTTTTAAGTAGAGGTCAGAGCCTAACTCCTTGATCTTTTTACAACAGCCACTTCATCATTTTACTTTTGTATTCAGCAGTCCTGTGGATTAAGCATACAGAAATGTAAGACACAAACCCAGTCTTCATGTTACTTAAACATGCACCTGCTAAGCTGTAGCCGGGTTCTGCACATTGGCCACAACAACCCCAGGCAGTGCTACAGGCTGGGGTCAGAGTGGCTGGAGAGCGGCCAGGCAGAGAGGGACCTGGGGGTGCTGGTTGATGGTAGGCTGAACATGAGCCTGCAGTGTGCCCAGGCAGCCAAGAAGGCCAATGGCATCCTGGCCTGCATCAGGAACAGTGTGTCCAGCAGGAGCAGGGAGGTCATTCTGCCCCTGTACGCTGCACTGGTTAGGCCACACCTCGAGTCCTGTGTCCAGTTCTGGGCCCCTCAGTTTAGGAAGGATGTTGACTTGCTGGAAGGTGTCCAGAGAAGGGCAACAAAGTTGGTGAGGGGTTTGGAACACAAGCCCTATGAGGAGAGGGAGCTGGGGTTGCTTAGCCTGGAGAAGAGGAGGCTCAGGGGTGACCTTATTGCTCTCTACAACTACCTGAAGGGAGGCTGTAGACAGGCAGAGGTTGGTCTCTTCTCCCAAGCAGCCAGCACCAGAACAAGAGGACACAGTCTCAAGTTGAAGCAGGGGAGGTTTAGGCTGGATATTAGGAAGAAGTTCTTCACAGAGAGAGTTGTTGGCCATTGGAATGTGCTGCCCAGGGAGGTGGTGGAGTCACCATCCCTGGAGGTGTTCATGAGGGAACTGGATGTGGCACTTCGTGTAATGGTTTAGTAGTCATGAGGTGTTGGGTGACAGGTTGGACTTGATGATCTTTGAGGTCTTTTCCAACCTTATGGATTCTATGATTCTATGAAGTTGAATGCTCCTGAAGCTAAGGGGGGAGGGGGAGTGTCCTGTATGAAAAATTATGCCAAACTCATTGTTCTAAGTAGCACATATTTTAACAACATACAGAGAGTTTTACTTCCATGTTCATTTACTGAGGCCACTGTAATTAAAGTGTGCAAACAGTGAAGCAAAATGGACTTACATTGTTTCAGAAGACCTACAACATAACCCCCATGTTGCAAAAAGGGCACAAGGATGGCTTTTCACAACCTTTTTCTTGATGCCAAAAATAATCCAGCTGAGTTTATGATTAATTTTTACACAAGATGTTACTGAAAGATTAAAACTGTTGTGATATTCAGGCTGTGAAAGTTAACTTAGTTCACTCACAACAAATCTGCTTTAAGATGATGTAATCCAGTACTGATTCTCCTAATTGCTTTGCTTTGCCACAGGCCATAAATGTGTCAGTTCTCTGCTCTTGATTGCTACTGTAGTACAGCAGTAAAACAAGGAGAACACACATGGCTGCTAATGCTTTGGTTACTAGTCACAAGTGTTAAAGCAGATTAAAAGTTGTTGAAAGGTCATGTTTGCAATTGAAGTGAAACAAGGACCATACTGGTCTGTATCTCTTCACATAATATAGTTCCAGCTTTAAAAGGTCAACGTGCAAGAGGATACTATTATATCCTCTGCTTTAAAAAATGGGCTTATTTAATATCAATTAATCTCTTTACTCCAATACACATCAACTGATGCAGACAATTAAGGAACAACTAAGGAAAATTTTAAATAGACAGGAATGCCTGGGCAGAAGATGCTCAAGCTCATCACTCACCACAAAATAATTATGTCTTAATGTACAGTTGATAAGGACTATGAGCTCAGAACGAAATAATGCTTTTCTGACAACATGCTCATTTCTTTTCCTTGCAGTTCCCACTTTCCAGACAGACCCCCAGAACTGAAAAAAACTTGTTCCCAGAGCTGAGCTTTTATAGTCTTGAGGTAAAATCCCAGTCCACTGTTATCAGTGTTTCAATCTGCTAGTGCTATCCAGACCTTTGTGTTTGGGTTAAGGTGCTTGACTGTGTTCCCAGTGTGGAGCACCATTACCTGTTTACACATAAACCCATGGTGATAAAACTACGACTTCCAAGGCACTAATGCACTGCTGTTTTGTTATGTGATGCTCAATCTTTTTAGATTAGTAATGTTCCATAAATAAAATGTATGGGTTTTTTCTTTGAAATAAAAACCAGCATTAAACTACATCACTGCCAATCTGAAATTAAATGATCCTGACTAAGTCATGGATACTAAGTAGTGCGGATGAATGTCCTAATTGGTTCCTTACTGCTATGTGCAACAGACAGCCAAGTCACCTGGAGAACAGAACAACTAATGCCCACAGACTCTGTCACCAAGGTGAAAAAAAAAAAAAATCATAGAATCAATAAGGTTGGAAGAGACCTCAAAGCTCATCGAGTCCAACCTGTCACCCAACACCTCATGACTACTAAACCACGGCACCAAGTGCCACGTCCAATCCCCTCTTGAACGTCTCCGAGGATGGTGACTCCACCACCTCCCTGGGCAGCCCATTCCAATGGCCAACAACTCTCTCTGGGAAGAACTTTCTCCTCATCTCCAGCCTAAACTTCCCCTGGCACAGCTTGAGACAGTGTCCTCTTGTTCTGGTGCTGCTTGCCTGGGAGAAGAGACCAACCCCCTCCTGGCTACAACCTCCCTTCAGGGAGTTGTAGAGAGCAAGAAGGTCTCCCTAAGCCTCATCTTCTCCAGGCTAAACAACCCCAGCTCCCTCAGCCTCTCCTCACAGGGCTGTGCTCGAGGCCTCTCCCCAGCCTCATTGCCCTTCTCTGGACACGTTCAAGAGTCTCAATGTCCTTCTTAAATTGAGGGCCCCAGAACTGAAATATATATCTGTCTTCTCATTAGGGATTGACATAATGTGACATATGTCAACAACATGAAACTGCTAGTTCTGAAAAAGTAATGGAATTTCTAGAGCTGTACTAAAATGTCTTAATTGAAAAATCATTAAATGAGTCAATATAGGGAAGTGACACATTAAACCTCACCTTGAAAGACAGATTGCAGAACTAAAAGGGTTTAGAGTTAAGCTAGAATGAGATGACACACTTGTTACAAAAGAAGATGGCATACAACCCAAATTCAGAGATTTGCTATTTTTAAAAGACCAATTTCACCATTTGAAAATTATTCTAAGCTAAATCGGTGAGAAAAGAATCTGAACATAGAATTGCTCACAGGAATTAAAAGCTGTCGAGGATGCTTGTTTTGAATGTCCATAAACCCAAGTTTAAGAGAAGCCTGCATTACATAGTTTTTTTTTAAAAAATCTAATATTCAAAGAAATGGATACTAAAGTTAGGAAATGTATCAAGTTCATGTAAGAAGCAAACAGATGCAAAAAGAAATCAATTGCTGGAAGATTTAAGTAGAATTTAAATGAATTTCAAGACATACTAGGACCAGCAGAGGATCTATAAATCAAATCTGTCACAACTCATGCAGAAGGATTGGAAAGTTCAATAAATAATTATTTTCTAGATTTGAGAAATAAAGCATGATAACCTGCTTTGAGAAAGTGATCAGGACACAGCTCCATTTCAACAGTCTCTCAGGAAAAGCTGATACTCAACAACAGCTACTTCATTTTGACATTCAATCTGTAAAAATATGACCAACTTGTAGCTAAGACTTTTATGATATCCTAACAGTTCCTTGCACAATTAACGCTGATTTTTAAAATACATCAGCCCTACAAAGAAGTTCCAGAAGACTGGATGAAAACCAGTGCTCTCCATCATTTTCCTCCAGTCCTGGCTCACTGGTGAGGTCCCAGATGACTGGAAACTGGTCAGTGTGGTCCCCATCCACAAGAAGGGTCGGATGGAGGAACCCAGAACTCCAGCCCTGGCAGCCTGACCTCAGTGCCAGGGAAAATGATGGAGCAGATTATCCTGGTGGCAGTAACTGTGCACCTGAAGGAAGGCCAAGGGCTCAGGTCCAGCCAACATGCATTTAGGAAGGGCAGGTCCTGTCTCTCCAACCTGATCTTCTGTGATCAGGTGACTGCCTGGTGGATGTGGGGCAGGCTGTGGATGTGGTCTGCCTGGACTTCAGCAAGGCCTTTGACACCGTCCCCCACAGCAAACTGCTGGCTAAGCTGTCAGCTCATGGCTTGGACACCAACACTCTGTGCTGGGTTAGGAACTGGCTGGAGGGCCGGGCCCAGAGAGTGGTGGTGAATGGTGCCACAGCCAGCTGGCAGCCAGGCACTAGTGGTGTCCCCCAGGGATCAGTGCTGGGCCCCATCCTGTTTAGCATCTTCATTGATGATCTGGATGAGGGCATTGAGACAGTCATCAGCAAATTTGCAGATGACACCAAGTTGGGAGCAGATGTTGGTCAGTTAGAGGGCAGAAGGGCTCTGCAGAGGGAACTCGACCAGCTGGACAGAAGGGCAGAGTCCAACAGGATGGCATTCAACAAGTCCAAGTGCCAGGTGCTGCACTTTGGCCACAACAACCCCATGCAGAGCTACAGGCTGGGGTCAGAGTGGCTGGAGAGCTGCCAAACAGAGAGGGACCTGGGGGTGCTGGTTGACAGCTGCCTAAACATGAGCCAGCAGTGTGCCCAGGTGGCCAAGAGGGCCAATGGCATCCTGGCCTGCATTAGGAATAGTGTGGCCCGCAGGAGCAGGGAGGTCATTCTGCCCCTGTACTCTGCTTTGGTTAGGCCACACCTTGAGTCCTGTGTCCAGTTCTGGGCCCCTCAGTTTAGGAAGGACATCGAGACACTTGAACGTGTCCAGAGAAGGGCAACAAGGCTGGTTAGAGGCCTTGAGCACAGCCCTGTGAGGAGAGGCTGAGGGAGCTGGGGTTGTTTAGCCTGGAGAAGAGGAGGCTCAGGGAGACCTCATTGCTCTCTACAACTACCTGAAGGGTGGTTGTAGCCAGGAAGGGGTTGGTCTCTTCTCTCTAGCAACCAGCACCAGAACAAGGGGACACAGTCTCAAGCTGCGCCAGGGGAAGTTTAGGCTGGAGGTGAGGAGAAAGTTCTTCACTGAGAGAGTCATTCATCATTGGAATGTGCTGCCCGGGGAGGTGGTGGAGTCCCCCTCCCTGGAGGTGTTCAAGAGGGGATTGGACGTGGCACTTGGTGCCATGGTCTAGTCATGAGGTCTGTGGTGACAGGTTGGACTCGATGATCCTTGAGGTCTCTTCCAACCTTGGTGATACTGTGATACTCTGATACTGTGATATCTGTATTCAACTAAGGGTAGATGAAATAACCCAGGTAGCTCTGACAACTCAGTACCGGTCCTGGAAACAGTAATGGAATAGTCATTACAAGAGTTTGATTAAGAAGAAGTTAATAGAGGACAATATAATTCCTGCCAGTCAATACAGATTATGGCTGATAAAAACTGTGCTGATGAAGCTTCTGTAATGCAGCAAATATTCGGATTCTAAAATTATGGTGATAGAAAGTCAGCATGGCACAAAGAGCCAAGGTCCTAAAACAGAAGCTACTACTTCAGAGCATATATTTCTACTGAGATCCTGTGATGGTGTATTTTTTACTTTACAGACACATAAAAAGCATCAGGTTGGAAGGAACCCTCGAAGGTCATCTTGTCCAACTCTCCTGCAGTGAGTGGGGACATATCCAACTAGATGAGGTTGCTCAGGGCCCTGTCAATTTTGACCTTGCTTGTCTCCAGGGATGGGGCCTCCACCACACCTCTGGGAAACCTGTTCCTGTATTTCACTACTCTCATTGTGAAGAACTTCCTCCTTATGACCAATCTAAACCTACCCTGCTCTAGTTTGAAACCATTGCTACAAGCGCTTCTAAATAGTCCCTTGCCAGCCTTCCTGTAGGTCCTTCCTTCAGACACTGAGCTTTACATCATTTGCCATTTTAATCTGGAAACATGACACCATCACACATACAATTTGAAGACAGCATAAAAGCTAATGCAGGGGATGATTGTGAAGATCACAGTTCAATGGTACAGCATGGACTTGATTTCTTGATAATCTGGATACATGCAAGTCATATGTGTTTTAACACCAACAAATGCAAACTCAGAGACTAGGAAAAAAAGACTTCTGTAAATGCTTCTGCAATGGGAAACTGAGATCTCCAAAGAGGAGAGGGCAGAGGATATTGCCTGCTAAAAAAAAACCCCAAACAAGGCATTACATTGCCTTCCTAGCTAATGGGGCTGCTAATAAATACTAGAATTAGTGCACAGTCTCAAAGTGCCAGGGGAGGTTTAGGCTGGAGCTGGATGTTAGGAAGAAATTCTTCCCAGAAAGAGAAATTGGCCATTGGAATGTGCTGCCCAGGGAGGTGGTGGAGTCACTATCACTGGAGGTGTTTAAGAGGAGACTGGATGAGGCACCTGGTGCCATGGTTTATTTGATTAGATGGTGTTGGGTGATAGGTTGGACTCGATGATCTCAAAGGTCTTTTCCAACCTGGTTAATTGTATTCTATTCTATTCTATTCTAATTGAAGAGATATCAAGAAAAATTAATTCTTAATAAAGAATTGTTTAAAGTGAAATGCAAAAGGAGATCTACTAATTTTGCTTATAAAACATAATGTGAGAAGGGAGCCCATTGTGAATGCACAAGCACCTACATGGGGAAAAACTTGATAACAGAGGTCCCTAATTGAAAAGTCAAACTTTCAACAAGATTCATTGTCTAGAAGCTGAAATACCAAATTAAGAGAAAATTCAAATATGAACTTGTCAATAATAAGAGAGTAACTGCCTATTGTTTTGTATATAATTGAAAATGTCATTAGCATTTTTTAAGATACTTTGATTTTCCACAAAGAAAACTTCTAACTGAGTTGGTCTGGCTTAAAGTTCATGCTGGGGGAAACTTCAACCCACCACACCCAGGAAACTCCATCTTAAGAGTTTAAACAGGAGTTGAACTGACTGACCAAAAAAGTTCCATTAAAATATGAACACAGAAGGCAGCACCATGGTCTGCATCAAGAGAAGCATAGCCAGCAAGTTGAGGAAGGGGATTCTCCCCCTCTACTCTGCTCTGATGAGACCCCACCTGCAGCACTGTGTCCAGTTCTGGAGCCCTTATTACAAGAAGGATCTGGAGGTGCTGAAACATGCCCAGAGGAAGGCCACGAGGATGATCAGAGGGCTGGAGCTCCTCTCCTATGAGAATAGACTGAGGGAATTGGGGCTGTTCAGTCTGGAGAAGAGAAGGCCCCAAAGAGACTTCATTGTGGCCTTCCAGTAACTGAAGGGGGCCTACAAGAAAGCTGGGGAAGGACTTTTGAGGGTGTCAGGGAGTGATAGAACTAGGGGAAATGGAGCAAAAATAGAAATGGGTAGACTGAGATTAGATGTTAGGAAGAAGTTCTTCCCCATGAGGATGGTGAGAGACTGGCACAGGTTGCCCAGGGAGGTGGTGGAAGCCTCATCCCTGGAGGTTTTTAAGGCCAGGCTGGATGTGGCTGTGAGCAACCTGATCTAGCATGAGGTGTCCCTGCCCATGGCAGAGGGGTGGAACTGGATGATCCTTGAGGTCCCTTCCAACCCTAACAATTCTATGATTCTATGGTCCAGAAAGTAGAGCCCCATTTTAATAGACAGAGCAACCCACCAATTTTAGCACAGTCATTGATAAGTGTCATTGGTTCAGTCAATTCTGTCCACTGCTGCCACATTTCCCTTCATAGTTTGGAGACAACAATGCTTGCAAAATGTCATCTATGTACAGTTTCCTTATTTATAACTACTATTCTGGCTTCAGATAAATATTTTAATTGGTCCAAAATGCATCATCTCCTCTCCTCAAAATCAGTGCTTCCATCAAAATGGCCTGAGAGGGAACACTTGTTCTTACTGACCCCCAGTTTATGGAAATCACTGAAGCAATTCAAAAGGTAATTCCTGGCACTTTCTTTAGTGGCCAAAATCTCCATGAAATATTTGTATTTTTCTCTGTAACATCTGTTATTTATCTGCTAAACCGAGAAACACAGAGAATTCTTACTGTACATATTAGTGTACTTCACATCACCTTTCATTTCAAGGGTTTATCACTCATTTGCAGTTTTAAAAGGGAAAACTAAGACACATCCTTTGCCCCATGAATATTCTGGTCTTCAAAACTGTGCTCATCATGGGCTGCCTGCCTCTGACTATGGTTAGAGCATGGCACAGAATACTTCAAATATTATTGCCCAGAAACATGCAGCACTTAAAATTCAGTTTTGCCATGGCAAATCCTTTGTTGACCTTTTGGTGATATGACAAATAGAATTATTTCCTGTAGGAAAACAATACTGTTTGGAGTAATACCTGACATACTTTAAATGACAGCCAATCTCCTGTGTGTTATCCTGCCTGTGGTTATTATAATAATGTCTAAAAGCTGCAGGTGACTGCTCTCTCTCTCTCTCTTTTAATTATCATCCTTAGGAAAGATGAAGTTATTACTGAGAAGAAATAGTAGTTCAGAATTTAAAAATCAAAAAAATAACACTAACATTAAAAAAATTAATTCCTGACATCAGGTTCTAAATACAGGTGAAGTACCTAATCTGGTGAATAAACATGGATTTAGGTGTAGGAGTTTAACCTCAGGTATTCAGAAGGAAAAAATTCTAGTCATAACCTTTAAATGTGGAGCACTTAACAGGAACAAATGTTAAAAGTTACAGGCATGCTAATTTTAACATCTACATGCAGACAACTTCAATTTATTTCTAGTAAGGGCTAGGATTTTTTTTTTCACATTAAGGTACAAATTTTTAGTCAATTTGCTCACCTTTCATTTCTTTAGCTCCTTTTACAGCAGACCAGCAGCCAACCCACTACAGCAAAATGTCTCTAAAGTATCACATAGTTTTGAAAGAACAGTCTCACCATGATATCCTGCTCGCTGCTTCAATAGCCTAGGGCATTTTCATTATGGCAGGCTTCATCTTAATTCCTCTCCCTTTTTGTCTTCCCTTTTTACACATCTATCACAACCCATTTGGATTAGCATCAAAGATTACAAAATGTTTACAAGACTGTACAAGATGAACGCACCTTTTCTAACGTGAAGTGGGTCTCAAACCCATTGTAGTGTTTGTACAGGTGGGATTGGAAATCAAATGCTGAATAAACTCTTAAACTTCTTAAGTGCTTTATGTTATCAATAGCCACGAGAAACAATGTCACTTCATACAGATCAAACATAGCTAAAGACATTTTTCAGCAACAACTGCTTAGAGCAGCAAAGTAAAGAAGAGAGAAAGTAGGCAGAATCAGCGAAGAAGCCGTACTGCTGAACTCCGCAGAAGGCTCCTTCCAATAAATATTTCAGACCTTTATATGAATATTTTAAGCATGACAACTACACATAAACACACAGCCAAAGTGCTCAAATCCACTCAAGAAAGACTATTAAGTCATCAACCTACTCCTGACAGGATCCACTGAATATGGCAACAGTGAGAAGTCAGGAGACAGTTGGAATCATTTCAAGACTGCTAATTTAACTTGTCTTAAAACCAACCAATGCTCAACGTGTCATCATCAATGTCATCTCATCGCAGTCTGAAAAGCCTTCGACCTAAAGCAAAAAGGTCCCCAAGTGCCACCCTTCTTGTCTACTGGTTGAAAATCTAATTGGTTCTGCTGACAGGCTTGGGAATTGGTAGGAAGGCTGTTCAGTTAATCTCCAAGGGCCAGCAAAGAGCTCAGTATCCATCTCTGAGCTTTGCTCCCTGGCTGTCGTAAAATGACTCTGACGGTAGTGCAAGCTCTTATGCTTCAGCTGTCTTGTGACTTCTGTTAAGTCAAATTCAATAAAGTTTGTCACTCAATAATCTGAGAGCTACCCAACAAAACCTCTTTGATCAATAGCAGCTTGCCTGCTTGCACTGAGGAAGGTGACCTATTGCAGATTAAAAACACACCTGCTGCTTGCAGCACGGAACATCTCCTTTTACTTTCAAATAAAAATTCATCCATTAAAATGAGTTCAACTACACAGAAATATTACATGCCAAAAAGCCAAAATCAGATTAAAAGAAACACTTGAGCTGTAGTACAGTGCTTTTGTTAAACTTACACTTGAGTCATTGCTTTTCTTAGAATCAGAAAGGCCTCATCCAAAAAGGCCTTTCACCACCCACACGTAACTTTAGTCTTCTCTGCATGCTCTACCTGGCTTTTGAATTTTTCTGCCTGCTAACAGCGTACAGCTCTGCTTTAGTGACAGCTGAGTAATCCAATTTGTTTCTGCCTGCTTGCTTATCCCAGAACACAAATATTCACGTCACCAGGAAATGCAATTTAAAATTTTCAGTATAAACCATCTTCCCCACTGTTTGAGACATTTTCCTGAAGCGCAGATCCACTTTATCAGAGGCTGTGACCAACAAGTGCTTCACAAAGTCCCCAAGTGCAAAACTACATGCAAATTGAACTGCACTGGGTAAAGACCCACGAGTGCACCTTTATTTGTATGCTCACTTTAAATAGTTCACATGTTCTGTACTGGTAAGGCAGAACTGCTGTAATACCTTCAATACAACTTTACAAATTTAGGAACGTCTGATAATTTTATACATTTTGATAAGTATTCTTTTTGTTTATTCTATGGAGAGTACTGAAGTCAAAAGTAGATATCCCTCTTGCTCTCCAAACGGCACAGAACTTTCAGATTAGGTCATCTGGACCCAGCTGCTTTCCTGTGAGATTGATCTTAATGATCAAGTATCATTTGAGATATCTTAACTGGGTGTTTTACAAAAAACCAGGAGATGGATATCAGTAAACAAAGCATGGAATTAAAATGTGCAGTACTTATTCATAAATCCCATGTAGAAGGAGAAATCACATGTAAGTAAATCTCACTGACTGAGCAATCTGTGTCAGCTTAGGACAGGTTATCAATCTCCCAGAAAATCACAGAGGCCCTCAAAGCAGTAAATTCAAGATGTGTGAGGTAAGCAGTACATCTTTGGACTGTCATGCTTTGTTTAAGCTAGTGTCCAGCACATATCCATTTAAAGAAGTAAGAAAGCTAACACTGTGCCGGGTTAGGAACTGGCCGGAGGGCCGAGCCCAGAGAGTGGTGGTGAATGGTGCCACAGCCAGCTGGCAGCCAGTCACTAGTGGTGTCCCCCAGGGATCAGTGCTGGGCCCCATCCTGTTCAATATCTTTATTGATGATCTGGATGAGGGGATGGAGTCCATCATCAGTAAATTTGCAGATGACACCAAGTTGGGAACATATGTTGTTTGGTTAGAGGGTAGGAGAGCTCTGCAGAGGGACCTTGACAAGTCCAAGTGCCAGGTGCTGCACTTTGGCCACAACAACCCCATGCAGAGCTACAGGCTGGGGTCAGAGTGGCTGGAGAGCAGTCAGGCACAAAGGGACCTAGAGGTGCTGGTTGACAGCTGCCTAAACATGAGCCAGCAGTGTGCCCAGCAATGTGGCCAAGAAGGCCAATGGCATCCTGGCCTGCATTAGGAATAGTGTGGCCAGCAGGAGCAGGGAGGGCATTGTGCCCCTGTACTCTGCTTTGGTTAGGCCGCACCTTGAGTCCTGTGTCCAGTTCTGGGCCCCTCAGTTTAAGAAGGACATCGAGACTCTTGAACGTGTCCAGAGAAGGGCAACGAGGCTGGAGAGAGGCCTTGAGCACAGCCCTGTGAGGAGAGGCTGAGGGAGCTGGGGTTGCTTAGCCTGGAGAAGAGGAAGCTCAGGGGAGACCTTATTGCTGTCTACAACTACCTGAAGGGTGGTTGTAGCCAGGATGGGGTTGGTCTCTTCTCCCAAGCAACCATCAGCAGAACAGAACAAGGGGACACAGTCTCAAGCTGCGCCAGGGGAAGTTTAGGCTGGAGGTGAGGAGAAAGTTCTTCACAGAGAGAGTTGGTAGCTGTTGGAATGTGCTGCCCGGGAGGTGGTGGAGTCACCGTCCCTGGAGGTGTTCCAGAGGGGATTGGACGTAGCACTTGGTGCCATGGTTTAGTAGTCATGAGGTGCTGGGTGGCAGGTTGGATCTTTGAGGTCTTTTCCAGTCTTGTTGATTCTATGATAAAGCTGCTAGAGGATGACATTGCATTTCAAAGCAGCTGGGAGATATGGATCTTTATCCTCAATTAAAATTAAATAAATAGATGTCCCTAAATTCTCTGAATTGTTAAAAAAAAACAACATCCAAGACTGCAATTCTGGGAAAGGTTTGGATGGGGTTTGCACTGTCACTAGTTGTTACTTCTTAAGAAAGCAAAATACTCATCTGTGGATGCTGAAGCTAGACGAATATAAACCAAGAGTTACATGTTAGGTAAGGCTACCTCAGTACCTGAAAAGACATCTGAATTTACTTACACTATCAGACACCAAGTAGTTACTATAAATCCATCCCCTACTGAGAACACCTGAGAGATGCAGTAGTGACTATCCGTGAAGAGTCAAGTGCTTCTGCAGTTTTGCAAAGTTTCACTTCTTCCTTCTCCTGCAGGGGCCCAACAGGTAGGTGTCACACCATGTGGTGCTGTACTGTCAGTTAGGACAGTTTTTCTGCAATAAGGCTCTGTGCTCTGAGCTGTCAGGCTTGCCTGTCCAGAAACACTGAATGCACTCTAATAAGGACAGTGTCTGGGCTGTGGGTAGAGGATGGCCACACAACGACGGCTCAACAAAATGTCAGCTACACAGACTAAAGTTGTTTTGACCAGCAAACCAAAAACCCAAAACAAAGGCATAAATAAAGGCAAGTGACAACCAACACAACCTCCCAGGCAGCCAGCACCAGAACAAGAGGACACAGTCTCAGGCTGCACCAGGGCAGGTTTAGGCTGGATGTTAGGAAGAAGTTCTATACAGAGAGAGTGATTGCCCATTGGAATGGGCTGCCTGGGGAGGTGGTGGAGTCACCATCATTGGAGGTGTTCAGGAGGAGACTTGATGGGGTGCTTGGTGCCATGGTTTAGTTGTTTAGGTGGGTTGGATTGGTTGATAGGTTGGACCCGGTGATCTTGAAGGTCTCTTCCAACCTGGTCTATTCTATTCTAATTCTATTCTATTCTGATTCTATTCTATTCTATTCTAATTCTATTCTATTCTAATTCTATTCTATTCTAATTCTATTCTATTCTCTTCAGTTGCAAAGCCTCTTGTAGAAAAAGAACTGTTTAGAAATATGTTCAATATCTTGGTGCAAGTGGAGTGGAACTTTAATTATACATAATAAAACTTATGCATTGTCTACAGAATGCCCAACCCCATCCCCCAATATATTTATTAAACTCTAACAAGAGCTGCACACAAAGTTAAGAGCAATATCTCCTGCTACTTCCATGACAGTTAAGTGGGCTTGTTCTGCTGGGCTTTGAGCAGGAGACAGCAGAGTATCTTATCAACTTCTCCAACTACCCAAAATTGCCAGAAGTCTGCATAAAAAGCCACTTTAATTCTGAGAAATTATCTTAGAGGACTGGTATGGAAAAGAAACAAAAGATCTGCATCACTGTTCTTGTTGCATTGAGGTGTTACATCTCATGTATCTATTTCTAGCAGTCAGATGCAGCCAGCTTGGTTCCTGTCTTTGGGAAACTGTTGATATTTACCAGCTAACCACATGCCATTTGCTGCTGTAACACGTACCATGTTTGTGCTGTTAATCACTCAGCATTTCTCTTACATGTTGGAAAGCCAGAATTGTGCTAGGCTTCTAACATCCCACAACACTGGGAGTTTTATCCATGCCCTGGGGACTCATCAAGTCTCCATGCAGAGGATAACTAGTATCTACAGGATCTCCTGAAGAAGTTAGATGGTGTGTAGCTGTTGATGAGGAAAACTAGTATAAAAATGGAACAACAAGGGTAGCCGGATGTCCTTTTAGAACACTGGATGGTATGAGCACCTGCACAAGATGGGATAGTTGGTAAATTATATTCATGTTCTACTGCACAACAAATAACTCTTATTCATAAAGTATCTATCTGCAGCCTATTTGCAAAGTTGCTTGGTGCTTGAGCTAAATAAGGGGAAGCTGGACAAAGAACAAATGAAGTGTTGTGGAACGCTAAGTAGCTTAAAAAACCACACCTTACACATGTCAACTTGGGCATTCAAAATATAGGCTGGCACTTTCCTCTGTGGCTTATTCCTCTTTTAATAATGTCATCTCACCTCACAGGGGCTTTGTGAAAATTAATTAATTACGGTTTGTGAGGCATTCAGATGCTAATGATAGCTACAATGGAAAGAAAGCCTATGGAGAAATTAATAGTTTTGAATTCAATGTAATGATTGAATGTGAACACCACATGTGGGTCACATATTGTCCAATAAGAATAACAGAAAACATGAATAGCTGCTCATTCACTGATCTCTTTTAGTATGTACACTGAATGAAAGAGGAGTCCTCTGGCAAAAAAACACAATATATGTGTAGATAAATTAATATAGTAGTCTAATACATAAACCTGAAACGCTGAGAATATACCTAAGAAGCAGAGGGAACTGCCACATTTCTCAGGCTTTTAAACACATTAAAACACTGAAAGTCATAAAAGAAGAGCAAGCATAAAAAGGCAAATATAAAAACACTGAAAGACAATGGTTTTTTTTGCTTGTTTCACAACCTAGACTACTCTGCAATCTGCTCTCTTTGCAACATGAATTCCACATGTATAGTAAGTTCTGGGTTAGTGAGTGGATTTCATTTGCTGAGAGCAGAGGAATGTTGACATGCACCCAAAGTTCTGCTTGATGTTCTGAGAGGAGAGCAGCCCAGCAGTTGCCCTCTTAGGAAAGCTCCTGTCTCCATCTCAGACTCTGATCTTTTTTGCTAGCTAGTATATAAATAGGCAGATTTTGCTGCTTAGTACAATCTCTTCCAATGTCTCACTCAAACAATTAATTGAGCTTTGCTACCAGGGACTCCAAGCTCTCCTCTCTTTTCCAGTAAGGGGTTTGACCCTGAATTTTGGTTAGTACACCTCATGGGAGTCTTCTAAAAACCAGGCTCTTGAGCAACTGGCCTTTCCACAAACAGCTGGAGAAATTTTCCTTCACAACACAGAAGCACTACAGCTCTTTAATAAAATGACTGTGGAACCATAATCCAAAACTACCTACCAGAAGGGCAAGGAAAAAAGGGAAAAGGAAGAAGGAAAAAAGGAAAAGGAAAAAAAGGAAGAAGGAAAAAAGGAGAAGGAAAAAAAGGAAGAAGGAAAAAAGGAAAAGGAAAAAAAAAGAAAGGAGGAAAAAAGGAAGAAGGAAAAAAGGAAAAGGAAAAAAAGGAAGAAGGAAAAAAGGAAAAGAAAAAAGGAAGAAGAAAAAAGGAAAAGGAAAAAAAGGAAGAAGAAAAAAGGAAAAGGAAAAAAAGGAAGAAGAAAAAAGGAAAAGGAAAAAAAGGAAGAAGAAAAAAGGAAAAGGAAAAAAAGGAAGAAGAAAAAAGGAAAAGGAAAAAAAGGAAGAAGAAAAAAAGGAAAAGGAAAAAAGGAAGAGGAAAAAAAGGAAAAGGAAAAAGGAAAAGGAAAAAAGGAAAAGGAAAAAAGGAAAAGGAAAAAAGGAAAAGGAAAAAAGGAAAAGGAAAAAAGGAAAAGGAAAAAAGGAAAAGGAAAAAAGGAAAAGGAAAAAAGGAAAAGGAAAAAAAGGAAAAGGAAAAAAGGAAAAGGAAAAAAGAAAAGGAAAAAAGGAAAAGGAAAAAAGGAAAAGGAAAAAAGGAAAAGGAAAAAAGGAAAAGGAAAAAAGGAAAAGGAAAAAAGGAAAAGGAAAAAAGGAAAAGGAAAAAAGGAAAAGGAAAAAAGGAAAAGGAAAAAAGGAAAAGGAAAAAAGGAAAAGGAAAAAAGGAAAAGGAAAAAAGGAAAAGGAAAAAGGAAAAGGAAAAAAAGGAAAAGAAAAAAAAGGAAAAGGAAAAAAGGAAAAAAAAAGGAAAAGGAAAAAAGGAAAAGAAAAAAGGAAAAAGGAAAAAAGGAAAAAGGAAAAAAGGAAAAGAAAAAAAGGAAGAAGAAAAAAGGAAAAGAAAAAAAAAAAAAAGAAGAAAAAAGGAAAAGGAAAAAACAGAAAAAGCAAAAAAGAAAAGGATACACTCCCCTGAAAACAACAACAAACTGCAACACAAAAAAAACCCCAAACTCAACCCCTGGTAGACTTCCTTTTAAAGTCTTTCCAAAACAACTCAGCCAGTATAAGACTTGCAAAACCCATTAGCCTCTGGTGTTTGCAAACTATGGAAAGTGGTAGCGGAAACAATCACTGTGTAGTGACATATACCTGTCAAAACTGTTTCGAGACTCAGCCCCCATTCTGTTTCCATCTTTTTAGTATTTTACATGTAAAGGCCTCCTTGAAGTCTAAATTTCAGCACTGGAAAAATTCTCTTTGCAGAACACAAGCAGTTCTGTAGTTATTCCTTAATTGGTCCTGCCACATGTGACTCAAGCATTGGGCCTAAGGAGAAAGAGTCAGGAACAAGGCCCTAAACTGTTATCAGTTGCAGCTTGATCCTGTGAAGGGACACAATGTGTCCAAAATTGTCTATCCCACTCTACCTCCGTGTAAAACAGATCCAAAGACCAAAAGCCAGAGCCCACTGCATCTCACTTGAAAGATGGTTCTGTATAGCAGCACATTTACAGCCACTTAAAGCTTCCATGAGCAAACATTAGAAATTACTTTGTGGCTTACTACACGCTGTGTGTTGCAGATGCAGCAGTGCCTATGAGGCCAACACATGTAATTAGTTATGCCAGTGCAGAGGTGCAGTATCTCCACAGCAGGTAACTCCTTACACAGAAACATTTTAGCAGCAGCCAGAAGCTGACCTCATTTGATTCACTGAATATTATTATTAAAAATTAACATAATATTTTCAAAATGGTTCTGTTTGGCTGCAGTCAAGTCATAGACATGCTGAAGGAAGCAGTTCAGTCTGGACTTGAATGACTTAGTATGGCTGTTGTCCTAATGATGTAAAAACAAACAAACACACACCCCAAACCCACCACCAACAAAAAACAAACCAAAACAACAAAAAACCCCAACAAAAGCAGTCTGCAGTGTGCCCAGGCAGCCAAGAAGGCCAATGGCATCCTGGCCTGCATCAGGAACAGTGTGGCCAGCAGGAGCAGGGAGGTCATTCTGCCCCTGTACACTGCCACTGCCCTGGTTAGGCCACTCCTCTAGTCCTGTGTCCAGTTCTGGGCCCCTCAGTTTAGGAAAGATGTTGAGTTGCTGGAACGTGTCCAGAGAAGGGCGATGAAGTTGGTGCGGGGTTTGGAGCACAAGCCCTATGAGGAGAGGCTGAGGGAGCTGGGGCTGTTTAGCCTGGAGAAGAGGAGGCTCAGGGGCGACCTCATTGCTCTCTACAACTACCTGAAGGGTGGTTGTAGCCAGGAGGGGGTTGGCCTCTTCTCCCTAGCAACCAGCACCAGAACAAGGGGACACAGTCTCAAGCTGCACCAGGGGAAGTTTAGGCTGGAGGTGAGGAGAAAGTTCTTCACCGAGAGAGTGATTCGCCATTGGAATGGGCTGCCCGGGGAGGTGGTGGAGTCTCCGTCCCTGGAGGCGTTCAGGAGGGGACTGGATGTGGCACTTGGTGCCATGGTCTGGTTGTGAGGTTGTGGTTACAGGTTGGACTCGATGATCTTCAAGGTCTCTTCCAACCTTGGTAATTCTATTCTATTCTATTCTATCAAGGTTAACTTCCCTGTAATATTTCAAAGTTGCCTTTTATGACGTTTGCATTTGTAAACATTGAAACTATTAGATAAGGTTAGGATGTGAAAATAAGAAATATCAAATCAAGAAAAACCTCTTAAAAGAGAGCAAAAAGACTGAGAGTGCCTATTTGAGAGATGAGAGAAACAAGTGGGAACTTGATAAAAGTGCACAACATAATGAAGTACACAGATAATGTTTATCCTAACTTTCTAGTCATCATTTCTTCCGTCCACGAACAAAACAATGCACAATGAAATTGAGAGATAACAACATTTAAATCTGATACCAAGGGAACACATTTCTAGGAAGAAATAAAACACCAGCCAAATAAACCATGTAAATATCCAGTATAGGTTTACAGGGCAGAAGGAAGTTATGCCTGTTATGTAAAAGAACATCTGGACTCGGTCAGACTAAAGACTTATCTCAACTGTCTAGTCTGTGATACCAGCCAATACTAGATATCAGCGGAACAGCGTAAACCCAGAACAAGGTCACACTGCTATTCACTCCCATATCAGGCCAAAATTGCAATAAACTGGCATAGTCTGACCCACAGCTTTTATTCAGTCTTTATCCAGGGACTCCTGATGGACTTGTCTTCTGTGGATTTGCCCATCACATTTTTTAACTGCTATTCATCATCAGGATTTATAAATAACTTCTGTTAAGGAATTCCAAAGTTCCATTCTGTGCTGTGTGCTGCCTTCATTAGGGATCTCTCCCCAGTTTGTGATTTAAGAAAAACAAGCATGCATGCCTGCTTTCCATACATTCCATAATGCAAGTTCTCCAACCACCCTCACACCAAACAGAAACTGTTCTGTTATTCTGCTCATCCAGAATTTTCCTTTCCGTGCATCTTCTGAGGTGAGAGAGTCTGACTTTTGGAGGATTTAAGAGACACACTTATCATGCACAATAATTTGATTCCCAGCAGTACTTTCTGATTCTAAAACCACCATGCATTCTGCTGATGTTTTTCTCCTCATGTTAGTTTAAACTGTTCCAATTTATTTTAGAGCCTATCAATATGCATACACACTCTGGACTGATTTTCCATGGATGTTGTCCTGGATGTGTCCAGGGAGGTTGTAGAGAGGCAGAAGTTGGCATCTTCGCCCAGGCAACCAGCACCAGAACAAGAGGACACAGTCTCAAGCTGCACCAGGGGAGGTTTAGGCTGGAGGTTAGGAAGAAGTTCTACAGAGAGAGAGTGATTGCTCATTGGAATGTGCTGCCCAAGGAGGTGGTGGAGTCACCATCACTGGAGGTGTTCAGGAAGAGACTTGATAGGGTGCTTGGTTGCATGGTTAGTTGATTAGGTGGTGTTGGATGATAGGTTGGACATGATGATCTTGAAGGTCTCTTCCAACCTGGTCCATTCCATTCCATTCCATTCCATTCCATTCCATTCCATTCCATTCCATTCCATTCCATTCCATTCCATTCCATTCCATTCCATTCCATGTTCCTTTGTGTTTGTGGAGTTAATCTGTAATTCTATCAACTAGTCACTCAGCACCATGAGTTCTCACTCATGACAGTGTAGCTCTTAATACAGATCTCTAGTGGATTCTGACAGCATTTCACCTCACAGTGAAAACAGATCACCTTATTCCAGTCCCTTCCTTCCTATCTCTTTATCAGTTAAGAATCAAAAATACATTCTTTTTTGTGCCATGGCAAATTGGTTAATGGACCTGTGATCCTTCTGAAATATAAATATCTTATTTGCTACTCTCCAACCATACAATACTACCTAATAATTTTGTGGATTTGTTAAAAATACTAATCAGGCCTCTAACTTCATGTACCACTTCTTTGAAGAGTTCTGTGATGGAGTACATCTGGTCTTGGATCACAGATGTGTTTGAATTTCCCTTTGGCAAAAAAATTGGACTGGAAATGTATCATTATATTAGTTATCTCCACTGGGTTTTTCACCAATTGGTAGCATTGTATTGCTGAAAAACACATCAAAGTTCTCCTCTTTTTATCTTGATCTGTACTGCAAATTCCAAATATGTTTTACAAGTTCAATCTATAAAAGATCCACAACGTCTCTACTCCTACGTCACATTAAATAGCTTCATTAAATATCTCCCTTTACCTAAGTTTGCATTTTGAAATCAGTGATTTAGGAACTGAATTATTTTTATCTCCCCATTTAATCTGAACTGAATGAATGAGATTATTTTCCATAATCAGCTCTTCTATGATAGACTTACTGTAAACAAGTCTTAAATGTCATCAGCTCTTGCTGACCCAGGGACAGCATGGTGAAGTCTGTTAGCCATCACATTCAGACACAGGACAAGAGCAAGGGATTTTGATACAGGGGAAGGCAACATCTATAATAACAGCAAAAGTCACAGCAGCATCAAGCTCTCCAATCATATCCATACCCACGAATGACAGGGGAAGTCATTACATAGCAATTTTACAGTGCAACTTCTTTTACTATTTGGCCAAAATGTATTTGACTGAACCAATTTTTTTGAAGTACTCTTTCAGTGCTTAAATCACAGAGACTATACAAGCCTCCTCCAGTCATTTTTCCCATTTCACTGTCTGAAGCTCTTCCACATTTGTACCCTTGATTCTAAAAGGAGATTATTCCAGATAATTGAGTGGGTTCTGTCCACTGGGAAAAAAAAAAAACCCACCACCACAACAATCCCTGTTTTTCCAGAAGCTGCCTTTCACCACCTTGCAGAACATTCTCATGCTTCCCACACTTCCTTACCTCATCGTACTGCATTCTCCTATTCTGTGGACTGAAACAAATCTACTGAAAATCAAAGCAGCCCAGCACCTTGTTTTCCCAGCTTTGTTCAAGCAGCTTTTTTCTACTCTATCAAGAATACAATAGCTGCTGCTTAGATGTGATGTCTAGGACTCTTGTTCATTCCCATCAAAATCTTACATAAAACAGTTTGTGGATCTGAACAAATCTATCCAGTTAGCCTAACACCGTCTTGACCAGGTTCTGTCAGGCACTGCTAGGGCCCTGACACATTCTGGTGTGCAGCTCATTTATACAATAAAGAGCTTTCACAGTGGTGCTTCCTGGAATCATAGGAAAGATTAAGTAGTTATGGGGAAAAGAGAAAATGATCCTTTGGCTTTTAGCAAGACACACTCAAAAGTGAAAAGATGAGCAAAGCTGAAATGTTTCTTCGATTTGATAGTGACACTCTTAGAAAGCCTTTAAGTTGGAATTTAGGAAGATAATCAACTCACATAATAAGGCTTAGAAGGTGTCAGACAAAGAAAGGCATCAGCTACATTTAAAAAGCTTTAGAATAGTATTAGTGGTCACACTGTGTTTACAGTCAGATGGACTACTGTCATTGTCATCTTTTTGCTGCCATGCCAATAAGCACCTGCAGTAAAGCAGGTCTCCCTGTGAAAAGTAGAAAACACAGTCCTCAAACTACTTACATTCTTCTGTTACAAAGGAATCATTGTACCCTTCTTATTTAAGAAAATGAAAGAGAGCAGGTGATACTCAAGACTCTGCAGCTCACATTTCAGTTATAATTTAGGAATGCTCTGTGAAGCGTTTTTGAAGGCTTTTTTTTTCCATTTTAGTACTATCAAGAGTTTATTTATGTGACTTACATCTTGTCAAACCTAAGACCTTTAAACAGACCTTTAAATAAAAATATTTGACAACAGACTCCACCATGTGATAATATAAAAGAATGTTCTACTTGCTTCCCATCCATCAAAATGTAGACTAATAGACCAGTATGAGCAACTCACATCAATAATATTTTAATTGATGTATCTCTCTAGCACCAACAAAATGCAAAACTCAGCCTGAAGACTTTTTTGATTGTTGTTTTAGATGGGGGAAAAAAGGTGATGTTAATTTTCTTGATACCCATCATCTTAGTGTCATAGTGAATGATCTCCTAGATAAAACGTCTGTCCTGGTAGAGGCCAGGCAGATCCTCTCTTGCCCCTTAGAGGGGCAAAAGAATGACACTCATCACACAAATGGATTGCAGAAGTGATGGAAAGTTTAAATGGAAAAGCAGCAAGTGTTTTACAGAAGCTACAAACATAGTGACAAAAGAAACCCAAAGCATACAGAGTCCCCTATAGCACACCCAAAAGCCTCCCAACACTTCCCTTCTCCCCACCTGAGGGTATACCCAAAACCCCCAGGGCTCTTTGTTCCAGCCCTGCTGCCAGGCTAGTCCCAGGCTGGCCAGGTCTGAGACTGCCTTCCCCCTTCTCCTCCTGGCATTAGGCCTGGCCAGGCCTAAGAGGCCTTGAGATACTCCCCCAGCGCTACCTGATAGGGTGCATCTCCCACAGGAGCAGAGAGGGAAGAGGAAGAGAAAGACTTTGCAGTTGAATTTATAGGGTGCAGGATATTATGGGTATGAAATACACAGCTTCCTGTGTCCACCTGCTGGGTTGGACCCTCTGGACACGGAAGGTGTAGCTTATGTGGCAGCAACAGGAGGCAGCCAGCCTGAACTGCCACAATGACCCAGCTACTAGTGAAAACTAGTGAAAAAAGAGGTAGTAAAAAATATTGCTTTTATTATAATTAGCCTAGATGAAACATTTACAGCACAAGAAAGCTAACAAAGCTTTGAATAATATAAATTTAGCACATCATGCCATTGACTATTTCCTTATTATGTCCATCCCAGATATACTGGATTTACACAAAGAACTCTTCTCCCAGGCAACCAGTGCCAGAACAAGAGGACACAGTCTCAAGCTGTGCCAGGGGAGGCTTAGGCTGGATGTTAGGAAGAAATTCTTCATAGAGAGTGTGATTGCCCATTGGAATGTGCTGCCCGGGAGGTGGTAGAGTCACCATCACTGGAGGTGTTTAGGAGGAGACTTGATGGGGTGCTTGGTGCCATGGTTTAGTTGATTAGATAGTGTTGGTTGATAGGTTGGACTTGATGATCTCGAAGGTCTCTTCCAACCTGGTTTATTCTATTCTAAACAAACTATTAGATCACAACTTCATGCTAAACCTTATTCAGAGTAACTGAGCTACAGTGGAAGTCATATTCTGTTCTGCCCTCCTCTACCTGCACTGGTTTCTTGCATTAAATACAAGAACCAGGCAGCCACAGGATAAAACCACTGACCTATTCATGCAATATAAAATTATTTACATTTCAAAGGTGAAGGGAAAAGAAACGCAATGAACTGATTCACCCAGCAGTTACAGCACTCTGACTATGGGCTGCAGTGGCAACTGTTACTTGGAAGAATCTGCAGACCTTCAAAAAGCCAAATGATGAAATGACAATATAATCAGGGGAAAAGAAGGATACTAGCCTGTATTTGGAGTTGTAACTTTCAATATCCAAATTGAGATACCTGAACTCCAGGACTCTCTTCACTCTACCATACGTGTTAAGAGGATACTGAGTTTTCTAATAATTCCCTAGCGATGAAGAGATGGTCTTCTTTGCTTTTGTTCTCTTGTGTAAGAGAATTTTCCTAGATCATTGTAGCAGTTTGGGCCAGGTGCCCCCTGCTGTGTTCATATGAGGGACGCGTCCTGTGTCCCGAAGGAGTCCAGCCCAGTGGGTGGGCACAGGAAGCCAGGTATTTCATCCCATAATACCCTGCTCCCCTATCAGATCTCAGCAGGGGTCCTGGCACTTCTTCTATTCTTCCCTCATCGCCACCTGGTAACTGAAGGGAGATGTCTCCCAGCCTTTTGGTCCTAGCTAGGTTCAGGAGGAGACTTGATGGGGTGCTTGGTGCCATGGGTTAGTTGTTTAGGTGGGTTGGATTGGTTGATGGGTTGGACGCGATGATCTTGAAGGTCTCTTTCAACCTGGTATGTTGTATTGTATAAGGCCAGGGGGATGGGCAGGCTCAGATCTGGACATCTGAGATTAGCCTAGCAGTGGAGGGAGGGGGAAAGAAAGAGCCCTGGGAGTCTTGGGTGTACCCTCAGGTGAGGACAGGATATTTCTCGGTCTGCTTTGTCACTGTGCTTCTGGCTCTCTGTAAACATTTCATTTTAACTTTCCACCACTTTTGCAATCCTTTTGTCTGAGTTTCATTTTTGCCTGTGGTGGGGAGGGGGTCGGCCTCAACCCATCACAATCATTCAGTATATCAACCAATCTGTGATAATGTTTCACTGCACCTGCTTAAGAAAATTCACATTTATTCCCATACACAGAATAAAAGTAATACAGTAAACCGGGCTGATGCTCTGACTTGCTTGGCCTCACATTGGTCACAACAGTAGCTTCCTCACATTGTAATGGTCTGCAACATGCACACATTTTAGTTGTATCTTTTGCTAGTTGGTTGGTTTATTTATTTATTGATCTATTTATTTTTCAGAATGGAAACACCTACTTGCCCTTTCCAAACCCCTTATTTTCACCAAAAATAAGAGGGTTGAAGAACAGCACTGTAATAAGAATCATCATGTTAAGATTAATTATTTTTTCCCCAGTGCTATCACAGCTGAAGAGCCTCACTCAGAATCTTACTACATTTTACTTCCAAATCCACAAACAGATCCCTCCTTCCACAAGGTGATTTGGATTTAAGTCGAGTCTAAAACCAGCTGTGATCGCAATTTATCACAATCAATGTAATTCCACAAAAGGAAAACACCTTCTCAGAGGATTTCCACCTCCTGCTAAAAATGAGACAAAAACCTGTGGTGCTTTTGCACTGAATACAACTAAATTACATTACTTTAGATTCTGAAGATTTGAGTAAAAAATAAAAATGTTTTGCCATGTTCAAAAGTAGTCTTCACACAATCAAGCAAAGCAAATACCAGTTTGAAGAAGAAAGAGAGTACCAAACAAAAAATCAGGATTCTGGTTACCTGCCTTCCAGGGTAGCAAAAAGAGGTGAAGTTTGGCAGACAGACCTGTCCTTGGAAAGGACTGGACGCTGTTGGACACAGTGGCACCACCGCTGCCTTTACACATAGATATCCTAGAATTTTCCCTTTCTGGATCACTTTCCTCCATCATTTTTTACTGCCTACAAAAGACTTCAAGCATGACATGCACAGCTAAAAGCACAAATCAATTATCTTATTGGTTAATATACCCATTAGACAACAAAGTCTTACAAGGTATCATTATATGAATTCATTTCCTCACTACCCTGTTTGAAACACCTGTGGAGCCTTTGTTACCCAGCCAAACCAGTCTGACGGGAAACTGACCTGCAGAAAGGACCCCGCAACTCTCGTGGAGTTATGAAGAGGTTTGTTTAGTATGACATGCATTGCTGGATGCAAGATACAGAATACACCAAGTTGGAAAAGACCTTCGAGATCATCAGGTCCAACCTATCACCCAACACCATCTAATCAACTAAACCATGGCACCAAGTGCCTCATCCAGTCTCTTCTTAAACACTTCTAGTGATGGTGACTCCACCACCTCCCTGGGCAGCACATTCCAATGGCCAATCTCTCCTTCTGTGAAGAATTTCTTCCTAACATCCAGCCTAAACCTCCCCTGGCACAGCTTGAGACTGTGTCCTCTTGTTCTGGTGCTGGTTGCCTGGTAAAAGAGACCGACCCCCACCTGGCTACAACCTCCCTTCAGGTAGTTGTAGAGAACAAGGTGGTCTGCCCTGAGCCTCCTCTTCTCCAGGCTAAACACCCCCAGCTCCCTCAGCCTCTCCTCACAGGGCTTGTGCTCCAGACCCCTCACCAGCTTTGTTGCCCTTCTACTGGAATAGCTGCAGGAGTGACAGTCCCAGGAGATGAAGTTACCTATCTCACATGGCAACCATATTTACTTTCTTTACTCCATACCGTCCTTTGCAACTGTTTTAAAGTAGATTAAATCCTAACTGGAGAAACCATACTTCCCCAGAGATGGCCACTTTTCTTCCTTCTACACTTTGCTTTATTTCTCACCTGGCATATGATTTAATTTCTCCATCCGTGATATATTCGTACTTGATGTACAGCTACAAAATAAGTCACAAGTGTTTGACATTGTATTTTTTCCTTGTATTTTCATTTCAAAAACATTCCATCTAACTTAAATCCAATGCTGCTTTGCAAAGGCTCCATTTCATGGGTAATTATTTTAGAGATTACAGTAGTTCCATCATTGTGCACTTCCACCAAGTAATTTGCATTCATTTTTTAAGGGTTGATCTATTGTTTCTGGCAATTAAGGTCATGCAATGTATATTCACAGCTATATAGAGAATCATCTACAGATTTTCCAGCATAACAATAATTAGCTAATGTTTTTACAGGCTTTCAAGTTGTAAATTGTTGTGTAAGTGCTCAGTGTTCTTACCCCTCCAGCAGATATTATAAAACTGCTGGTCATCCAAATACAATTACTTGCTGAGAGCAGGTGGTTTAAATACAATGCACAGGTAATGACTGACCTTTACAATACAATGGTTCAGCCACCACCAGAGCAGAGCACAATAGCCAAACTCAGCTGGCTTTACTGAGGGATGTAAAAGTATTCACGGTTTCTACATTACCTCCTGTCAATTGAATCAGGAGGGCTTTCCCTCTGGTAATAATGGCAATGCAAATCTCCTTAAATGCTGTGTAGGCTAATAACCTTTACCGTTATAAAAAGTCCTAATATGAATATGACATAGGAGATTTACCAAACTAATACCTCATGAAGTTTTACTGACTAATAACTTCTATCACACTCACACACATTTTTACACGTACCATTACTTTGTTTCTTCACAGTGATGCTACGGGTGAAGAAAACAAAACACAGAGAGAAGAGTTTGTAAAATTACTCAACAAAAGAGTGGGATATCTGCCTGAGGTTTAAAAGCAGTCCTTGTCAGGTGGCAATAATCAGAGGTTGTCTTTAAACTACCGCGGTGTCTTACAGTCTGGCAAGTCGGATTCTTGAATTATCAATGCAAACCACCATGCTTACGCATCACATACACCTATCAATGGACGTTTTATATGACATTAAATGCGTTGTCATTCTACAACATTTTTACATGTATTTTTTAAGCATAAAACTGAAGGAAGTCAAGGAACATTGCTGCCCAAGATTTTCAGTTTCACTACACGCTGACACCTGCGTTCAACCACAGCCACAGTAAAGAAGGATGCCATTTATCTTTAATAATAATATGGAGTTCTCTGTCAGAATAGGGTCACTGAAATGAGTAATAATCCCACCACAGTCTAAGGTACAACCAGCAGGGTCCAGGTCAACAGGCAAGCAGACAATAATTTGCCCAACAACACTGAATTTCATCTGCCCGCAGCCTCTATCTACTGATTATACAATCAATACACCTCAGATGAGAAGTGCTAACAACTGACCAGGGCAGATCAATGCTAGCAAATAAGCGCTTCATGACAAAAAGTTTGATAATTACCATTCTGAAGCCGTGTAAATGTTGTTTCTATTGTAACAACATTCATGATGATACTGCTATGATTGCACTATTATTATAGGTTTAATGTTAGGCAATCAAGCTGCAGTGGTCTAGATATCAACAAACAGCATCAAAAGAAAACATCAAATTGTCCCTATTCTTCTGACATTGTAGCTGCAACATTTTTCTATCTTAGTGGCCAAAAATGAACAATAATAAGTGACAATTTAGTGAAAAATACTATTTTCACCACTTACAAAAGTCATAGAATATAGATTGATACAAGTATGATTATTTCTAGACCCAGAAGTAGAAGGGGCACCCACTTAAACCAGAGGATTAAAATGAATTCAGCATTGTGCTCTTTGTTTGGCATGCTTCAGTTCAGAGCTCTTAATGTGCACTTCAACTAGTCATAACCCAAAAGTCTATGCAGCTTTGCTCCATTTATTTGTCATTGCTTTCGATACCTCACGGGTTTTTTTTTACCTTTTTTCCCCCCACTCCTGAAGTCCTGGCTTAGGCTCAGCGCAGTGACTTGAAAAAGAATTAGTCCTGACTGACTGTAAATGGCTATACTGACTCCGTTAGCCTGTCACAACCTCAGCCCAGAGAAATGCTACTGGGGCACAGGGATATGCTATTCAAAGGTGAAGAAAATTGGGACTTCATGACATGAGAGGATGTAGAGCTGTGGCAGCCTCAACTCTAAAGCTAAAGGCTGGACAGATGGGCAGAGTCCAAGGGCATGAGATTGAACACATCCGAGTGCCGGGTTCTGCACATTGGCCACAACAACCCCATGCAGTGCTACAGGCTGGGGTCAGAGTGGCTGGAGAGCAGCCAGGCAGCGTGTGACCTGGGGGTACTGGTTGATGGTAGGCTGAAATGAGCCTGCAGTGTGCCCAGGCAGTTTAGGAAGGATGTTGTCTTGCTGGAGCGTGTCCAGAGAAGGGCAACAAAGTTGGTGAGGGGTTTGGAACACAAGCCCTACGAGGAAAGGCTGAGGGAGCCGGGGTTGCTTAGCCTGGAGAAGAGGAGACTCAAGGGTGACCTTATTGCTCTCTACAACTCCCTGAAGGGAGGTTGTAGACAGGCAGAGGTTGGTCTCTTCTCCCAGGCAGCCAGTACCAGAACAAGAGGACACAGTCTCAGGCTGCGCGAGGGGAGGTTTAGGCTGGATGTTAGGAAGAAGTTCTATACAGAGAGAGTGATTGCCCATTGGAATGGGCTACCCGTGGAGGTGGTGGAGTCACCATCACTGGAGGTGTTCAGGAGGAGACTTGATGGGGTGCTTGGTGCCATGGTTTAGTTGTTTAGGTGGGTTGGACGCGATGATCTTGAAGGTCTCTTTCAACCTGGTGTATTGTAAGCGTCGTGGTTTGGGAGAGCAATCCTCCACCACGGGCAGAAATAACGACTCAGACAAACGGATTGCAAAAGCGATGGAAAGTTTAAACAGAAAAACAAAAAGGAACAACAATGTAAAGTTTTACAGAGAACCACAAGCACCATGGCAAAAGAGAGAGATCCCATCACCATCTGGGGGTACACCCAACCCCCCCCCCCCAGGGCTTTTTCTCCCCCCAACCCAGCCTTGGGCCTGGCCAGGCCCAAGGGAGGCAGCTCATGCCATTTTACCTAGGCAGCAGCAGGGGACGAAAGAAGAAGCGAAGACCCCGCGTGGATGTTTTATAGGGGAGCAGGGCATTATGGGAAATGGAATACCTGGTTTACTGTGACCACCCCCTGGCCTGGGCCTACCCCTTGGGACCTCCCAGGTGTGGTCTGTGCAGTGGCACCCAGCCTAAACCACCACAGTAAGACAAATACTATGTTTAATATTCTATGTTGAAGCCTACAAGAAGATACCTCAATAGCAAGACATGCTCTCCCTATGAGCTCTCCAAAACTCTGCAAGTTACCTGTCTAAAACTTTTAAATCAGTGATTGGCCAGATTTGATGTAACCTAAGGGGAATCCAACGAGCTAGAGATGCCAAACAACAAGGATAAACTCTCAATCAGTAATACATCTATGATTTGAACTAGCTTGAATTAAGATTTCCCTTTCAGAGTTTCCTCCTCAGAACATCTTCTACCTCACAAGAGATTTGAAGAATTTTATGTATATTAAAAACCTTTCCCTCTCAGAGGGCACATTTTTATTCAGGGACAATTTTGCTGACTGACAGGTAAGCATTTGGTATTGAAATTTGACCTGTACAAGAGCTTTGCATTTCATTTGCTCCATTACACCAGTGCATGAATTACTGGGCTTTTACTTTGGCATCTTTCCATTATTTTCAGATATGTGACATGAACAAAATGACTCATCTGACATTCAGTGTGACAAATTTGTTCAAAAAAGAATAGAACATTATTATACTATTTTTTACATCTCAGTACCACAACCTTCCACAGTAATCTGGACAGAAATGCTAAGTGTATAAATAGTAGCTGATATTGTTAGGACATGGGGACACACACACAAAACACAGCAGTCACAACAGAGATATATCATACTGGAACAGGATGTAGTTTTAACACCACAGCCTTTGGTGTCCTTTCAGTTTCTGAATATCTTCAGACATGATACCAAATTTATTTTTATTTGTGTTAAAAAATATGATCAAAATTGCCCTAAGCCTTCCATATTGCCTGATAAAACACAACTATTGACAAACAAGTGTTGGCAAATTCTGGCACAGAAGCATTAATAGTCCTCATACTTGATCCTTTTCACCAGTTAATAAATAACGTTATTCCTTCTGTCCTACCCAGCCTCAGATCTGCTTTTATCCATCACTTTGTCAATTTCATTTGCAGAATGAAAAAGGAAGTTTGTTTTGCCTACCACTTATGTAAACACAGACAAGGACTTTCCTCTTTAACTCTTGACCTTCTGTCATAGAAGCATACCCAAATACCATATTTAGCTGACTTTCTTAAAACATTTTTCAGCCTTTTTTTGGTAGCTGTTGCCATCAGAGCCCCATACTCCCAATTGAAGGAGCACCAAGTTTTGCTCAATGCCTGTACAGCATCACCACGCTGTGTTGAAGAACGGCTTAAGGAGAGAGGACATGGACCCCTAGAGGCGCTGCACAACCCAGGCTTTGACGGTGATCAAGTAAATAAGTATGTAAGTTGGTAAGGTTAGGCTGTTAGCATAAGTATAGGCTGAGCTGGATGTCAGCCAGCAAGCTTTCAAGGACGGTCTGTCCTTGAGAACTTGGTTAACAACTTAAGTGGAACTGAGAGCCAGGCAGAAGAGAAAGTATAGCCGCTATGAAAGACCACAAGTGGGAGGAGTATGTAAACAGGACCCTTTAGGTTAGAACCAGTAAGACTGCACCGAGCAGGCATATGTTGTTGTATGGTTATAAAAGTCTGATGCAAACCCAATAAAGTTGAACTTGCTTTATCACTCATATTGAGTTGGTCACTTGTTCCGCTCCAGTATTATTTCCTCCACAACGCTGGAAATGAAAACTCAGCTTCTTAGTGAGGTTTGCATCAGTCCCTCATCTTGAGTTTATGCTACAAGGTCTGCTCTCCACCCATGTCATGTAACAGTACGATACATTACACTCAAAACTCTCTGGTAACACAAGACAGGGAGAGGCTGAGAAGTGGCTGGGACTCTCATCTGCTGATACATATTCCAACTGAAGCAACTGTGATACAATTTATGTCTGAACTCATTAGTCTGAGAAGCCAGACGAAAGTATGTAATATCTACTTAAATTACTATCTTTCCAAAAATGAAAATACCTTATGGCTCCAGGTAAACAACTTCAGCTGCACTAATAGAAACTACTTTCAAAATTGCAAGTGACAACGTACCACATGACGTGATGAGATGTCATTCTTCGTGTCTGTCAACAATACAAGTATCTTTTTTGTTCCCAAGCAGAACCACTTGGATGGACTACCATAGGAATCCATCCAGGGTTGAGAAAACAAAGGAATGAGACCAGAAAAAGGATGTTTGGCATTTCTCCCTTTAACAAGTCAATTATCTGAATTAATTGTATTAGTGTCTCTAGAATCAACATCTTTTCACAATTACTTTCACAATTTAGGTACAGTACTAATGGTTTTCCAGAAGTTCTGTTGCTTACTTGTGACACAATCACAAATTCTCAAATACTTAAATACTCAAATACACACAAATACTCACAAATTAAGCTACCAACATATTAAAATTGCTTAAGATTAAGCCATAACTTGGCTTAATCTTGGATTTCCTGAAATTTAAAACGGTAGCAGTTCTGAAGTACTGCAACCACCACCACCCACCCCCACCCCCCCATTCCCCAGTTCATGGTATTTCAAAAATCAATTAAAAAAAACCCTTTACTTAAAAAAATATATATAATTTACATAGTCAAACTCCTCAGAAGTGACTTAGCATGCAGAAATACAAAACAACAGAAGCAGTAAAGAAGGATGAAGTGCCTAATCCTCGGAGCAAATGGAAATGCATGGCTAATCTGGTAGCAATTTTAGGTCTGCAGTGTGATTTGTTTTTAGGGGTTACACTGCAGCTTAGGAACACAGCCACGTGGTTCTCAGTCAGAAGTCTCCATCTAAATTCTGTAGGAATTGTTAAAATAACAATCTGTTGATTAGATCACCAGGGACAAACAAAAGACACCAAGCAGATAACACCAAGCTGTGTGGTGCTGTTGATCCACAAGAGGGATGGGATGTCATCCAGAGGGACCTGGACAAGCCCCAAAGGAGGGCCATGCAAATCATCAGGGGTTTGGAGCCCCTCTGCTATGAGGCCAGGCTGAGAGGGCTGGGGTTGTCCAGCCTGGAGAAGAGGAGGTTCTGGGGAGACCTAATAGCAGCCATCCAGTGCCTGAAGGGGGCCTACAGGAAGGATGAGGAGAGACTGTTTACAAGGGCCTGCAGTGACAGGATGAAGGGCAATGGCTTCAAATGAGAGAAGGGCAGATTTAGATTGGATATTAGGAAGAAGGTCTTCACTATGAGGGTGGTGGAACACTGGCACAGGTTGCCCAAGGAGGTGGTTAAGGCTCCTTCCCTGGAGATAGTCAAGGAAAGACTCAGTGGGGCCCTGGGCAGCCTGGTCTAACGGGAAATGTCCCGGCTGACTGTGGGGAGGTCAGTTTAGATGACCTTTGGAGTTCCCTTCTGGCCTGGACTATTCTATGATTCTGTTCTATGAAAAGAGAATTCTTTTAAGACAGTTAAAGACAACAGAAGTAAATTCACAGCCATGGATGCTTCCCCTAAATCCTGACCTTGATTTGCAAGGGCTAAGGCTTTCAGATGATCTATGAGGAAAGACTGAGTGATTTGGTAATGTCTTTTTATGACAAATACATTTTAAGAATCATAGCAAAGTCCAACAGACCTGTGCACATTTGTTCACTGGGAACAGGATGGCAAGTGATCTTAAACTAGTGCAAGGGAGAGTTAGACAGAAATAAGGAACACATTTCTAGTGATCAGTATAAAGGAGGACTGGAATATGTTAGCTGGAGAATCCCCATGAGTGTACTTTAAGAACAGTCAAGGGAAATACCTGCCAGGAATATTTTACACAGAGTTAAATCTCCTTTAGTTCATCCTAACATGATCTCTTCAGATCCCTTGCAGCACTGTTTTCTATGATCTGTGATTTTTTGGTCACTGCTCACAATGTAAATCAAGTCAGTGAATTTTTCCATCGCTTAGATAAACAATACAGACCCTGCAGAATAAACTTAGAAAACTAAAGGGCAAAAGTCTCAGTGACTGAGTACATAAAATGAGTGAGTAGACAAAGCCAGAAACAGTTGTGCATGTACAGATAAAAAGAAAACAGTTTCAGCAGGCCTAGTTAACGTACTAATGGCCTCTGGTTTTCTTGCTGAATGACTATGATCATTAAAACACTTCCATGTGAACTTCCCAGTTACAGTGACAGTCTTGAGTTTATATCTGATGGGGCAGGCTTTTGATAGTGCCACTCTCCCTTTGTTCTAGCTCTTCCATTGTTACAGTGAACAGAAGAATTCCAAAAAGATTATTGAAGATGACAAGATTGAATTACTTGTGCCAAGGTTTTCAGAGGAAACCCGAGGTGATAAACACCAGTACTTCTTCAAGCTCTCTTAAAAATTCCAGCTGTAGTTACTAGACTTGTGAGTATAGTCATTTCTCTAACTAATCACATCGTTCCCCATGATTGAAAGTTAACTTTTACAATGAAATAGAACATGATGTAAGACCACAGGAAGGTGGTCTTGCCACCAAGACCCAGCATACCATTTTGATCTATATTTGATTTAAACAGCAAGCATCAAAGTGGATGGTGGAAAGGTGATGATAAACACAAATCTAGGCCAAATAATTCTGGAAATGGAGTTGAAATTAATAGAAAGCATTTCTCCCCTAAGCACAATCAGAATTAATTTCGTGCTTGTACTTCCTCCATTCATACAACAAACTGTACGAGACTTAAAATAAATCAAGCCATTCTGCTTTACTGCAATCATGCACAAATTGGAAGACATCAAATAGTCCAAAGAGAAGAAAAGTTGAGATGAAAACGGTAAGAACCAAGGGAAGTTCAAGTCCATAAATCAAACAGTAGAGAAAGAAATTTGCCTCCAGTCACGGAGACAGTAATTTCTAGCAAGAGCTTCAACAAATCCAAGTGCCGGGTGCTGCACTTTGGCCACAACAACCCCATGCAGAGCTACAGGCTGGGGTCAGAGTGGCTGGAGAGCTGCCAAACAGAGAGGGACCTGGGGGTGCTGATTGACAGCTGCCTAAACATGAGCCAGCAGTGTGCCCAGCAATATGGCCAAGAAGGCCAATGGCATCCTGGCCTGCATTAGGAATAGTGTGGCCAGCAGGAGCAGGGAAGTCATTCTGCCCCTGTACTCTGCATTGGTTAGGCCACACCTTGAGTCCTGTGTCCAGTTCTGGGCCCCTCAGTTTAGGAAGGACATGGAGACACCTGAATGTGTCCAGAGAAGGGCAACAAGGCTGGGGAGAGGCCTTGAGCACAGCCCTGTGAGGAGAGGCTGAGGGAGCTGGGGTTGTTTAGCCTGGAGAGGAGGAGGCTCAGTCAAGACAAGGTGGTTGCAGCCAGGAAGGGGTTGGTCTCTTCTCTCTAGCAACCAGCACCAGAACAAGAAGACACAGTCTCAAGCTGTGCCAGAGGAAGTTTAGGCTGGAGGTGAGGAGAAAGTTCTTCACTGAGAGAGTTGTTCACCATTGGAATGTGCTGCCCAGGGAGGTGGTGGAGTCCCCCTCCCTGGAGGTGTTCAAGAGGGGACTGGACGTGGCACTTGGTGCCATGGTCTAGTCATGAGGTCTGTGGTAACAGGTTGGACTTGATGATCTTTGAGGCCTCTTCCAACCTTGGTGATACTGTGAAATGTCCTTTTCCAGCCTCACATAGAGAGATCAGGAAGTCTGCCTCTTGCTTAACTTCCATTCAGTTTTGATGAGCTTCTGACTTGAAAACTGTATGACTTTTTTTCCCAAGAATTAAACCATTGACCTTAAAAACCTAGTTTACCTTAGTTTATGCTTAGTTTTTTTGTATTAATGGAGAAAGGGCTGAAATGATATATTTCAGCACTACATTTGTTGTTTGCTTTCTTAAATTTTAAAAAAAAAAAGAAGGAAGAAGAAACATTTGTGAAAAATGAAAAAAAATAAAAAGAACAACCTTTAAGGGGAAAAAACAAATTGCAGGTTAAAACTATGAGTTTAATAAGCCTAACTAATGCATTTCTGTCTGAACACAAGGCATATTTTGATCATTTCTTTGCAGGTAAAGCCACATTTCTTTGCATCTTCTTCTACTTTAAAGAGCCTTGTTAATGAAGACACCTTTAAAAGTAAATCGAGTGCCAGTTTTACATCATTATGCAAATCCACCTTTCTACTCATTCAGATTTTATCTCTTAAGTGCCTTTACATATGTAAAAGAGACTAGTGATTTTAAATCTTAAAACCAGTCTTCAGGAAAGGACAATATGGTCATTCCAGCGTGGTCAATTAACAAAAGAAAAACACAGCTAAAGCTTTAACCTTTTCCTTTTGTTCTGAAGTCTGGAGTCACTTGGGTCCTTGCTAGCTCCAGATTTCTAGAGGCTGATAGTCTAATTGCTTCCCCAGTAAAGAAGTTCAGATACAGTCTGAAGGCATTCAAAACCTTCTCATCCCTTCTAACCTCACAGCACCAAACACAATCTGACCACTGCATTACGTCGTATTAATTTCGTGTGTGCCCATTCGGTGCCCTTTTGTGAACAGCTGCCACATGAGGAACGTTATTTCAGTAAGGCAATTGGCTCAATCCAGTAAGAGCATTGCAACAAAATGCTATTTACAGTCATGTGTCCTTACTGGCGCAGGCTCGTTTTATTAGTTGGGGGCTTTTGGAGCTATTTAAATGATCTTTCACAAGTAGTGATTCCTTAGCTCTGGACTCTTTCATATACATGAAATATATTTAAAAACAAAAATAAATACTTTGCTTTTGATATGAAAAACTCTCAAATTAAATTCAGGAAGGATAAAAGGCATTATAATTAATATTCTTTAGTGAACGAACAAGAATTGAAACATGCATTAGAGTAGAGTAGAGTAGAGTAGAGTAGAGTAGAGTAGAGTAGAGTAGACCAGACCAGACCAGACCAGACCAGACCAGACCAGACCAGACCAGGTTGGAAGAGACCTTCAAGATCATCATGTCCAACCTATCATCCAACACCACCTAAACAACTAAACCATGCAATCAAGCACCCTATCAACTCTCCTGAACACCTCCAGTGATGGTGACTCCACCACCTCCCTGGGCAGTCCATTCCAATGGGCAATCACTCTGTGTAAAACTTCCTCCTAACCTCCAGCCTAAACCTCCCCTGATGCAGCTTGAGACTGTGTCCCCTTGTTCTGGTGCTGGTTGCCTGGGAGAAGAGACCAACCTCTGCCTGTCTACAACCTCCCTTCAGGGAGTCGTAGAGAGCAATAAGGTCACCCCTGAGTCTCCTCTTCTGGAGGCTAAGCAACCCCAGCTCCATCAAATACCTATGCTTGTTTAAAGAATTGCAGTTTAAATGACCCAACTTCATGTGCCCTATACTGGGTAAAAGGTTAATTTGCTAGGATAATTTTTTTCAGGATAACATTTCTATGAGAGCATATGTCATCAATAAGGATGTTCAAAAAATTTGAAGTCAGATGCAATGAAATGGAGATGAGGAAACATTCCAGTTAAAAAAATTAGTGCTTTACTATCATACAAGCATGTCCACTTCTTTCTTATTTACATTCCCATTATTAGATGGCATGGATAGAAATCCTATCCATGTATTTTTGGGAAAAAAAATCCATTGAAACTATTCCTGTAAAAGGCTTCTTGTTATCAGAGAAAAAAAGATTGTCATCACGCTTTGTCATAAATTATCAGTCCAGAAGATTTATTCATCTGTAACTTTCCTATAACAAGCCTGACCATGTTTGTAATTTGTTCCTCTATTTGGAGCACAAATTTTATTCATTTAACAGGATTATTCATTAATCAAGTACTTATCAGTAAGGGTCTTACAGAACTCTGAGTGACTGGCCTAGAGTTCATTTGTTCAGTTTTAACAGGATTATTTTTATATCAGGCATTTATTTATCTGGGCTTCATTACACTGGAAAACAAATATTAATTGTAAGGCTGATACCTGTTTTTAAATACACTGACTTCTACCACACTCCTGATATAGGAGTAATCCAGTTTAAAAAACAAAACCAAAGCCTTAACCATGAAACATGCCTGTGGTCGTGATTCTGCAGCACGACCCATCATTCATAAACCCAGCATTCATTCCTTCAGAAAGGAATTATTCCTTTGTAAAGGAATAATCCTGACAAACAAAAAAATCCCCAGATAAATGATGACCTATAAGGAAAAGCTTCCCATGACACAGAGAAATTCAGTGAGCAAACCAAAAACCTATCAATTCTTTGATAGGCTGGTATAGCTATGAATTAGGATATTTTATTAATCAATCTCGTCTTTAAAATTAACAAACTAACAAACTTATTTGCTTCCTTTCTTTCAAGAGTAGTTCTTCACCAGCAATGTATTTGAGCTTGCTGGATGACAGTAGACCAGTATTTGCAAATCCTGTGGACAATAACTGAAATTGTAGCAGTCACCATTATCTTTACAGTGATAAGTGAAAATTAGAGGAGCCAAACTTCTAACACAAATTACAGAATTGTGGTAATTCTACGTTTTAGCTTTATTCTTGGCAGTCAAGCCAGCTAGGAAGGTACTCAAGATATTTAACACGTTTGAGAAGAAGCAGTCCTACCAACAGGAGAAAGCATCTTATTTTACAGTGTCTCCCCTGAGCCTCCTCTTCTCAAGGCTCCCTCAGCCTCTCCTCATAGGGCTGTGCTCCAAACCCTCAAGACCTATTTATCAGGAAAAAAAGACCATTGCACTTTATGCAAAATTATACTTTATCAAGTATCTTTCTGCCCTTTCTGAAATGAAGATGATCAAAGTCTCTCACACCCAAGAAAGTTACAAGAAATGTTCTTTGACAAAATGCTCTTCAGATGAAATATGCATTTGCAGGAGAAACTATTTTCAGTTTGGGGTCAATCACATTCAATGTGTTTTAATACAGACAGCTGCCACCATTCACAAAAGTCAGTATTTTCTTAAAAGTGACATATTGCTATATTCATGTATGCCTTGGTACGCACAGACACACAGACACTCACTGGGAAACGTGCAGATTTTCTGATAGCACCAAATGGAATCACGGGGGAGGAAAAAGAAAAGTATTCATGAATACAGTCCAATAAACAGAAGTGGTTGGGGAGTTAGTACACAGAGACCTTAACAGAGGAGTGCGAAATAGAGATTTCAAATCAATGGTTGATTGATTAGGAAGAATCCCACTCAGTAGCTTGATCTGGAATTGAACCTTAGCTGTCTGACAAATTTAAGATTAATGTAATCCGTAAGCAAGGAATCCAGAGGGAACAGCCCTCGCTTGTGGAGCCGACATGTATGAAACTCACAGACCAGAACCAAAGTGAAACCGAAGCGGACCAGGTTGGAAGAGACCTTGGAGATCATCGCATCCAACCCATCATCCAACACCATCTAATCAACTAAAGGAATCATTATAGAGGTTTTCAACATAATAGTGTCTAGATCTGGCTATGAGAAGGTGCATGACAATAATAAATACTTGTCTTTCAAGTCTGATGAATATATTTCACAGCCACTATCATTGATGAGTTGCTTTCTAATTCTCTCTGCAGTGATGTATTTTAATGTCCTGTGCTTTCAGAAAGCTTCCAAACGTACAAGGTAAAGCTTCCATGCTTCGTGATAAAACTTTTCAGCTGTTCAGGTATTTCATTGTGGTGTATCAGGAATGCGATTAACACATGGAAGTTCAGCGTGGCAATCCTGTCACAGAATAAGGGAAATTTTACAGAACAGATGGTATTTTCAGCATTATGCTTGTTCCTTATTCAAATATTGTTTGGCATCTATATCCTATTGAAACTGGCATAGTACCTAGTGAGGGAGGCATGCTGCCATCTCAACATATGGGTACAAATGTTGGTTAGTAAGAGAGGGTAAACAAATCCTATGGGCTTACTGAGGGCAGGATTCCTACAAAGAAATGTTACAATTACTCTTTGATCATTCATATTATGGTGACAGCAATGAGACATTTTTTTTTTCTTCAGAAACTGAATAAACAGCTTTTAATAATAATAATGAGATTTGAAGGCTTGGATTTGCATTAAAATGAAGCATGAGCTTGACTAACCGGGGGGGGGGGGGAAGAATCACACAAAAAGATGAAAAGTTGCTAGAGCTGTACAAGTCTTTTTGCCGTCTCTTAAAACGTATTAAAATGAGTTCTATTCTGATTTCAGGTCTGCTATAAACTAAAAGCACAATCAAAAGAAAGATACTCACTCCCAAAATTATAATGAAGTTTCATCAGTGTAAGAAAATCAACTGAAGTGAACCAACCTGAAGTCTTCACAAAGATGGCTCATCCCCTGTACAGATGTTGCTGGCCCGTACAAAGTAGAATAAAATCTGAGGCACAACATAGTAAGGAACAGTTGCAGCCTATGCAGTTACTAATTCTAACGTGGTGAATTCACAAGCCTGGGAAGAAGATTAATTTGAAAGGACTCTTCACTACATTAATTCTTTAGCATCTGTTAATTTTTGCCTGTGAGAAGACACAGTTTCAACAGAGTAAGTCCTAAGCAAAATTGGAACTGCAAACTTCCAGGGGATTAAAATATTTGAGATTATTTAAGGTTCAGTTATACACATGGCACAATTCTAGAAGTTTGCAAAGCCAGTGTGGCCTGCATATCAGCCTTAGTAAAAAGGCAAGAAATTAATCACATTTAGCAGTGTTAGAGTTCTTGAATTTATTGAAATATTGCCAATACAATTTATGTAAGAAATGTGGGTGAAACTGCTAATGAAATACTAAGCTTATTCAAGAAGCTGATACAAGGTATCTTCTCCTGCATCGGTATTAAAGTTAGATAAAGGCTTTATGTCATTTTAAGCTACAAAAGCCTTGTTCACTCATTTTAATATAATTTATTACATCATATCTAATCCTTTCAGAATAACTTTCCTCCTGAACAATTCAGAACCCTGATGTACTGTCAGGTGCAGGGAGCTGACGAAGTAATATGTTTTTTCTACCTCTAATTTCTCCTACTTCTATTAGCAGTTCTATTTCATGTTATAACTGCAGGGTGGCATTCAGGGAGGCATTCTGTATAGCAATGCATCATCTCAATCCAGAAGGAAAAATGAAAGGGAAAAAAGAGAAAAGACAAAGACAAAGGTTCAACCCATCTTGTCATTCATCCATGTAGCAAGACGGAGCTGTGAAATACAATTCCAATCATGTATTTGTAACTTAAGAAAAGAATCTAATCATGCAGTACTCTGAACAAAAGCAATACATATCTTGAAGTTAATGGGTAATACTGTATACAATACAGACCTTTCTAGAAGGTTAGATTCCTGGATGTATTTTTTAAGAAGTCAGTTATCTGTGGTTTAGCCTCATGTCACAGCTATTCCAGTTACTAGAGAAAGCTTTAAATAAGGATTTAATGTACTACCTAACCACGTAACCTTCCAGGTCATTCAGCCAACTCTGTGTCAGATGTCAACTGCTGCATTGGTCAATTACAGGCACTTGAATATCGCATCTGCCACTTGCTGAAGATGTCAAAATTCTCAGGGACTTCAGAATGTCACCAAGTTCACTATTTCAGCATATAACTAACGTTTTCTTTCCATGAAAATGATCACACTCAGAAATCCCCTCTTTCTCAAATGACACATTGGTTTCAGCTGCTATGGGAAATGAACACAAGTAACGAAGAGCGTACTTTGGTCTTTTTGGTTGTTTTGTTTGAAAGGTGCTCCAAAGAATGAGAGGAAATTGTAAAACTGGTCCAGCTGAAGTAAGAGGGAAGGAGAAGCAGTGGTTGTTGAAACTGTACATTTAATATTCATTTTCATAATCTTCACCACCTTGTTTGCACTACAGGATTTTAACACTTGATCCCACTTGCCTTTGCCACAACTGCTTGACTTTATCTCTTTGACATCTAAGATCAGTGAACACATTACGCTAAAGCATTCTCCAGGATTTCCTCTCTCTGACACATTTCAAATCAGTCCTCTACCTTGACTGGAGTGAAGTGATTTGGACTAGTTTTCAGCACCTGTCCTGCCAAAGCTTAAACCTGACATCCTTTTCTCAACCTTTTTAACTTACCAGCCACACTCAACACCAAACACTACAATCCCGTAGAAATCTTTTTCCTTGCCAGCTTTTGCAAGTTAGGTCTTTACCCCTCCTTTTGTTACCTTTTACTTACCACTCTTCTATTTTGTTTAAGTATGCTCCTTAGTGTCCTCCTTACTTCTGGAGGAATTTAACAGCGGTCCACATCAGCCTCGCATTTTACTCCTACATTCTTAGATTCTGGACAACAAGCCTCACTAACATGAACTTAATTATCATCCCTATGAAGCTATTTGTCTACCTCCTGCCTCCCATGCTTCCTAAGTAGATTTCTGGATTTGTCTTTTCTTGGGCAGTCAGCTGTAATAACTTCCTGTCACAGCTGTTACAAATCTATTTTTGGCTGACCATTCTAGTATCTTGCTATGGCTGCAATCCCATATGATCCAGATAAAGACCTGGGTCTTCCTTTCCAAGTCCATTCAATTTCACTTGCTCAACCATGATGGACAGCATTCTGGTCTCTTGCTGTTAGTAACGGGGTATCACCTCTGATTTAACGTCTCAGGACTCTCGGAATCAAGGGCCACTGAACGCCCAGATGAAGTCTTTATAACTTGTCTTTCGGGTGACCTTTTCCCGCCTCTCTAGTACATTCTAAATTCCTTTCATACAGTGTAAGGTTTTGCAATATTTTCCTACCATGAAAACTGCCACCAAAAAAAAAAAAAAAAAAAGGAAAAAAAAAAAAAAAAAAAAAAAGAGAAGGCAACAGTTCCTGCCAACATTTTGGATGAAGTTGGCTTTATGTTTAGCTGCACAAGCAGCAAATGCCACATTATCCTAAATTAACCCAGAGGCATAGCATACTTCAATTATATTTTAAGTGAAAGAGTTCAAACGAGTAATTAGGCCAAAACACAAGAATCTCACACTGCACATTGTTCCTCTAGTATTACATTCACAGAAGTAGGAAGGGTTCACAAAGATTCTCTTCACTGTTTACAATTCACAGGTAGTTTCTGTGTCTACACTGTGTGAATTTCATGAGACTGATTTACTTATATTTAGCAAACTTCCATTTTAACAGAAATTGTGTAAACATATGAAAGGAAAGCAAATTTTAAAAAAGAAGCTCTTGAAACTCTGGAGCTTTAAGGGTAGCTATAAAATGGATTATGCTGTGATGGAAGAACCATTAGCAGGCCCAAGTAAAGTCTGAGTACAGGTAGGTATCACTTCAGAAAAACAGTGAGAAAAAAGCACATGAAAAATGAAAAGCCTAAAATGAAGCCCTGGAATGGGTTATCCAGGGGGGTGGTTGAGGCCCCGTCCCTGGAAGTGTTTAAGACCAGGCTGGATGAGGCTCTGGCCAGCCTGATCTAGTGTAGGGTGTCCCTGCCCATGGCAGGGGGGTTGGAACTAGATGATCCTTGTGGTCCCTTCCAACCCTGACGGATACTATGGTACTATGAACTGGACACTATCCTGCAGCTTTAGAATTTCCTATCTTTTTTTTTTTTCCACTTGGCTCTCTTTTAGATAGAATCCCTCTAAAATCAATGGGAAAATATTATCATAAATACCAGATGAATGATCCACATTCAGTAATTTGGAGCCATTGTTTCTCATTGTATTATATCTCAAACATGACTAGTTTTCAAAAAATGCATAAATATTTGGGGGTTTGAGAAGATATCTTCCTCCCATTTGCTCAAAATAAACTTGGAAGTAAAAAATACCTTCAGCAATGTTGTGATAGTAACTAAGGACACTCAGAGTCTAAAGGGAAAAGCTTCTTGTTTTCTCTGTTAACAAGTAAAATCCTATTACAGAATATGTCCTATTAGAAAAATGTAACTATCTTGTCATAAAGAAGAGTATTAAAGAATATTATGCTTGCAAAACAAAGCAGTGTTCTATTCAGTTATTGAAGGTTTGAATTCAGAGCATAACATTTATTTTACCCTGAAACGCAGTATTTGCTGGGCAAAAGATTTCTATGGCTGTGTGATGCTAAACTTAAAATACCACATGAAGTCATGCACCGATGGCCATTTATGTTTATCTTTGACAGCAGATTTTATCACTACAAGTATCTTTCTTTGGTATGATACAGTAAGTTAAAGCCTGTAATTCTAAAGATAATAAGCAAACTTCAAAAGATCAATGAATGTGTGGATTTCGCCACCAAATGAGTGATGAGATTAATAAAGCTGCTTTTTTTCCACCCCAGAGAGTCTAGATAAGGGCATGTCTACATAAGAACTTCACTCAGCCTAACTGAAGGTGTTAAATTAAGGCACATTACTGACAACACATGACACTCCTCTGTAGACGCTCCTCCTAAGAAGCTGAATGACTTTAGCTTACAAACTACAACTAGTCTATTTCTGAATAGGACGGACAATGGCATTTAGTACAGTGTAACTAATTCAGTTAAATTGACATCTTCACTTGACTGACTTGCCACAGGGACTATTCATAATGTTCAGGAATTCTTTCAAGAGAGTACTATGCAGAGTTTTCTCATGGGAAAAAAAAAAAAAAAGTATGTTGGGTTGTATTAACAAAAATTCCTACTGGGAACAATAATCTTTACTTCTGATTTCGAGGCAATATAGTGCAAGATTTCTGCCTCATGTTGCAAGCACATGCACACCTGATACGTGCCACTGTGCTGGCAAGGCCATAAGAACATACCTGTGAAGAACATTTCACCCATCCAGATGCAGCACATTGTGGTGGTTTGAGCCTTAACTGGAAGTTAAGAGCTCAGGTGGGGGCAAGGCTGAAAATCTCTCCCCCACTCCCCCCTCCTCCCTCCCAACAGAGAGGGGAGAAAAGGAAGGAGCAAATCCACCAAACAATAATTTGGAGTCGGCTTGGAAGTAGAGAGGTAAAGAGTTGTCTTTAAACAATATATATATATGTATATAACAATAACAGGAAAAAGGTTCACAAGGGCAAGGAACAAGGATGGATGGGAGGGGGACAAAAACAAGAGAATAATACAAAACCAGCCTTTCTCTGAGGAAGCGTGGAGGCAGCAGGGAGAAGGATCCGGTCCGACCACGTGGCAGAGGAGCAGGAGGGCAGCTGCAGTAGCTCTCATCCAGCAGAGGTAGGAGCCAAAAACGGGCTAACAGCCACGATGTCCTGCTTTTTATACCCTAGCTGGACAGGGAGGGGGAGTGGAACAGACTCAGCTTCCCAGGGGAAAAAATGCCCTGCAGGGAGTGAAAAGTACCTGCAAGCCCTCCCCCCTGCTTTGTTCTTTTGTTTTCAGAAAAGGGCGTTAACCCACCACACACATGAACTACATAATTTAAATTGCTAGAGATGCTTGATCACTTTGTCACTACTAGAACTCTCCTGGAGAAAAGCAAGACCCTAGTCCAAGTTTATGCACTGTTGAACTCCTACAAGAAACTTTTAATGACAACAGTTAAGACATGCTAAAAAAAGAAATTACATGCTCCGGGTAAGAAGACATTAATACAGTTCTAAAAATGTCTCGTGTGAGATAGAACTAGTACTAAATTACAGGACTTGGCATGACCAGCAGGAAAATTAAAAACACAATTAAATGGACACTGAATGTGTAAAATGGCACAGGCAAAAGCGCACTTCTTAATTACATCTTCTTAAACCCATCTATAAGCAAAATAACTCAAAACCTAAATGGGTAAAAGAGTAAAACACTGAGAAAAAAGCCAAGGCATAATACATCAAAATTTAAGAGATAGTGGTTTGCATGCTCCAAAATCAAACATTTCACCCAGAACAGAAAATGCAAACATCTTAAGATTCTGAAAGTAACACAAACTCTCATCTCAATCAAGAATTCGTATTTACAGATATTCGGGCGCATTAAGTCCTCTTGATCCACAGCATCATAAAGCTACCTGCAGTTGCGACTCCTCGAGACTTCACGAAGCGTTCAAGCGGTTTGTACATCACCAAAGCATGACTACTAAAATGTAGTTTGCATTTTTGCAGCTTATGAACATCTGCTGGAGCCTGTCTCTAATTTACAAAAGAGAAAGTAAGATTCCCATATAAACAGAATAGAATAAACCAGGATGGAAGAGACCTTTGAGATCATTGTGTCCAACCTATTATCCAACCCACCTAATCGGCTAAACCATGCAACCAAGCACTATTGACATAGTTTTCACTCTTGTGAAATTAGTAAATAACAATTATGAAATAAAAATTGTTGTCTAAATAGGGAATGTCTCAGCACTTGATAAAAGGAGGCAGCCTTTAGCTTTCCTATTGCTTGAGAGTTCAAAGAAATAACCCCAGAATTAAAAGCCTGAGCTGCTCCAGTTTTAGTTTAGGAGAGTTACCTCTGTGCAGCAACTATAGCATTTGCCTCTCCAGAAGACAAGACACGAGTGTGACAAGTAATACTAACTGGCAGCAGAATTACTCTGTAAACAACATTCAGTAAATTTATAGTGTTCTGTAAAGAATGCTCTGGCAAATGCAGCATTTTCATTTTAGAGAGGCTGTTTCCAGTGATTAGTTCTTGAAAAGGTAACAGGCAGAGTCTATTACTCATCTAGAGAAAATAAAGAATAAATTGCTGCTGTTGACTCTGTGATACTAACAGAAGCAACTCCACACTGACAGACATTAAAAAAGTATTTTTTCTTGTGATCAATGCCACAGTGACTAGCGAGTTAACTGGATTGGTCTGTAAAAGCTTTTACCCATCATAAGATGTCTTGGTCAGATGGTTGAATTAATCAACACTCAAATTTTTCTGCAGTGTATTGATTCTGTAACTTGTTTTTACTCAAATTGCAACCCTCCATTGGTACCCTGTTCCTGATGATTATTACTGCTACTAGTAAATTTGCATGCAATAGATAATGTAACATTAGGAACCATACCATGCAAAGACACTATTGTACCCTAGAGGTACAATAGTGTCCCTCTCTACAAGGGAAATGCACAAAATCTATTTGAATATATGGGAATGAAGCCCATAAATGTGTTTTAACATATCCCAGGAGAAAGCTGCACATAAGCCAGCCTTCTTCATCTCAAATTACCAACAGAGTCTCTGCACATCTTGGAGATACATTACAAATACACTTCACACAACCATTCTGGAAATCAAAGCCTCAGCCTCACATAGGAGGAAATAACTACTGTAGAACAGAAAAGAACATTTTTGTTGCTTAAAGCACTGAAAAACATCCTGGAGAAGTAGTCTGGAGAAAAGGACAGGATGGCAGTGCAAGCTCTTATACTATGAAATACCTCAAGAGTATTGCAAGATGGACATAGGGAAACTCAGAGCTAAACACAAGGACATTTTCAACCAGTTGAAGTGAATGCGAAAAGAGAAATTTCCCATTGAAACAAGCTTGTTTGTACTTCACACACTCAAGTGTGAGTGTGATCCAGACCAGATCACCTACCAACATGACAATACAAGCAATGAAATGCTGTCAGGCTCCGCAAGACCAGTGGTGAACACTTCTGATTAAGCAGCCACAGAAAATTAAGCTGCCCAGAGACGGATTTGCCACCTCCGTATTTCAAATGTTTCTAAATGATTAGAAGAGGAGGTCTGGGACAGTGTCTCCTCCCTTTCAAACATGGAAATGTCTCATCCCCCACACAATGTTCTCTTAGCAATGTAGTCACCAATGGTCAAGTGGAAGGGTTCTTAAGACAACTGAAATTCTGGAATGTTACCTTTTTCTTTAATATCACCACACTCACCTCCCATAAAACCCCAACACTCAGACATACAGAGACTAAGACAAAGAGTAAAAAGGACTTTAAGCATGGATCTTTTACTTGGTCAGCCTTCAAGTGTACCCTACCAACTTCAAAGAAAATTAAATGATGAAAACATTACAACAGCCCAGGGACACTTCTCCTTAAATTTTAGGATTACATTTTAAGAGCTCTTTGTCACAGATATCATAAACTGATTAAATCATTTCATGGCTGACCCCTACTGACTATGCTAAGCGAAAAAGAGGGCTATTAATAACTACCCATTTCTGACAGCTGCCCAGGGGCAATGTAGCCTTTTGCAGCAATAAAGTGACTCCCCAGCTCACTTACTGAATGCTAAATATTGATTCATATTATGAGTGTTGTCAAACACAGACTGCAGTTCTGAAGATCTGTACTGGCAGGTCATCAGGAATAGCATTAGCAAATGTCAGGTCAGGAATCAAAGGGCTGCTGGACTCTTTAGGGATGAGATTTATTGATCCCATAAAACGTGAAACAGATCAAGTACTTGTGGTGATGGAAACAGTCGTGGCAGAATGAGGCTGAGCCCAGCACAATGTATATCTCAGAAGAGAAGCATCACACAAAAATGTTGACTGCTGAAAAGAAGTTTTAAAAGTTGGGATGTCCGTGACAAGGCAAACCAACGGTGCAGAGCCACAGAAGATCTTGTTTAGGGCTAAAAGTCAGACTTTGAACACACATTTGGCCAAAACAGAGAGGAAATCACAGTGCTGGCCTTCAGGATCTGTTTACATTAATATTGGTGTTGTTCAGACCATGTAAGAAGCTGGTGTGTACTGTAGTAATTTAAATAAGCCAGGAACTTTAACAAGCCTACAGCAATTCGATGTTCTGAATAAGACAGTTACAGTCCATACCTATGACTGTCAGAAGCATGTCTCGAAATCCAAATAATGCTAACATCATTTAAATTCTATGATTTCACACTTTGCCATCACAACCAGCACTCTGTTTAATGAAAAGGTGTTTCAGGACTTCATTTCACGCAGGCTGAGTTTAAAATTTTCCTCAGCTAGCAAAAAATCTGGCATCATGGTATGGAAAGATGACCAGAATGTTACAAGCAGGTTGAGCAGACTTGGAGATCCTTGCTACTTGCTTAAATATGGCATTTCTTTCCTTTCTCTCCTTTCACAGTACTTTCACTTAAGTGAAACGCTAGTACTAGGTAATGATTATATCAGTTTAAAATTTGATAGAATGACTAATTCCAAGGACAACAGAATCACAGTATCACCAAGGTTGGAAGAGACCTCAAAGATCGAGTCCAACCTGTCACCACACACCTCATGACTAGACCATGGCACCAAGTGCTACGTCCAATCGCCTCTTGAACACCTCCAGGGACGGTGACTCCACCACCTCCCCGGGCAGCACATCCCAATGGCGAACAACTCACTCAATGAAGAACTTCCTCCTCACCTCGAGCCTAAACTTCCCCTGGCACAGCTTGAGACTGTGTCCTCTTGTTCTGGTGCTGGTTGCCAGAGAGAAGAGACCAACCTCTTCCTGGCTACAACCACCTTTCAGGTAGTTGTAGAGAGCAATGAGGTCTCCCCTGAGCCTCCTCTTCTCCTGGCTAAACAACCCCAGCTCCCTCAGCCTCTCCTCATAGGGCTTGTGCTCAAGGCCTCTCCCCAGCCTCGTTGCCCTTCTCTGGACACATTCAAGTGTCTCAATGTCCTTTCTAAACTGAGGGGCCCAGAACTGGACACAGGACTCAAGGTGTGGCCTAACCAATGCAGAGTACAGGGGCAGAATGACCTCCCTGCTCCTGCTGGCCACACTATTCCTAATGCAGGCCAGGCCAGGATGCCATTGGCCTTCTTGGCTACATTGCTGGGCACACTGCTGGCTCATGTTCAGGCAGCTGTCGATCATCAGAAGTCTGATCTAAAAGTACATTTCCAAGTTCCAGGAACATTCAGGAAATCTTACCTGTATTCAGCTGAGCAAACCAGCTTTTGGCAAGCACTGCCTTGATGACATTATCATTTGAAAAACAGAAATCTGTAGATAGGTTTCAGCCACTTCAAAACCAATAAGCTTAATAAGGAATGCATGGCTACTGAAAGATGCAACTGGTAATGTACACTTACCTTCAAAGGCGTGCAAAATGGACATTCACTACAATACAGAATCACAGAATGTTAGGGGTTGGGACCTCAAGAGATCACCTAGTCCAACCCTCCTGCCAGAGCAGGATCACCTATTACAGATTCCACAGGAATACATCCAGGCAAGTTTTGAATATCTCCAGAGAGGAGACTCCACAACCCCCCTGAGCACCCTGTTCCAGTGCTCTGTCAACCTCGCAGTGAAAAAAAATTTTCCTCCTGTTTCCATGGAACTTCCTATGCCTCAACTTCCACCCATTGCCCATTGTCCTGTCAGGGGGCATCACTCAGAAGAGCCTCACTCCATCCTCTTGACTCTCACCCTTTACATATTTGTAAACATTAATGAGGTCACCCCTCAGTCTTCTCTTCTCCAAGCTAAAGAGACCCAGTTCACTCAGTCTCTCAAGAACGTTTCCCATTAAATAATATGCTTTTAATATTTTTTTCCCCAAAGCCTATTTTTAAACAATTCTCATCATCATAAAACACTTCTGTGCTTTCCATTTTCCCCCCTTACGAATTTTTTGGGGGTATTTTTATAATCTGTGAATATATGGAAAGACATACTACCTGCTCTGCCATATTCCTTGGCACTGACTCATGCGTAGCCAGTTTCTTGGGCATTTGGGGTTAACTGAAGTAACATGTGATCAGTTTTCAGATAATCAAAAATTAGGAAATAGTAGATATGTCCCCTGCAGTGTCTGGTGTCCAACTACACGTGTCCAGAGAAGGGCAACAAAGCTGGGGAGGGGTTAGGAGCACAGCCCTGTGAGGAGAGGCTGAGGGAGCTGGGGTTGCTTAGCCTGGAGAAGAGGAGGCTCAGGGGAGACCTTCTTGCTCTCTACAACTACCTGAAGGGAGATTGTAGCCAGGTAGGAGTCGGTCTCTTCTCCCAGGCAACCTGTGACAGAACAAGAGGACACAGCCTCAAGCTGTGCCAGGGGAAGTTTAGGCTGGATGTTAGGAAGAAGTTCTTCCCAGAAAGAGAGATTGGCCATTGGAATGTGCTGCCCAGGGAGGTGGTGGAGTCACCATCACTGGAGGTGTTTAAGAAGAGACTGGATGGGGTGCTTGGTGCCATGGTTTAGTTGATTAGATGGTGTTGGGTGATAGGTTGGACTCGATGATCTTCGAGGTCTCTTCCAACCTGGTTAATTCTCTTCTACTTCACACCAACAGAATAAATATTTTTATTTCCAAGCACTGGTCACATTCAGGAGGTTTTTGTATTTGCACAAGAGAAGTGAACAAGAAATAAGGAGGCTACAACTATGTTTGAAAATATAAAAAAATAAAGCTAGCCCCAGCATTTAATAACGCTTTTCAAAGACAAAAATCCATTAATAAGCAAAACATGTCAACAAGGTAATTAAATATTTCATAGCCACTGGAAAATTATGCAGTGTTAGATTTTACTTTTTGTGGTATCACATTCACTACTGATACACTACAGAACAGATAATACATTCTGAATTTTTCTTTGTTTATTACCAAGCCCTTGTAATTAACTTCCTTTTAAATCATAAGTATGATACTATTTTAATTTCTCTCATATTCTCTACCCTATCATTTAAAATCACATTAAGCTGACTGCTAGCAGGCCACCTGGTGTAATTCTATGACATTGAAGTGAGCTGCTCTGGTATGTAGGAAACACTGACAGTCTTCTGTGCTGAAATCCATTTCTCTAACCGATGACAGAGCTGGGGGAAACTAATTTTTGCTATTCATAAATACCTGACAGGTTTAATGTAAATGTTTTGAAAAAGACCTCAGCATATGCTGCACATACCTGATATATGCAGCAGTGCTCTGGAATACTGTCTTTCCAACCCATTCAATTTCTAGATCACTAGTGCTGAAACTGTTGCAATTTCTCAAATTACTTCCATATTTTCATTTTCTCCATCTATATATACACACAGAAACAAACCCAGAGGCCCCCATGAAGCCTTTCAGTCACTGAAACAAACCTGAGACATTTAGGACAATTTGTTTAACCAAAATGCTACAAAGAAATACGTGCAATGCCTTACTCGGTGATTTAACGAGGAATGAGTTGCTTGTGCATACGACCAGACCAGAGGGAATGCTATTGCAAACCTACAGGACTTTCTCATGAAATACAGAATACTTCATAGTCCTAAACTATAGCACTGGCCTTAGCATTATTATGAACTCCTCATCCCCATTCCTCCCTTCAAAATAACCCTGAAAATGACTGACCTTACTAGCCAGAGCAGGTTTACAAAGGCCTCAACATTAAAACTTCTTTCAATGTCTGGAATCTAAATGAATAAGTGCTACATGGAACAGCTGGGGAAACTGAGCCTTCCTGGTTCTCATATCACAGTATCACACTATCACCAAGGTTGGAAGAGGCCTCAAAGATCATCAAGTCCAACCTGTCACCACAGACCTCATGACTAGACCATGGCACCAAGTGCCACGTCCAGTCCCCTCTTGAACACCTCCAGGGACGGTGACTCCACCACCTCCCCGGGCAGCACATTCCAATGGCGAACGACTCTCTCAGTGAAGAGCTTCCTCCTCACCTCGAGCCTAAACCTCCCCTGGCGCAGCTTGAGACTGCGTCCCTTTGTTCTGGTGCTGGTTGCTAGAGAGAAGAGACCAACCTCTGCCTGTCTACAACCTCCCTTCAGGTAGTTGTAGAGAGCAATAAGGTCACCCCTCAGTCTCCTCCTCTCCAGGCTAAGCAACCCCAGCTCCCTCAGCCTCTCCTCACAGGGCTTGTGTTCCAAACCCCTCACCAACTTTGTTGCCCTTCTCTGGACACGTTCCAGCAAGTCAACATCCTTCCTAAACTGAGAAGCCCAGAACTGGACACAGTACTCAAGGTGTGGCCTAACCAGTGCAGCGTACAGGGGCAGAATGTCTCTGGAGCTGAAGATGCTGCTTTCCTAATTCAGACCCTATAAAAATGCTAATGAACCTGTACACGTATTTACATTTATGTTAAATGAGTACAACTGAAGTAACTGAAGTACAGTTTCTGATCAAGAGGTTTTGGAGAAAGAAATACAGCTTTCCTGTAGTGCAATTTATAGCCATGTTTTCAGCAAGAGATAAAATAATGTCATTTCACTCACTCCCCAGCAGTTTCGTGCACATGCAATTGGATGTCAGTCAAAGAAAGTCCAGTCAGGACAGTTTCTGGTGATAATCTGTGTGAGTTGTCCTAACAAAAGTTTGTGTCATACGGAGTGTACTTTGAATAACCCAGAGCCAAATGCTATTTTATAACACATTCTGTACAACTTTTTAATTACTTAACTGTAGGTATATGTATTGTTTTTTACTTTTTTCCCCTCTGCTTTGCTTGCAAGAGCATTTAAAAATAAAGAAACATGTAAAATCTAAAAATTAGAATAACCACAGAGAAAACAATTTTTGCATAGCACATTTGTCCCACATGGCTTGAAGTATTTGCCTCTCAAGCAATTAAGTCATGTCAAGGTCCATCAGCCTACCAACAGAACTGCTACCAAGGCTAACAATGGCTGAAAAAACCCCACTGGTTCTTATCGTTGGAAAATAACAAGCTGCCGGCCAAGCAAAAGGAGGCACAGTCTGGCTTCCCTTGAAAGGGTTTGTCCTAAGCTATTTGAGCAAAATTCCCCTATCACCTGTGGTGTGTTAGGAGGTCCAGTGCCTCTCAGAAATGTAGGACTCAATGCCACTGTCCATGGCATGCGCAAAGACTTCTTATGCACATTAACTAGGTCTGATTGGAACAGGCAAAAGGAACATGCCTGGCAATTTCAGGAAAAGCTGGACATTCTCAGGCTTCACTAAAATATCTCTTTCAGGCAGAAAAAGAGCACCTGTTCAAAGGAATGCCTAGGACATCCCAGTAGCCCACAGTCACAGGAATATGCTTATCTGCAGTAAACTCCAACAGACCCCACTGGCTGCTGTAGGGCAATGGTGCGAAAATGCCATTCTTGTGCACTAGAACACAGTGAGCTAATGGGGAACGAGAAGTCAAATCAGCACATGCAGTCCTGATTTTCACTGAGGAAAGACCATTGTTAGCATGGCAATGTATTTTTACAACCATGTAAGCAATACAGTGAACATTTTTTCTGCATACAAACATTATATCTGAACTGCTGCTACTAGCAATAATCCAATTCAACTCACTAAACTTGCAGAAATCTTTTACTAAACTAAAAGTTTATCTTGGGGTCAAGACAAGGAGAAGACAACTCAGGTTTTGCAGTAGAAGAAAGATCTTACTGAATATTTCAGAGTTATCAGATCTTCAACAGGTTCAACAGCCAAAGTTCATTGATATTTCACTTCGATCAAGCTGAGAGAGGTCCTTTGTATTTCCCCTCTCCTTCCCCCTGACAACCATAAAGAATTTTCATCTTTTCCTCTTGTAAGACCCACACTGCTTTTCTTGCCTCTGTTTTCTTGTTTGGTTTCTCACTTGGCTTGGAAACACCAGACTCCTTTGAAACACACCCATTAAGAACTGATAAATACTTCACTGCTCATCTGATTCAGATTACTAATGTGGCATGAATGCTAACAAGCTTTCAGACAATTGGTTTAAATCACAAATTAATCATCCTGATTAATATCATTAAAAAGTTTTTCATTCTTATCCATGTTATCACTAAAATTACTGAACACATGAAAAAAACAGCCACTGTTGTATACAAAATATTCCAAACAATAATAAAGCATTCATCTTAAATGAGACAAAAATGCTAATGACACTGCATTTTCCCTAGCGTTTCATCTCACTACTCACATTCCTGTTCAGTGTTCTACTAAAAAGCCCCAGCTCCGGGACTGTTTTCTGAACTACCACATGTTCCAGGGCTTTATTCCCATTTGCACAATCTCTGTATAGATTTACTTGACACATTTCACCCGAGCATATTTGAGGTAGCTAAGTGTTATATATCAGAAATAAACAACCCAATTAGACAGCTGAAGATACATATCCCTTACATTCTGTTGCATCTTACTATTTGTGGTAGTTTAGGCTGGGTGCATCCTGCTGCTGCCACACAAGATCACAGTATCACTAACGTTGGAAGAGACCTCCAAGATCATGGAGTTCAACCTGTCACCACAGACCCCATGACTCGACCACAGCACCAAGTGCCACATCCAATTCCCTCTTGAACACCTCCAGGGACGGTGACTCCACCACCTCCCTGGGCAGCACATTCCAATGGCAAACGACTCTCTCTGTGAAGAACTTCCTCCCCACCTCAAGCCTAAACCTCCCCTGGTGCAGCTTGAGACTGTGTCCCCTTGTTCTGGTGCTGGTTGCTAGAGAGAAGAGACCAACCTCCGCCTGTCTACAACCACCCTTCAGGTAGTCGTAGAGAGCAATGAGGTCACCCCTGAGCCTCCTCTTCTCCAGGCTAAACAATCCCAGCTCCCTCAGCACATTCTCACACAGCTAAGATACTGCAGTAAAGTGCATTGTGTCTCTTTGCACTTCACGTGCCTCTATTCCCAGTCCTCTTTGGGAGCCCCCTTCTCTCAAGAGACTGAGCATAGTCCATTTGGGCTTTCAAAAGTCACTGGGTGTGGGCCCTTATCAAACAAGATAACTTTTCATCAGGAAAGAGGAAATGCCCTCACATACATTCTAGCTGGTGAAAGTAAGAAAGATTGTGAACATCCAGGAAGTACCTGAGCTAGGGCTAGGCAGTCCGAGATCCTCATGACACAAAGTTTCAATATAGCAATGAACCATATATTGTGAAATAACTTAGCATCTCTCCCCAAAATGGCTTCATGCTCTATCCCCAGAGAGGTATCCTACACAGCTGTTAGATGTCTCTCTAGTATCAATCCAAACACCTGCTTAGTCAGCCACACCCAACTTTGCACCCAGCTGAGGAGTTTTCCATGCTATTCACTTTTGAAGCCCATTCTCTATCAGTATGAATTAGCATCTCCAGCTCCTGACAACTGCAAAGACCTGATGACTGTCCATCACAGGCTTTAAAACTGATCTTGAGAAGGTGAGTTTCCTGGCTCTGCCTTTAACCTCCCTGCCTTACAGCCATCACACAGCCATACAGTAACTAATAATTTCAGATACCTGGCTTTGCCTTTTTCTTTTGCCAAGAATGATCAGACCTTCTTAACCACAGAACCTTTGCTGTAGACTCTCCAGGAGAAGTACCTGCCTATGTTATGCCACATACTCCAACCACCAACCTCTAGCTCACCCGAGTTTCCCCTTCCTCTGTGCACTTCGGTTTCAGTTTCAACACTTAGGATCTATAGTGACTTCCTAGATGATCTGACAACTCACAGCAGACCAGCTGCTCAACATCTTGCCTGCACATGAACTCTCAATGCTCACAAATTGCAAAAATGTGGTTCTAAAGCAAGGACCAAAGAATTATAAAAAAAGAGGTGGGCTCTCTGCTATGGGTATGGAAAGACTGTATTTAACTGCTATGGATGGTCATCAGACGTAGCTGTGCCAGGGGAAGTTTAGGCTCGAGGTGAGGAGAAAGTTCTTCACTGAGAGAGTCATTCGCCATTGGGATGTGCTGCCCAGGGAGGTGGTGGAGTCACCGTCCCTGGAGGTGTTCAAGAGGGGATTGGACGTGGCACTTGGTGCCATGGTCTAGTCATGAGGTCTGTGGTGACAGGTTGGACTTGATGATCTTTGAGGTCTCTTCCAACCTTGGTGATACTGTGTGATAAGCAGATGGAATGCCCTCCTACCACCAAGCCTCAACATTGCAGCTTTGTGAATATTTTCTACATTTAGCCAGAACCATGTAATTAGTCAAATAAACCTTAGGATATTGGAAATTTTGTGGAGCAAACACCATAAAAATTGCATAAAAGCCTACACAGTAACTCTTTTGTCTGAGGCATTAGAAAGCCAGCCCCTTTCCAATACAAATAATAATGTACTCAGTGCCTTTTAAATTTGCATCTGTTACAAAGAATTGCAATGCAACTTCAAAAGCCTCCTCACGAAACCACAGGAAAATGTTTCTGCCTTATTATTTGCCATAGATAAGAGGGAGGTGAAAAAGACAACCTGTGAAAACCCACCAAAAATCTAGCCAAAAGACAGAGATAATATCCTGCTAACAATGAACTGTTAAACTGTCCACCTTTTCTAAGCCTTGCTAGAAAAGGGTGAAACTTTCATCTGGAAAGAACACGGGATTCTTCTTCTCTCTCTTACACAAGGACTGACACAAAGAAATAGGTAAAAACCTCAACTCTAGATGTAGCTAACAGAGCTGTAGAACTTTATTTGAAAGCAGCTATTCTCTACATCTCTGTAACAGCAAAAATTCAAACCAAGATCTCCTTAAATTCAAACAATGTATGGAAGTTTATGGATTACCATTTCTATAATGCTGTATTGCTCTATCTGGTTTAGAGCACTAGAGCTATAACATCTCACTGTTACAGTACCAGGGTCCCAAAGAAGATTTCAGGTTAAGATAATAGCACTGTATGTACATTAAAATAGATGACATCCACTCGTATTTGCTTGCATGATTGAATGTTTCTCAAGTGACTGATTAGAATAATTTGTTTAGGCTACTGAATTACTTTACTATAAATGAGACACTTCTGTATGGTAAGGGTGACAAAGCCCTGGAACAGACTGCCCAGAGATGCTGTGGAGTCTCCTTCTCTAGAGTCTTTCCAATCCAACCTGGATGCATCCCTGTGAGGCCTGCCCTAGGCAATCCTGCTTTGGCAGGAGGGTTGGACTTGATGATCTCTGGAGTTCCCTTCCAAACCCTAACACTCTGTGCTTCTATGATTCTATATTATAGTAATTTCATTCACATAAATGTGTGGGTTTAGAAAGAAAGAAAAAAGAGGTTATGCTCCTATAAGTAACTTTAAGTGGTTCACTACTACACATCTATTGCTTCCTATTGGAAAACCACATTGTGATAGGGTATCTGTTTCTTTTTCAGAGTGCTACCAAAAGTCACAAACATTCTTTCCCGGAGTGTGTTATAGTAATTAACAACATGCTCCGTGACCACCAGCTTTGAACCCATCCCAGAGCCAGAAGCAAAACCCTCACCAGCCAAGATGCCACACAGAGGAGCTCAGCCCCCGTAAGGAGGCCCAGCCAGCACCTGTGGATGATATTGGAGGAGTCATCAATCCTATTCCTACCTAACCAGGGGGCCACCAGGCCCCTGGCCTTTGTTGTCACCACCACCCAGTGTGCACCATGGGCACTCACCAGTGATGAGAGGAGGATCCCTCAGCTCAGATGGGCTCAACTGGGGGCTACTGCCTTTTTGGGGGAGGCAGGGGGGACTAAAAAAGGAGAGTAGGGGGGAGGGCCAAGTGGCCACACCTGGGGTGGGAGGAGACTCCAACAGAGCCCAGGTGCTCTGGGATTTGAGGGGGAAAAATGGGGCAGGTAAGGGTGTCAGGTCTAAGACTCGGGGGAATGGGAAAAAAATAGAAATGGGTAGATTCAGATTGGATGATAGGAATAAATTCTTCCCCATGAGGGTGGTAAGGCACTGGAACAGGTTGCCCAGGAAGGTGGTAGAAGCCCCATCCCCGGGAGATTTTGAGGCCAGGCTGAACGTGGCTCTGGGCAACCTAATCTAGAGTAAGGTGTCCCTGCACACGGCAGGAAGGTTGGAACGGGATGATCCTTGAGGTGCCCTTCAACCCCAACAATTCTATGATTCAAAAACAATTTTGCAGTTTAGGCTGGATGATAGGAAGAAATTCTTCACAGAAAGAGAGATTGGCCATTGGAACGTGCTGCCCAGGGAGGTGGTGGAGTCACTGTCCCTGGAAGTGTTTAAAATAAGACTGGATGAGGCACTTAGCACTGCGGTTTAGCTGACTAGATGGTGTTGGGTGGTAATCTAATCTAAGACTAATCCTCCCCTGGCACAGCTTGAGACTGTGTCCTCTTGTTCTGGTGCTGGTTGCCTGGGAGAAGAGACCAGCCCCCACCTGGCTACAACCTCCCTTCAGGGAGTTGTAGACAGCAATAAGGTCTCCCCTGAGCCTCCTCCTCTCCAGGCTAAGCAACCCCAGCTCCCTCAGCCTCTCCTCACAGGGCTGTGCTCCAAACCCCGCACCAACTTCATCACCCTTCTCTGGACACGTTCCAGCAACTCAACATCTTTCCTAAACTGAGGAGCCCAGAAGGGGACACAGGACTCAAGGTGCGGCCTAACCAGTGCTGAGTACAGGGGCAGAATGACCTCCCTGCTCCTGCTGGCCACACTGTTCCTGATGCAGGCCAGGATGCCATTGGCCCTCTTGGCTGCCTGGGCACACTATGACCTGTCCTTGCTGTGCACAACACCTCTCCCACACTATACTGACATCCAGGAGTGAGCCCTAAGGGAGTTGTTTTAAGTGAGGGTTTTTGCATGTCTCATTGAATGGGAATACAAACTGACAGAAAAATAACTCCAAATTGCCATAAAACGTCTGCTGCCTCCAAAGGCACGAGCAAATGACATGCACTTTAATGTAACACATTTCCTCTCGTTTCAGAGTAAGTTAAAAAATACTTACAGTTTGCATAAAATGTATGAAAAACTACTGCTCGTGTGACGGAATTAAATGATCAAGCTTCAAACCCTCGATGAATCAAACGCTGCTAGTCCTAAACCCTGTCATTTGCCTTGTTACAGCTTCTTTTTGAGTGAACCCATTTTTTTATTATTATTATTATTTTTTTGTTCCTGTTGAAGGAACGGATGGAAATATTAAAATTCTTTGTTTAGGACTTGTGTCTCCTTGGCACAGAATTGCACTGGAAAGCTGTCACAATGGGATTTGACTACTCCACGTAATGCTTCATGTGGAATCTGATTTTCCACATGGTAGCTGCTATGCAGAGGGCCCCTGTACTCTGCACTGGTTAGGCCACACCTTGAGTACTGGGTCCAGTTCTGGGCCCCTCAGTTTAGGAAGGACATCGAGACACTTGAATGTGTCCAGAGAAGGGCAACAAGGCTGGGGAGGGGTTTGGAGCACAGCCCTGTGAGGAGAGGCTGAGGGAGCTGGGGTTGTTTAGCCTGCAGAAGAGGAGGCTCAGGGGAGACCTCATTGCTCTCTACAACTGCCTGAAGGGAGGTTGTAGACAGGCAGAGGTTGGTCTCTTCTCCCAGGCAACCAGCACCAGAACAAGAGGACACAGTCTCAAGCTGCATCAGGGGAAGTTTAGGCTCAAGGTGAGGAGGAAGTTCTTCACTGGGAGAGTCATTTGCCATTGGAATGTGCTGCCCAGGGAGGTGGTGGAGTCACCGTCCCTGGAGGTGTTCAAGAGGGGACTGGATGTGGCACTTGGTGCCATGGTCTAGTCATGAGGTCTGTGGTGACGGTTTGGACTTCATGATCTTTGAGGTCTCTTGTGATGGGCTGAGACTGACCCCCTCCCCACCACGGGCGAAAATAACAACAAAGATAAATGGATTGCAAAAGTGGTGGGAAGTTTAAATGAGAAGCAGTGAAATGGTTACAGAGGGCCAGAAGCGCAGCGACAAAAGAAATCCCAAAAGCACAACCCAGAAACATCCCTTCCCCACCTGAGGGTACACCCAAGAGCCCCAGGGCTCCTTCTTCCCCCCTCCCACTCCACTGGGATCTGAGACTGCCCATCCTCCCAGCCTTGCGCCTAGCCAGGCCCAAGGCCAGGAGACATCTCCCCCAAGTTACCGGGTGGTGGCAAGGAAAGAAAGAGGAAGTGCCAGACCCCGCGCTGGATCTTATAGTGGCGCAGGGAATTACGGTATGAAATGCCTGGTACTTCCTGTGTCCACCCACTGGGCTGGACTTTTGGACACAGGAAGCACCCCTTGTATGAACACAGCAGAGGGCACCCAGACCAAACTGCTACAGTCTCTTCCAACCTTGGTGATACTGTGAAACCCAGAGCCCATCCACCACATGACTTAACCAGCAGCTACACATTCTTTGCACACCTTCAAGGAACCTTTCTGCTCTCCTGTACATGAGGTGAGGTGAAAGAGTATAGCAGTCCTTCTCTGGGAATACCTACCATCTGCAACTGTAGGCAAACATTTGGGAACCCCAAGACTCCACCCGTCTCTGAAGTATTACAAAAATTACTGATACTTATCCTAAAACTCGGGTATGACCTTGAGGATAATTTAGATCATAATAATGTGTATTGGTTTTGCATAACTTATACTATTTTAATATAAATTGATTTTTCTTTACAATTAAGCACATCCAGACACCCAGGTGACTGCTGAGTAGAAGCGCCACAGCAGTGTAAATGTAGAACATACATGGCTAGCAGCACAGAAGTGTGAGAAGAAAGCCAGCTAGCTGAGATTTGGCAAGTACTTCATTTTCAGAGAATATAGAACCAATACATCCCACTAACTACAGGCCAAAACAATTACCTTCTAAGCATGTAACAGAAAAGCACATAGAATCATAGAATCATAGACTCCATAAGGTTGGAAAAGACCTCAGAGATCATCAAGTCCAACCTATCACCCAACACCTCAGGACTAACTCAACCATGGCATATGGGAATAGCAGCGAATGATGGCAGAGACATGAAAACTATTTATTTCCTTCTCTTGTGTTTTCTCAAACAGAACTGAGTCTGTTTAAACCAATTTATTCCTCTTAGCCCCTCTTTTGAGATTATCAAAAACACCTCCAACTCATGTAGGGCAACTAATCCAAAGAAAATAGAAGCAGAAGCAGAGAAAGGTAACAATGTTCTAGACTAGAGGGAAATGCAAGGCAGGAATAATGTTAGGTTGGCTCAGTGTAAATAACGTTTATTTTGTGAGAGTAGCATCAAGAGAGGTGATGCTGCAGCAATGAGTGCGTGGTTTATGCCTGAGGCCAGTTGAGTTTTTCATGATTCCAGGCTTGTGATCAGTCCTGTCAATAGAACTTCTGCCTACTCCAATATCTTAATTTAATTCTCTCCCAAATTAAACCTCAGGAATTCTGTCACAACAGAATTCACTTCTTAATGAAATAAATGAACTGTTATAGATAGGCATTTTCAGCTGTAACTAAGTTTTCCACCAACCACCCCTACTTTCCATCTCATACTTGCCTAACAATCAGGAAAAGGAGCCATACAGGGTCCAGAAACACACATTTGTAGCTATCAAACAATTCACAGTTAATGAATTCAGAAAGCAAAATACGATTTACAGAATCACCAGCAATACAACTACGGCACTCACTGGAACTTGACTGGACCGTCATTCAATATATGCCAGCCCCTCCTAAGAGAGGTCCTTGATAACTGTAAATAGCATAGGTACTTCCACTGTATCATACATACATACATTTTCTCCACCTATATTTGCAACATAAATCATTCACACATAGCTCCTCTGAAAGCTTAAAACCACAATCTATTTTGCTAGGTCTTCAAAGAAATTACATGCGTCACATGTTGTCAGTTTCTCGATGTGTTATTCCTCTGTACATGCCTAAGTAGAATTCATGACAGGGTTTGGCTGTAGCCAGGTAGGGGCTGGTCTTTTCTCCCAGGCAACCAGCACCAGAACAAGAGGACACAGTCTCAAGCTGTGCCAGGGGAGGTTTAGGCTGGCTGTTAGGAAGAAGTTCTTCCCAGAAAGAGAGATTGGCCATGGGAATGTGCTGCCCAGGGAGGGGGTGGAGTCACCATCACTGGAGGTGTTTAGGAAGAGACTGGATGGGGTGCTTGGTGCCATGGTTTAGTTGATTAGATGGTGTTGGGTGATAGGTTGGACTTGATGATCTTCGAGGTCTCTTCAAACCTGGTTAATTCTATTGTATTCTAATATAGGTGTATAGATAGCCTTCATTTTAGGCACTAGATTGATTAAACTAACAACACAATAGGTTAGGAAAATTCATATTACACGAACTACAGTAGTCAAAATAGAATGAAAAATTATTGAGAAAGGCTATGAAAATTTAAACTGTACAGATCCTATGATCAACCTACAATCAGCAACCTCCAAATGGTAATTCTGGAAACCAACACATCTACCTATTCAAAATTTGGCATTCTTCAAGATAAAGCAAGAGCTCTACAACACATAGTCTTAATAGACCACTAGATTTGCTCAGAGGATTGAATCCAGCTAACCTAAAGAGAACTCACAGTGAAAAGGGATGCCTCTTTGAGAGCAGATTGCTTCTTTCTTGCCACCAAGTGCCACCTTCTTTCTTACCCCAAAAAAGAAAATCTGCTTCCTTGTCTTGTGTGATATCTCCTGAAATCTATTTGGAAAATGGTTTAAATATATGAACTTAAACTGGAAAAGGCTACAAGGTGCACCTGGGGAGGTTCAGGCTGAAAATATTTCTTGGAGAGGAATATTTCTAGGTGAGGAACTATTTCTTCACTGAAAGGATAATCAAATATTGGGATTGTCTGCCCAGGGCAGTGGTGTTGTCACAGTCCCTGGAGGGGCGTGTGGACCTGGTGCTTGGGTACATGGTTTAGTGTTGACCCTTCAGTGCTGGGTGGAGGGTTGGACTGGATGATCTCTGAGGTCTCTTCTAACCAGATATAGTTTGTGATTCTGTGCAGCAAGACATCTTCAACATTTTCCCAGTATTTGCTGCAAAACTTTCCACAGAGTGAAAAATTTTCCCTACAACACAATCATCAGAAGTCAGATATTCACAGATTGCACTGGGTTGGAAGGAACTCTCAAAGGTCATCCTGTCCAACCCCCTCAGTGAACAGGGACACCTTCAACTAGATCACACTGCCCTGGTCCACATCAAATCTGATGGCTCTCAGTCACATCCCTGACACTACTGTTTCAGTATCTTCACAACTCTCATTGTAAAGAACTTCCTCCTTATGTCCAACCTAAATCTATGCTGCTCCAGTTCAAAACCATTGCCTCTTTCCCTACTGCTACAAGCCCTCCTAAACAGTCCTTCCCCAGATTTCCTGTAAGTCCCCTTCAGATATTGAAATGTAGTTAACCACACTTCTTGAAACACACCAAATTCTAAAAACAGATTTAAATAATCATCCAGTACCTACAAGGTCATAATCAAGAAGTGCATGACAGGAAGACAACAGGCAATGGACTGAACAAGAACAGCTTCAAATGGAAGAAAAGGAAAAGCTTCTTCACCACAAGGACAGTCCAGCACTGGACCAAGCTGCTCTGAGAAGCTGTATAGCCTTCATCCTTGGAGGTTTTCAAGACCAGACAGGATAAAGCTAAGAGTAACCTCGTCTGAGCTCCATAGCCTGATCCTGCTTTGATAAAGTGGTTAGATTACATTTATCTCCTGTCTAGTAGAAGTACACAAAACAGCTATTATCCGTTTCTTGTCTTCGGGTATGCAACTTGAAAGCCCGGAATTTCTCCATTTGCAGAAGCACTGAATACAAGGAACTTTGGGTTTTAATCTCTCTCTGCCTATGTTTCAGAGCTTTAAAAGAAAGAGGAGCATTACTTTGTCTACAAAAATACTGCAAAACGAATGACATTTTAGAAAGTACTCAGGAGACTGAGTGTCTGTATAAAGTCCATTTGAAATTCTACGTACAGAGGAGAGTCTGAATATCTATCAACAAACAAAACATGAGTCCATATTGCAGAAATTTCTGTTTTATCACATGTCTTGTCTCATAAGCAAGTGACATGTCAAAACAAAGGAGGGGGAAACTATAAGCCCTTCCTTTCTGCTTAAAATGCAAAAGGAAGCTACCGATGCACTTCTAAAATACTACTGAGGACAAAAAAATAGAGATGAAAAAGCTACATATGTTATGCTCAATCCTCAAGTATAGCACACAACAATTTCCTTGGAGTACAATTGTAACAAGCTATTTTGGTTTTGCATTTTGTTCAAGGCAGTTCTGAAAAAGATTAGACTAGAGAGTGAAGAGTTGAAGGGTTATTAACCCCAGAGAGAATTTACTTTAAATACCCTTTAACAGTATGCAGATCACTATTTCAGTGTAGGCAGAGATCACAAATACACTCTTGCGTAGACGGCTTTTGAGGGGTAAGAGTATTCAATAAGCAAGCCACTTCACCTCAGCCTGGGGGAAGGAAAGTAGACAGTCACTTCTCCAAACCAATTTACTTCCTAAAATAGGCAATAGAACAGTTTTGTAACCACTATTGCCAGCACTCAGAGATTTAATACAGACTAAAAGTTGAGATGTCTCAGTATATATCTTCCAGTTTTTAGGTAATGTCTTCAGCTAAAGCACCATCTTCAGTTGTTGCATCAACATTAATTAGAGGCCCCATGTATATTTTGCTGTGTTTTAAATTACAAAAACATACAGCAAAGGGCAGTCACTACAACAAAGTTTAAAGTTTAACAGGCAAAATGAGGATGGTGAAACACAGGATCAGGTCACCAGAGATGTGGTAGATGCTCCATCCCTGGAAACATTCAAGGGCAGGTTGGACCGGGTTCTGAGCAACCCGGTTTAGTTAAAGATGCCCCTGCTCACTGTGAGGAGGTTGGACTAGATGAGCTTTAAAGGCCTCTTCCAACCTAAAGCATTTTAAGATTCTGTGAGTCAATAAGCTCTCTGGAAGAGGAGCTCTTTTGAGACCTTTGATCTAATACAGTACAGGGATTCTTATATTCTTATACTGGCCACTGTCCAAACAAACGTTAAGACAAGAGTCTGCTTTACAGGCAGTAATGGATATTTAAAATTTAATATAAAAGTAGAGGAAAAGAGGCATAAAAATATACATTTTATCATTAAATATATTCTTTCAAATAAACAAACATACCAATTTTACTCCTTAGTCCCATTATGCTCATTTCTTATAAGCAGTTCTGAAATAAAAGATCATTCAAGAGACATCACATCCACTCTGGGTGACAACATAGAAGTAGCTGTATGAGGAGAAGAAAATACTAATACTAGAGAATGGTCTTGCTGTTGGAAACAAGATAGTCACTGAAGCGTGGTTCAGAGAAACTACACACGTACCACTTTCCTGATGTCCTTGTCCTTTCTATTCCCACTAGCATTCTACACAAGATAATAATTCACATCAGCTCTTTTGCAACAAAAGCAACTTCGGTGAATGAAGATAGAGCCAAAGGCAATGAGGCATGCATGAAACCCATGAAAGGTGGTGATGATGAAAAAGAAAGGGTGGGGGAAGAATGGTCCTTATGAAGCCACACAGAAACACGGGAAAGTAGCCAAATTAACTTGCAGTGATATTCCAAACAGTACTTTATGCATCCTTGCAAAGTGCTTGGAACCTTCCCTGGATTTAGACCTTAAAAATCTATAACATGCAACCATAATGCTTCAACTTCATTGTGTAACATCCCTGGAATGGCACTCTACAAATTTTCAGAAGTTTACAGGTTATGATGAAAAGCAACATTAACATCTTGGGCTGTATTCCCAAAATACATCTCGGTTTTGATGATGACTTAGCACAGGTAACAACTCCTTCCTTCCGACGCTTCCCAAAGCACCAAGTCTTTCCATCCTCTGGAGCATTCTGAAGGCATTGGGAATGTTGAGACTACACCTATACACATGCTCTGGTGAAACTGAACTGAACATCCTTGCTGTGCTTGCTCAGCACATTTGTGTCACCTTTATGAAGGAGATTTGGTCTGTTGACCTGGATTCTTTCCACAGGAGACTCAGCAGGAAGTTCCACTCTGGGTGTGCAGCACATAGACTGTAACAGTGACACAGGGGTCCAAAACAATGACTGGTGCCTTGAACAACTTCAAATCACATCTGTGGTGTGAAAGCATTTAATCCAATGGTCCAAACTAATACTAGTTTGAGGTAGAATCCCTGTATTAAATGGCTACAATGCAAACATATAAGCCTTAGCACCAATTGCTTTGATCTAACGATCTGCTTCCACTTGCCAAATTGCTTGCTTACACTGACATAAGCCGAGTGTTCATCACCTCTCAGACATACCCTTAATGCTCAACATAATTCAAGTCATATGCTATCATTCTCAAAACTAAAAACTCTCCAAGGTGCAGAGAAGTGATTGACATTCACATAAAGAACAAAGCACACAGCAAGAACTATTTTGTTCCCTGTCACTGATTACACTGAAGAATTAAAAGAATAACAAATCACATTTTTATGGGAAATTCTGAATCAATTTGTTATTAACATAACATTGCTTACTGGGGTAATTACTAGATAATATTTAGCAAAGAACAATTGATGACATGCAGATGAAGAATTAAGAAAATAATCAATGAGAATTAAGAAAATAACCCTAAAATATTGTCAGTAATAGTCACTGTCAACATGGAAGAAAAGCTGTGCAGCAATTAATTAATGTTTTGAGTGTCTTGAAAGTTCTATTCACCTTTTCAAACATTAAAAAATATGGTTTTCTTTTGTCTCTCAGTAAGAGAGGAATGCTATGCATGCACAGCCCCAGTTTGTAAGAAGACAAAAACCGTGAGAAGGTCCTCATCCTGCTCGCCTGATTCATGCAGCAGGCCCATAGAGGTCTGCCAAACAGCTACTGTCACTAACACGTCAAACCAGATTTGACTGATTTATTCCTTTGGTGTGGTCCAATCCTCTAAAACATTTTTTTCAGAGGTTTTAAGGACTATTTCAAAGCTATATGTATTAATTCTGCCCCTGAATGATTCCATTGAGACAGTTCACTGAAAACAGCTGATCTTCAAAGGCCCTATGAAATCATTTATCTCACTTGTGATTTAGAAACAGCAGACGAGTCTCACTGCTCGTGGAAATAAGCAGTACTTTCCTGTTAAAAAAAACTTCACTTTCTTTCTAAAGACAAACCCCAAGTAAATTCTTCTTCTATAGACTTAACATAGGACTATCAGGCATATCAAACCAAAAAATCCCAAATCCACAGTTCCACTTTAAGCCGTTAATTTTATTACATTTTAAGCATCCATTAAAGCACAGTGAGAATGTTAGACGTAGAACAAAGGAGATTTATTTTTCTTTCTTACTGTAAAAGGGATTTAACAATATCCATCTTTGAAATTTTGTCTTCCGGTGATATTGGACAAAGTACTAATATGGAGATGTTTCCAACATTATATGGCATCTACATGAAAGTACATCCTAGAGAACCGGAGAAAGCTTTAAGACAGAAAAATGCTAGCGAGGCAAATGTTCTACTTAAGGAGAATGCATTTATATACATAAGAGGGTACAATAAGGAGTTCTCTCCAGAAAGGAGAGAACTGCGCTGGTACAGGAGTAAACAGTTTTTATGTATTGTCTCACTGTCACATTAGAAAGCCCACTTCTTACCACTTTATTTGGAATGATACAAGTGAGGTGATTGTACTCTCTTCTCCTTAGAACAAGTAAGACATGTTTCTCAGTGATTTTCAGCAGCATTCAAACAAACCAACCAACCAAACAAAACAACAACAACACTGAAACGGGTAAAATACTTAGTATGATAAAAACACACAGAAAAAAAACCAGTTTTTCAGCATCTGGGAATGACATTTCTTGTACTGTTGTACTTCTGACAAAAAGAGATCAAATTCAATTTGTCACTTATAACAAGTTAAAAATGAAAGCAGCACAGCTACTTGCCTGACAGCATATATACGAGGAAGTATATTTATAAGCAGCAGATATCCACTCAGCTGGGATACATTAACTATGCTCTTAAGTTTGTGAAGTTCAAATGGCAAGCTTCTTTCCTTCACTCTGAGGAATGAAAATGCTCCAGTAAGTATGCTACCTTAGTTCTGAGGCATGTAGAGAATCTGAAGTACAGCACCTGTGTTATTAAAGAGGGCTCCAAATACGAATTTGGTTTAGAAAAACAACCTGGCTTCAGCCAGGCTTCTCTAAAGTAAAGTAATATTGTTTACTTCGCACCATTAAATCTTCTGACTATCAGAAAAAAAGCTTACACGACAACACAGAATTTATTACCCCAGCATCAGAATTCACAAGCATTTGCTCATTTTAAAAATTGCCCTCAGGTCTTTTCCGCTGGCTGCTCAGGGAGCTGTACTTCGGGGCGCGGCACTGTAAGAACGGCTCACTTAAAACCCGTCTACAAACCACATTATACATGTAACTTATAACTAGTCAAACCTCAAAGGCAAACTAAAAAAATCAAGCGGCATTCTTCTCATTTCGCACATTCCCGAGAGCAGCACTTGGCGGCAGAAAACTGAGCGGTGGCATCCCCTCATTCTGGCACCTGAGACAGCGCCGCCAGCCTCCAAACGGCAGCGGCTGCTGCCCCCTATGGGAGCTGAGTCGGCGCGGCCGGGGCGGCGGGGCCTGCAGGCGCGCTGGCTAACAGCAGGTGTCCCCACTTCTGCTCAGGCTTCACCTCCCACTCGTAACTTTAAAAGCATTTTCATGTTTCCCAAAACAAACCTCAGCTTCCGCCTGGAGCCTGAGCGGTAGCAGGGTGATTTGGGATAGGAAATTGCAGCTCCTGAGCTCTCAATTCAGTTCAATAAATGCGATTTGGCAGAAAAAAACCCCAAAAAATTCCCTTGTTGCTAACTCAATGCTATCTGCTGCATTAGTGGGACCACAGCCAAACCAGCCTAAGTCGAAATAAAATCAACAAACTTTAAAGTAGAATAAGACCAGTTCCATTTAGGCAATAGTTTCATCAAACCCACCAGTGTTGCATCAGGAGAACCTTACAAAGAGGAAGATGAAAAACAATAAAATACATTCAACTTGAAAGTCCCAAGTGATGTCAGACGAATATATGCACAGACATGGAAAAGTACTAACATTGGCTGGTTGGATTTTTCAAATCCATACATGTGACTTAATCAAAAAGCAAATAATTGTGTAGACAATCAGTGCAGTTTTGTTGACTAAGGAAGAAGACAGAAGTTTTCCTATTCTTTAAGTAGAAAGACTAGAAAATACCTAATTTTACAAAACTGTCACCTACCTTTCTCCAGCCTCTACCCCCTCTACATTTAATCCTAGGGATCATAATTCTAATCTGAATACATAAAGGCATATTCTTTACTGTCTGAGAGACTTGGCATGGGCAGTAAAGGACGCCAGAGCAAAAGGGCAAATTTAAAGTAGATTTAATGTATTCAGAAGCATAGGTAAAGTAACATTACAGCAAAGAGACTCTAATATCAAACATTCGCTCTATCAAGTAGCACACATTAGCAAACACTGGGCACAGATCTACAAGAGGAATAATGATAATGGGAAGATTAAAGCTAAGCAGCTATTGACTACCATAGACTACTCTGCTATCGGGTTGATTAGAGCAAATGAAAAAGAACATAATACAAGAGCAAGGTCTTAAAACAGGGACATTATTCAAGTCAGAGTTTTGCAAAGAATAGTTGTATTCATTGAGGTTTGATATAGAAATATTATTCAGAACACTCAGTACCCAAAAGAAATAACAAACCAGGAAAGAAACACAATAAAATATCTGCATAATATCCCTAAGACACCAGTATTTCGTTGATTGGCATAAACAATCGCACCAGTGGTTCTCAAATGTTGTCAAAAGGCAGACATTAGCATATCCTTGGCCACACAGCACTGCTTGAAAATCAAGGAGCAGTATTAGAAATGCTCAGCCTTTCTTCCAGTAGTGGCAGAAAGCTATCCTTCATCTTGCTTGTCAGTTTGGGTTTTTAATTATTAAAAAAAGACTACTGTAATGTCATAAAGCACAATTCAATTCACTTTAGAGGCTGATACTTTTTCCCCCCACTCCTCTGAAAGAAAACAAAAGCCAAACACATGCCATGACTGAGCCTCCTAGAGAAGAGTCTAAACCTCCTAGGTTTACAATGCTAGACCTACAAAAAATTTCACAAACTGTGGCTGGAAAAGGCAGTATGGCAGTATCACAGTATCACCAAGGTTGGAAGAGACCTCAAAGATCATCGAGTCCAACCTGTCACCACAGACCCCATGACTAGACCATGGCACCAAGTGCCACGTCCAATCCCCTCTTGAACACCTCCAGGGATGGTGACTCCACCACCTCCCTGGGCAGGCCATTTCAACGGCAAACGACTCTCTCGGTGAAGAACTTTCTCCTCACCGTGAGCCTAAACTTCCTCTGGTGCAGCTTGAGACTGTGTCCCCTTGTTCTGGTGCTGGTTGCTAGAAAGAGCCTTAAGAGAGACCTTTAAGATCATCAAATCCAACTATTACCTAACTCTACTAGGGCCACTCATGCAGCATATACTTGAGCACCATATCTAGATGGCTTTTAAATACATCCAGGAATGGCAATTCAAACCCTTCCCTGGGCAGCCTGTTCCAGTCTTTGGTAACCCTTTTGGTATAGAAGTTTTTCCTAATGTCTAAGACTAACCATTATTAACAAATCAATAGTCCCCACCCCATCCAGCCCCAGTGTTGTTTGACATCATACAGCAACCATGCTGGTTACTAGGTAAGTGGTGGAAATGCAAGTCAGAGTTTGTACCAAGCAGTGCAGAAGCTGTCTTTGGGCATAGTTAGACCTAATATTGGATGAACTATATTGTCAGATCTCACCAGCTTTGAGCTTTTTCTCTATCTGAATCAGAGAAAATATGAACCTGGGTCTGCTGTCTCAAGTATAACTTCTACTTTCAGGGATCTAAACTATTTTGAGATACAGTTTTATGCCTCTTTCCTCTCCTCACCCACTTCATTCCTGGTCATGACAGCACATTCCTACTGCCACTTCTGCACTGGATTCGGTGATACTGGTACAGTAAGACTAACAAAAGGCTAATCCACACACAAACAAAAACAATTTGTCCTTTAGATTTAGTGACTAATTCATCAAACATAGCTGTTCTACCCAACACAAGAGAGAGGACAGCCACACAAATCTAGCAAAGGGGGCAGGAAAGCAGTGGGCAGTTAGACCAAGTACTGCATGAAGCTGATACACTTGCTGCCACTGAAAGGGGAGATACCACTCTCCTCCACTGGGCTAACATCATGAAACCACTCCCTGGCCTTTACAGCTTGCATGGAAATAAGCACACATGCACATAATAAATAAATAACTAAATGAAATATCTCCATACAGCCAAACATCACACGCTTGGGACAAGGGGTTTTTTAAAAGAAAGTCTGGGGCACCAGAGCTTAATGTTCTTGCCTCTCTCCTATGGGTGTTTTGCTTTGCTCTAATGATCACTATTTGAATATTTCCCTTCAGGCTGGAAAGCAGACATATTGAAAACTCAGGTTTACATTTAATTTTCAAAGGAAAGGAAATCTGTTCCCCAAGAGGCTACCTATTTAGGCAGAGCAATCCAGCAAAGAGATCAATGCTTTTCTGCCAGTAATACCCATCATTTTACAAAAGTTCCCGTTCACCTCTGTTTTAGGAATGGATATTGCTTTAAAATATTTCATTACTGTAGTAACTCGTGGTTTGGACCTGTCATCTTGATGTCTCTCTAATTTTAGAGACCAAAATCCCATTCCAGATACTGTTCAATCAAAACCAAGTGTTTTGTAAGAACAATCTCACAAGCCTTAAAAATAGTATTCCTACTGATTTGAAATGCCTTTGTAGAATCAAAACAGGTGGTTATACTTAACTATATAGGAAGTGTTCCTACTTCTGATAACCCTGTATTAAGTCACCCAATCACATTCAGCCTTCTTCCATTCCCTAGTTGTTTTGATCATCTAGATCTTCTTCATAACTGCCCTATATGTTTTCCCCGGGATGTTTTTTATAGAGATCAGTGGGTTTACCATATAATCATCCCCAGCTTGCTGTTCACCATCTGCCTGCAACTTATGCTAGTACAGTAAGTAGGTAAGTAATTATATTCATGTATTCATTGCTGCTATGCAAGCAAGAAATTTAAAAAAAAAAAAAAAAAAGGGGGGGGGGGGTGAGATAAAGTGCACACTGAAGAGCTTACTACCCAAATGAAAAGTGCAGGTAGGGAAGCGGCAACAGCAGCAGCTCTCTGCTTCATTCTAGCAGCTCATGGCCAGGAAAAAGTGCTTGCCTCGGTAGATAACACCCTGTATTTAAAGTAGCTTGCATATCACTAATCATACATACCTCAAAGCATGAGGGACCAGGTGCTTAGGCACTCAGTAATAGGGTATGTCATGGATGTTATAATCTGTAGTACTACTTCCATGCCCTAAATTATCATATTTCATAGGTATGAACTACTAATTTTCTTCAGCATACCCTGAATAAGCTATCTCACTTTCAAAATCTTGCCTGTCTCACTTCTATAGTCCAGGCAGACCAAACCCAGTCCTCTCTGAACCAAACCTAACAATTCTGCAAGTCATGTAATAATCCTGCATATGCCCTAAAATCCTGTCAAACCCGCACATTAAATCAATCTTCTTTTTTTTTTTTCCTGGCTGAATTTGATCTGAATCCAGTCTTCAAGAAAAAGGAAATTATTATACTTCCCTTCCTGTTATATCTCCCATTGCCACTGCAGTCTCTTATTTTTCTACTGAAATCATGTAATTAGATAGTGTGGATATGATTACTTGACTTACTTTAAAAGAATAGGTCACCACTAATAGTTTGATGTGATTATGAAGCCCTGTATCTTCAAAGGGACAAAACAATAAAAAATACAATAGGCAATTACTTCCTACAATCTCTCAATTTACTTAACATTAGGACATTACCCAAAGCACATTGGAAGTAAACTACATCTATTAATGTACTGCACAAAATTATTAAAAGAATAAATGGATTGCAAATGCCCATTGTTAACTTCATACTCACAGGCTGCAGGTCACTTCAGCTGACTAGGACAGAAAAAGCTGAATGACAACCACATGGACCATGATGTACATCATTTCAATTTTCCAAGTTCTTGAGCTCCAGAGAATTATTAAAACCCTGTACTTCCATTTTATATCAGTTGAATTCTAGAATCGTGTATATTTGGTATAAACAGCTTTTAGACTGTGTTTCGCTTTGAAGATGGAGTATTACAATATCTACATAGTCACTGCACACCTACTGTGCTGTTTTGTAAAGAACACATGAAATGACTCATGAAGACATAAATCCAGGCTGGGCAGTGACTGGCTGGAGAGCAGCCCGGAGGAGAGAGACTTGGGGGTGCTGGTGGACGAGAAGCTCAACAGGAGCTCTCAATGTGCACTTGCAGCCCAGAAAGCCAATCAGATCCTGGGCTGCATCAAGAGAAGTGTGGCCAGCAGGTCAAGGGAGGTGATTCTCCCCCTCTACTCAGCCCTGGTGAGACCCCACCTGGAGTACTGCCTCCAGTTCTGGAGCCCCTATTACAAGAGGGAAATGGAGGTGCTGGAAGGTGTCCAGAGAAGGGCCACGAGGATGATCAGAGGGCTGGAGCACCTCTCCTATGAGGACAGACTGAAGGAGTTGGGGCTGTTCAGTCTGGAGAAGAGAAGGCTCCAACGTGACCTCATTGTGGCCTTCCAGTACCTGAAGGGGCCTACAGGAAGTCTGGGGAGGGACTTCTCAGGCTATCAGGTAGTGATAGGACTAGGGGGAATGGAATGAAGCTGGAGGTGGGGAGATTCAGGCTGGACATGAGGAGGAAGTTCTTCAGCATGAGAGTGGTGAAGCCCTGGAATGGGATATCCAGGGAGGTGGTTGAGGCCCCGTCCCTGGAGGCGTTGAAGCCCAGACTGGATGAGGCTCTGGCCAGCCTGATCTAGTGTGGGGTGTCCCTGCCCATGGCAGGGGGGTTGGACCTAGATGTTCCTTGTGGTCCCTTCCAACCCTGACTGATACTATGATACTATGAATGTTTTCATTCAAATGTGATTCATTGTAAACTTGCACTATTTTTTCATTTCTGTTTCAAATTACACTCTGTTTTCCATATTTAAGATATCTTGTCCTCCTCTTCAGAAACACTTTCTCAAAGAGAAACAGCACCTATTTGCCCAAATTTATACCAAAATATTCAAAATTCTTGTCAAAGTTTTGAGTTTATGTATGTAGCAATTCACAAGTTCAGTTCATATTTGTTTCCCCATCACAATTCATAGTAGCCACTTTTGTTATTTCTTCCCCTGTTAAGTCAAGCAAACAAAGAATGGGAACAGCCTGCCTTTTAACCTGGGTTTCCTACATGTATGCACAGGTCCCAGATGAAAAATTTCATTCCTCTCCAAACCACTCTCATTTTCATTAAAGCCAAGTTAGGAAGTCACAGACCTCAGAGTAAATGGTGAGAATTAATCTGCATTTCCTTGCACAATTTAATCTGCATTTCCTTACACAATTAAAAAGTCTGTTTGCACTGAAGGCAAACACTAAAAAATTCCCAACATCTTAATGAAAGCCCCTCCTATTCTCTAACCTCTTCTTTTCCACAGCAATATCCAAAGCATTTTCACTTTCTCTTACTTTCTGTGGGCAGTTCAGGATGCAATTTCCAAAGTTCTATGTCACTCCTAGAAGTCTTAGTCGCCTTCGAGTCTGTTCCCAGCCAATCAACGAGACAACAGGTCATGATAATGAATGAGAGATCTGACCCAGAGTCAATTCACTCAGTCACCAATTTATATTGGAATGACAAGTTAGGTATATGCCTGGAATTCCCCATCAACACATATAATCTTAATAAGCTTTGTCACCTGCAGCATCTCAGCCCTTTCCCTAGGCAAGCTGCCTCATGCTAAAGTTTGTAAGAACTGATATTATTAGTGGTTTCAGATCACCTGGTATTATCTCCCTCTTAGGAAGACTGCATCTCTCTTCCTAGCAGATGTTTCGTAGGGCCACTTCACAAAAATCTGATTTTAGTTCTTTTTAAGTTTATTTCTTAGAAATAAAATGTGAATGAGACCTAGCAGACCTGACCAGGGCCAGGTAAAATAGCTTTGTTAAAAGCTACTTCTTTCTTAGTCGTCAAATATGTCCAATAAATTTATCTTGGTGCCTATTTAAATGTGGAAGCGGTGGGCTTCCAGTCCCTCTGTTTCTTGAGATGGAACTTCTCACCTTGAAAGTCTATCAACTCTACAATAGGGTTGCAGTCTTGGTGGTTACTTAAGCCATCAGACCACGTATGTAATTCTCCAAATTGTTATCCACATTGTGGACAGTAAGTTCAGGCTCATCTAAACTTGTGTCATCTTGAATGTATAGATAGCCATGTGCTTAGAACGCTGGTTTTGCTAACTAAGTGGTTGACCTAAGCTGAAAAGTCAAGCCAGCAACTCAATCCATCAGCGACCAAGTGAAGAAGCTTAAGCACAGCCTGAGTGAGTAAAGAAGCATTTGAAGGTTTTGCTGAAAATTCTCCTGAGATGCTAAACAGTCCAATAATCTTTTTTCGCTATAGGGCCTCTTCAAAGATTGCCACAATGTCTGCCAAGTTGCTTTAGTTACAAAGGGACAAAGCCAATACTCTACATTTTCTCTTTTCACTAAACTCTTACAGAAGTCTACTCAAGGTGGATGCTCTTTTCTGATGACAGTTTGGACAGGAAATACTGAAGTCTGATCTTGCCTTTGGGGAAATGGGCATGAAACATTTTCTGAAGCTGTTGCTTGGTACAGCCAAGCTTCAGAAGATGCAAAAAAACCCTTATAGGTGTGATACAAAAAAATCCCTTGTGCATATTCCATTCATTTCCATCATTTATCTACAACTTGTTAAAATGTTTCCACTGGTAGTAGATTAGATCCTCTACAAAAGTCATCTGCAGATCCTGCACTATCACAGCCAGGCTGTTCAGCTCTTCAGTATATATTATTCTTTCTCCTTTCTTAGGACCTTAGAAATGAAAGGAAATCACAAGCTTTGTGGTTGGGGCTTGTGTTTGTTTTGATTTGAGGTTTTATTCCTTAGAATTTTGTCAAAAATATACTTCATTTCTGGACTTTCAATCCCATTTTGTGAGGAGTTACTCTCCCCTTCTGACACATGATAGAAAAGTACTACCCCTGCTACGACAAGACATTAGCAATGAACAATATCTGCCCCCTTGAAAGTGCCCCAAACCAGAAGAAAACCTAACTACCTTTTCGAGATCACTATTCTGTGAATTGAACTGTGGTTTATACCCAAATTTTTACAAATATTCTTCTAATTAAGGGAAAGCTAAATGACAAATTCCTGTTTTCATGGTCAGGAAAGGAAACCACATTTCAATCAATATGATTATGCTACACCAAGCTAACTTCTAACGGTGCTTCTACATAAAAGATCAAGGCTAGCCGGGCACTGAAGAAAACAAAAACACCCAACAACCAACCAACCAACCAAAAAAACCCCAAACCATTCAAACAAAGGAAAATTTGCCTGGAGTAAAAGAAGTATTTCTGATTTAGGTTTATCTTCTTAATATCGCTGAATTTGAAGCATGTTTATGACATGACCAAAAATAACTCACAGACACAAAAGCATCACCAAGGAAAAAAGCTGCTAAACTGAATCATAAGATAAACATTTCCTTTTTTTTTTTTTTGTAGTACAAAAAGTTAAAAGGAAAGGCTAACAGTCCAAAAGACATTTTAAGTGAGATATACCTAGAGCTAACTTCTTTCCTTTCTAAGCTTCAAAAATCCCCACAGTACACAGCTGCTAGACAAGCAGTTCCCAAAGAAGTGGAAATTAAAACAAATTGGCCTTACCTGCACACTGTTTATATCCCTAAACCTTAAACAGGCTGCTACAGGTTTGGGGAATACAGAGCAGAGTAGAGTAGAGTAGAGCAGAGCAGAGCAGAGCAGAGCAGAGCAGAGCAGAGCAGAGCAGAATAGACTAGACTAGACTAGACTAGACTAGACTAGAATAGAATAGAATAGAATAGAATAGAATAGAATAGAATAGAATAGAATAGAATAGAATAGAATAGAATAGAATAGAATAGAATAGAATAGAATAGAATAATAAACCAGGTTGGAAGAGACCTTCTAGATCATCATGTCCAACCTATCATCCAACACCATCTAATCAACTAAACCATGCAACCAAGCACCCTATCAAGTCTCCTCCTAATCACCTCCAATGATGGTGACTCCACCACCTCCTTGGGCAGTCCATTCCAATGGGCAATCACTCTCTCTGCATAGAACTTCTTCCTAACCTCCAGCCTAAACCTCCCCTGGTGGAGCCTGAGACTGTGTCCTCTTGTTCTGATGCTGGCTGCCTGGGAGAAGAGACCAACCTCTGCCTGTCTACAACCTCCCTTCAGGTAGATCATAGTATCAGTCAGGGTTGGAAGGGACCACAAGGATCATCTAGTTCTAACCCCCTGTCATGGGCAGGGACACCCCACACTAGATCAGGCTGGCCAGAGCCTCATAGATGTAGAGAGCAATAAGGTCACCCCTGAGTCTCCTCTTCTCCTGGCTAAGCAACCCCAGCTCCCTCAGCCTCTCCTCATAGGGCTTGTGTTCCAAACCCCTCACCAACTTCCTTGCCCTTCTCTGGACACATTCCAGCAAGTCAAATATATTGTTATTGATAAGTGACAGAGAGAATTTTTCATTCCCAGATCCAGCATGGTAAACAGCTATTGTTTCTGTATCACTCAGATAACACAAAGATGATTTGAAGGCCAGGTAATCTGGACCCATGTCTTGTTACTCAGCATTACAATGGTTTTGTTATGCAGGAGTGCTGACAAGCAAGAGAAGTCTCCTAAATTTAGAGAAGGTATTACTCCAATGGAGCACTTCATCTGCCCCCACCAAGCTCTGCTGTACTAACAAGGAGGAAAAAAATACCAACCCAATAGAAGACAGATGAAACACAATATGGAACCAGAAACTGTGGCCCTGACAGCACAAACTGTGAATACACCTCAACAAAGCTAAGGCTCAGAGTGCATAAGGCCACACCATCAGAACAAAAAGATTAAAGCCTAAAGTAACTACAGCCTAGTTTCTCAACATACCATTAAAATATAACAATGATATACCTTATTTAACACATTATATTGATTTTTATTAACATTCATCAGCATTGCCAATATAATTTTGGTTATCTAAAGCTCTACACAGCAGTTCTACACATGCAATAAAATCGGGGGAGGGGGGAAGTGAATAAAAATATTTTAAAGAACAGATGGGAAATAAATAACTCTTCTAAATTTAGATGTATATTAGCTAAGTCTGGCCACCCACTTAAGCAGTAACTGAATAAACATAACTCTTTATTATGGTCTTCTTGAGATGATAAGGGGAAAACTCTCTTTGGAATCAGATCTACATAAACATGTTTTGAAAATCATAGGAAATGTTTTGATTCTGTGTAAGGTGCAATAGTGCATGAACTGCGTCCAAAAGGACTGCTCCCTGCTCTGTTCACGTTTTGCATCTGCAGGGTTGGGGTTTTTTTTTCTAAAACGAATAGTTTACAAAAGCAAATTAAACAAAGAAGTATTATTCTTGCTCTGATCTTTGTTGTGACCGTGAAGATTTTTAACAGTATTAGTCTCACACACAGCAAATTAATGCTTGTTAACTACCGTTAGGGTAGGTCTGCCTTACTATATCAGTTTGACCCAGCTTCTAGTGCTTAATGGTCCTCTAGGCTAAAAGCGAAAGCTGATCCATCAGGCTTACATTAGCATAGAATAACACTCAATGCTTATTGATGTGCATGCAGTGTAACTACCACCCCCGGCACCTAGCTCAGTCCATTATTTTCATTTTATCTCAAGTCATTTGTATGGTTGTCTGCCCCAGTTAAAGCTATGGCAAGACTGGTACTTAAATGAATTTGTGAGAAGGGAGACAAATGCCCCCTGAACTTCAAGCACTTTTCTATCATGAGTTGTATGCTAGTACTGTTAGGCCCACTTAGCCAGCGTATCTAGAATGGCCTTAAGTAGGAAAGAAAAATCACTTAGGATTCTATCAGCTAAAAAGACTGCTGATTAAATGTTGGGGGGTGGGGGATGTGAGGAGTGGACAGCAGGTTATTACTGGTTTGGGTGCTGTTTTCTATTCTATTCTACTGGTATTATTCTATTCTATTTTACAGTGTGATCTTTTTAAAACGCTGGTTTGATTCTGTTCAGAAGCCATTCAGGGAAACTTCAGCATCATAACATTCAAAACATGCTGATTTAAGTACCTTGCTTTACCTGAACACAGTACATTAAGGTTACAAATGCTGTTTTAATGGCACACTGAAATCACATCGTAACAGGAAAAATTTTGAAAGTTAAAAGGCACACATTGTATAGTCATCTTAACAGAATCACAGAATCTTAGAGGCTGGAAGGGGCCTCCAGAGATCACTGAGTCCAACCCCCCTGCAGGATCAACTAGGGTAGTCTGCACAGGAATGCATCCAGGCAGGTTTTGAAAGTCTCCAGAGAAGGACACTACACAACCTCTCTGGGCAGCCTGTTCCAGTACTCTGTCACCCTCACTGTGAAGAAGTTTCTCCTCATGCTGAGGTGAAACCTTCTATGATCAAGTTTGTATCATAAGGGCACCCAGCCCAAACCACCATACCATTGTTCTTGACTTACTACTGTGCACCACCGAAAGATTTGCCCCTGCTGTTTTTCTCCTGATTCAGGGGCCACTGGGTGACGAATGAAGGCATGAACCCCATTGCCATACAGCAACGAGATTCCAGAAATGCAGAGAACTTCTAGGAGGCCACATCAAGTCTGACCTTGAATGAGAAGCTCAGAAGTCCTCCCAGAAGTCCTTTATTGCTGAGTTGTAGAATGCCTTATATTGCAGAGTCTCAGAGTCCCAGAGTCCCACTTACAGAAGCAGTTCCGGAAGCCCTTAACAGACAGAGCAGCTAACAGAAGCCCCAAGCATATCCCTAGCAAGTCCCTGTCATGGTAGGGCCAAATGGCCCCAGCACAAACCCAGACAGACAGACACTGAGGTGTCTAGACGTGGTCCCAGTATCCCCCTCCTTCCTGCAGAAAGCCAGGGTAACATGGGAAAAGGAACAGAGGGGACAGGACCATGCATCCTCTACAGCCTCTGGGATAGCAGTGGAGATGGTACCCTGCCTCACAAATGTCCCAGGCTTGTCTTCAGTAAGCCTAGTTTTACCCCCTCTTCCCCCTTTGAAATTAGTTTAAAGACCAATCAGCTGGCCCTGCTAGTTTCCTCTTTGAGACAAGCAACTCCTATCTATAGTCAGCAGGCCTGGGGTCTTGTAGAGTCGCCCTTGGCACCAATTCCGTAGCCAGGCATTAATCTCTGGCTTTTCATGTTCATGCCCTCCTCAGGCATAGCTAATGGTAGGACAGAAGCAAATACTACTTGTGCTCCTGACCCCTTCACCATTCATCCCAGGGCTCTGAAGTCTTTCCTCATTACTCTCAAACTTCTTGTTGAGATTTCATCATTGCCTACTTGGAAAACCATCAATGGGTTGGATGGACCAGGGTAGGAAGTCATCTCACTACATCCTTAACCCTGGCCCCAGGGAGGCAACGTACTTCCTTAAGGAGTGGATTAGGTCTGCATATAGGATGACCCTCAACACCCTTCAGAAGCGAGTCCCCAGTGACAAGCACCTGTCTTTTCTTCTTAACTGCAGACATTTTGATAGTAGTCTTGCTCCCTCCTAGCCTCTCTGACTGACATAAACCAGACAAGCTGTCATAGCTGCTGTTGGTTGGTTCCAACATTGCTTTTGGTAAAAACAGGTTCACCAAGAACAGCAAATCTATTCTTCAGGGGCAGTGGGGGGTGGTCAGTAGCTATTGGGGTGCCACACCTGCCACACTTGGGAGGAATTTGTCTCCACTGATCTCCAGCTTCTGAGTCATCCTGTTTGGGAAGCTGGCAAGAGGGCAGGGACCCCTCAGTCTCCTGACTTCTGCATGGCTGTTGGGACGGTTTGAGGGGAGGTAGAGTCTGATTCCACCAGTCCAGCTCCCTCTTGCACTCCCTGATATGCTGTGATGCCGAAAATGATCATAGAACAATCTTCAGAATAATGTCCCAGCCCTTCTGCCCTCCTAGCTGATATTGATGAATGGCAGAATGTGGTTACCCAAAACCCCAGTTGAAATCTACTTAACAGGCTGTTACTTCTTACTAAAAAGAAAAGCACACGCACTGCTAACTGTGTCAGTGGCACAGAAGAAAAAGCGAGTGTAAGGAAATGGCAGCAAGCTTTAAAAATGGATGTACAGTATGTGGACATCTGTGTTGAGGAGAAGACGTGATCTTCCTTTTTGCAGTGATCCTGCAGCACAGGGAAACCTATGAAGCTGGCTGGCCTCCAACCAAATGAGGCAGCTCCCTTCTTATTCCAGTAAGCCTCCAGGACATGTATGTAAGCAGGAGACTTGTTAGCACCCATTTCTGCTCTCAGGCAGTCTCAAAGCAGAAATACAAGGCTTGTATTTTGTGCTTTGAGTTCGAAACTTGATGTGTTATAAGCAGCTCTAAGCCAGAGTCGTTGTATCAGTTTAAGGACGTTTAAGGAATTATTCTAACTTCTCCTGAGATGAAAGCATGAAGAAGCCCAAAGCTGCCAGTGATTTGCAATGCTTTTCATAAGGGTTCCCTCACTCCTCTCTTTTGGGTAAATTTCATATATTCATATGCAGTCAGGGTAATTAAAATAACTGCTCCTCAGAAGTTCATGGTATTTCAGACATACAAACTGCTTTTCAGAAATGTTTCATGAGTGGTGTTACTTATGGAAAAGAAGGGAATGTAATACCAAAAAGAAAAGCAGTAAAGAACTAAACTACACAAAGCCAGCTGAATGCTTGTAAGGGCTCCTTAGGGCAAAACTCCACTGTAACTATACATATAAAACATTTTGAATATAAGGTCTTCTCCTCTGCTTTGGAATATGACACAGTTCTGAATAACTACAACGACAGGGGCTTTTAAAATCATTTTCTTGGCAGAATGCAGACACTTACTGTTGTAGAGGAACAACCACACTGGGGGCTACAAACCAGAAAATCCAACTGAAGCAGCAAAGTTACTCTGCGGTAGGTTGGTAGAAGTAGTGTTAAGGCAGACTGAGAGCTGTCTTCCAGCACAACTGTTTGTTGAGCTATCAAGCAGGGCTGGTATTTGCTCTTCAGCAAAAGACAGAAAATGAGTTATGTGCCCATCATAATAGGGATTGGTGCTACGATTACAGTGGATGCTGGAAAGAGTGATTGGGAAGTGGTTTCACAAGGGCAGAGGTAACCAAAGTATTAGTTTTTGAGAGTATCAGCACAGGCTCTAATTAGAAAGTTCCCCAAAAGAGGAACCAAGTTCCAAAAATTCTTCTGTACATTTGCTAGCTCAGGAGATACTGTAACAACAGCCTAATTAATTTAGGGGCTTTTATTTCTGATTCCTTATTCACTTGTCCTTTGCTTTATATTCTTCCTTTCACGCACCACCACTTAAATTACTAGTCAGCCATTCACACCCTGAGATGAACTCCATGTATGTGTTAATGCTTAACATAGAAGGGTGAAGGAGAAAAGCTAGGTCACTCAACCAAGGCAGTGCCTACTAAGGAGTACAGAATTCACTGGTTAAGTTCCTCTGGTCACAGCCTCCTACAGGCACCTGTTGTTAGTATGTGTTGTCTCAGATGAGAAGGCAGAACTAAATTGTGGTCAGAATTCTTTCAGTCATTGACCATGAGGCCTTGCTGTTCAGCACCACGAAAACACCCTCTTGTTTTGCTCTAGTTGTTGACCATATCATCCATTCCTCCATTTTGGTCAGCCTTTTTTGGCTTTGGAAGAAAGATATACTTGTCATAGTCAAAAAACTTTATGAAACAGTCGATGTAGTTTACTTTAGGGGCACATTTAAGAATTCTACTACACTAGGAATCACACAGTGTGTGAGGTATTTTACTAGGTGGTCTCTAAACCCTAAATAAGCTATACCTCTCAAGACTAAAACATCTACAGATATCCAGTAAAAGGGGTTAGCATGATTAACAGAAGAATGTAGAACTATATTCCCCACATTGTCATTTAAGCTCTAATGAAATGAAGAATCATTTTACGAATGAGGTTCAGTGAATCACCTATTCAGCCCTATATTGCCACACTTCTGCACTTAGGAATCTCTCTGAGATAAAGAAATTTCATCCCTAGGTAGCCTGTTCTATATGACCCTGACTAAACACTGAATATTCATGTCTTTGAATGGAAAAGGAAAGAGTATTACGCTTTGTTCCTCTAAAAACCTCAGACAAATGCAGAAAGTCAAAGTCAACAGAATCTTCCAGTTAACTATTCCTTTTAAAGATTTTCTTCAGGGAGGTTGCAATTTGGTTCTTAATCCTTGTTCTTTCAATGGAAGTAATCAACAAGGGTGCCAACTAGTGCACGCTGTAGTACTCCACATGATGTGGAAACCTAACCTGCAGGAAGATGCACTGCAAACATTCCCTTCACTTTTTTTCCCAAGCACTAACATGGGGATTTCATTAAATTATGGGGTCAGACACATTTCCAAATACTTAAAAGAAAAATATGAGCCCTAGTGCTTGAAAGTGCATCAAGAAAGGAAAAATAACACTCCTTTTCTCTGGTTATCATTCCTGCATAATAATTCCCTTGGGGCAGCCAACCTGCAGGCACAAATGAATGAGAAATTAAAATCTGGCCTTCCTTGGTTTTCAGAAGATTCAATTGCAAAACAAATTTATATTAAAATAAGAATTAAAATAGGGAAAAAAGCCCAAAGAATACAGACTAGCTGGTGATTATTGGGCACTTCACAGAATCATAGAATCATAGAATCAATAAGGTTGGAAAAGACCTCAGAGATCATCAAGTCCAACCTATCACCCAACACCTCAGGACTAACTCAACCATGGCTTGAAGGGCTATGTCCAATCCCCTCTTGACCACCTCCAGGGACAGTGACTCCACCACCTCCCTGGGCAGCACATTCCAATGGCAAATGACTCTTTCTGGGAAGAACTTTCTCCTCACCTCCAGCCTAAACTTCCCCTGGTGCAGCTTGAGACTGTGTCCTCTTGTTCTGGTGCTGGGTGCCTGGGAGAAGAGACCAACCCCCACCTGGCTACAACCTCCTTTCAGGGAGTTGGAGACAGCAAGAAGGTCTCCCCTGAGCCTCCTCTTCTCCAGGCTAAGCAACCCCAGCTCCCTCAGCCTCTCCTCACAGGGCTGTGCTCAAGGCCTCTCCCCAGCCTCGCTGCCCTTCTCTGGACACATTCAAGTATCTCAATGTCCTTAAATTGAGGGTCCCAGAACTGGACACAGGACTCAAGGTGTGGCCTAACCAGTGCGGAGTAAAGGGGCAGAATGACCTCCCTGCTCCTGCTGGCCACACTATTCCTGATGCAGGCCAGGATGCCACTGGCCTTCTTGGCCACCTGGGCACACTGCTGGCTCATGTTCAGACAGCTGTCAACCACTACTCCCCAGGTCCCTTTCTGCCTGGCTGCTCTCCAGCCACTCCAACCCCAGCAACAGCAACAGCTGTTACCTTGACAGAAAGAGGAGGCTCCTTCAACATGCAAAAGAAATCCTGCCCCCAGACAGCAAATGAAATACAGAAGGATCATTCAAATGACAAGCCTATCGAATCATCCCCACATACCACTTTATTATATAGATCTTTACTAGTTTGTCCTTTTCCCCCCAAATCCTGTGGGAACTGATAAACTGTAACTCTGCAGAATGAGCTTTCTGTCTGTGTCACAGGCCCCTTCTCACCAAGCATTCCTCAGCACTTTTTGCCAACAAACCATCTGAGGGGTTCTCTTTAAAAGTCATGTGGGACAAACGAGTGGCCTTGCAGCAGGTTTGTCACAACACAGTGAAAACACGATGAGATCAACGGACAAAACTGCACATGAAAAAACCCCTACCAGCACCTCCCAAAAATAATTTACATGAAGGAGTTGCATGGTATCTCGGAAAATTATTGGGAGCTCTGTATCTTGGTATCACTGCTTCGCTCCATGCAAGTATCACCAAATTCAGTGTACTTACAGCACATGGAAGAGAAACACAGTTTCAGAGGAGAAAATTGTAGCCTGCCTTGGAAAATAGCTAATGGATATAGGAAGAAGCTGGAAGAAATGACTGGCAACATGAAACCATAGAAAAGGTTGACATGGTGCCAAGTCCAGTAGGCTTTCATGAGCCCTGTATGAAAGAAGGAGGGGGCTAGTCAGAGCTGTTAGGTGTGCCAAGAATCATGTCACAGAACCACTGGATCCTAACAATCCAGCAGGAAAAGAACAGGAGGAGCACACAAGTTAGTCCCTGCAAAAGGAGTGTCCTCCTCCTTAACTTAGGCTTGCTCACCAGTGACCCCAAGAGGTATTACTTGACTCTTTTTGTTCTTTTTGTTTACCTCAATTGAGAAGAGTCAGAAGATTTAAACTTGTCTTACTGTAGTACCATAGTGAAATTCCGGGAAGGCAGAGCAGGCCAGAAGAGTACCTTTCCTTTTCTCAAGCAAAGGAAACAGGGACAGGTGGGTGGGACAGCCCTAAAACCACCTTTTAATTTTGCTAGTCCATCCATCGGTGTTGGCTTAGTGCAGTGTGGTGGTTTGACCTTATCTGGATGGCAAGTGCCCACCCTGTAGTCTTCCCCAACTACCAAAACCTTGCCACACAGACCCAATATATGCTATTACCACAGGCTGTTTAAGAAAGCCCTGAGAGAATGACACTGCACCCATACTGAAAGGAAGCAGAATCTTATTAGCTTCCCCATGCTGTAGCCAGCTGAGGTAAGGAAAATGATAGATGGGAGCCTGGCCTGAATTTTTAGATTTCTACCACAAAATACCTGCAATTTGGTGTGAGAGACTAAAGCTTGCCTCTCCTGGTGTGACTCAACAAAGATAAAATCACCTTTGGTGCTTGCCCAGACAATAGCTGATGTGCATTGGGCAGAGCCACTGGATAACTCCTGGGAAGGTGCAAAGATAACATTGCTCACTGGATCACAGCTGGCCTCACAACAATGGATGGAGGCCACCCTCGGGAATATGCATAAGACAAGACCCATCAGGTACCCCGGAAAGGGAGGATGGTGAGACAATGGATTCACCACCTGGCCCCTGATTTCCTGAGGGACAATACTTGGACACATAGCTAAGGAGTGAAAAACTGTATAAAAGACCTGAGCAACTAGTGGCTGAGGAGAAGAAAATCACGGAACCAAAAACACAGAAGAAAAACACAGAACCAAAAACACAGATGAAGAAGAACACAGGAGAAGGACAATGCTGCTGAGAAGGAAAACTGAGAGAATACCAGGAGAGGGAAAATGACAGAGACATCATCATGGAGCCTGGAACCCTCTCTCCGTGTCCTAAGTTCCGCCTGCTGCAACTCATGGAGCTGAAGAGGCTGCCCAGAGGACCACACCTCTTCTACAGCCAAACCCTCGGCACCCTTCCTCTACAGACCCAACATCTCCTGCAGCACCTTTCCTCCACAAACTCAAACTGTCTTGGGGGGGTTGGGGGGTGAGAGGTGTGGTAAAATAATTCCTTCCCTCTTCTCCCTCTCTCTTCTCTCTCTCCCTATTTTCTCTCTCTCCCCTTCTGATCCATCCACTTTATTTATCACAGTATCACCAAGGTTGGAAGAGACCTCAAAGATCATTGAGTCCAACCTGTCACCACAGACCTCATGACTAAACCATGGCACCAAGTGCCACATCCAATCCCCTCTTGAACACCTCCAGGGACGGTGACTCCACCACCTCCCTGGGCAGCCCATTCCAATGACAAACGACTCTCTTGGTGAAGAGCTTCCTCCTCACCTTGAGCCTAAACTTCCCCTGCCACAGCTTGAGACTGTGTCCTCTTGTTCTGGTGCTGGTTGCTAGAGAGAAGAGACCAACTCCTTCCTGGCTACAACTACCTTTCAGGTAGTTGTAGAGAGCAATGAGGTCGCCCCTGAGCCTCCTGTTCTGTAATCAATAGCCTAGCTGTTGATATTTTGGCCTCGTTTGTGCCTCTCATTTCACAGCACAGGAATATTCAAAAGAACTGAGTCTCTTGCCCTCTCTGGACCAAGACATTTGGCAACTACTTTCTCTGTCCCTTCTCATAGTTTCCTATTGACTCATACTTAAATCCCTCTTGAAATGCTTACAGAGCTACAGTAGCTTTCACTTACTAAACTAAAAGCTAAAAGTGCTTGGGCTTATAAATTCTGTTCCGGTAGACTCTCTTCATGAAGATTTCAACCTATTTTTATTAATCACTGAGTCCTCACAGAGAGCTACCGTGACTGGAGCACAGGTTTCAGGATGGGAGAAAATGCAGCTTTCAGTTCAAGCACTTCAAAAAGTATTCAGCAAACTGAAGCAAAAATGTTCTTGCTTCACGACGTCCATGATACATTATTTTTTTTAAACTAAACTGAAATCCATTCTCTATACCGAAGATGACAAAAATTATGCCACTAGCTGAATTTCATTGCCAAGCTGTCAACTTGAATTTCTTCTGTTTAAAAATAGCTGTTCATTACATTCAGTAATGGGCTGTCAAAGCACTACAGCACTGAACCTATATCATATACAGAAGCAATTGGGCAATGTGCATTATTATGTTTAGATTACTAGCATTTCTACAAGACCTCTGGGCTAATTTTAAATGAGATGGTTGACTTGAACTAAATCAAAACCAATTTTATTTTACTTTAAAGCTACTAGAGATTTTCCATTTGTACACGGCGAACCCAGGCCTTGATGGAAGTAAAACAAAAGAGTTACCAAAAGGTGAGCACGTAGCGCATTTGTCTCTGTGTTTGCTTTCAGGGGTATGTTTACTCTAAACAACATGTGAATAATAAAAATATTCTATTTGCCAAATTAAATAATATTCCCCACGGTATGAATTGGTATTGTTGCTCCTATGAATACAGAATAGGTTGTTAGCAAAGAAATCATGCCTGAGGCATACACGCGACAATATTTTAGCACAGTGTAGCAATTAGAGATGTTTTTAAACCAACAAATGCATAACCTGTCTTAATAGCTTGTGATATAATTTAGCATAGCATAAAAAACCTCAGCCATTGATAAAAAGGCATCTAGGAACCACAGTTGATATATCCTTACACAGCAGGATGTCATAAACCTAAAGGCATGCCAGAATGGCTCGCAGCTGTCAAAAAAAACTAAACAAAGACTAAAACAAGACCTGATGACTTGCAAATATAAATAATAAATTCTAGGGCCAGATTACTGAGTTCTTTATTTTCATTAACAAAACAGCAGAATAAAGGAGGGGAAAACCCCTCACAATGTGCAAAAAGATCTGTGTCTTCCTTGTTTTGTGGGAAAACAAATTATTTCTCTAGATTAGGAAGACAAAAACATCTTTAGCGACTCAGTGCTTACACAGCAACATTGGGCTTTATAGGTTCTCAGTTTCCAGCACCAGATTTTATTTCCCAGAGTTTGCAGTTTGGCTGCAGTACATTTCCTATGTATTGGAGTTTGTCAGGCTGGGTTTCAGCATTAGAGGGGGAAAAAAATACAACCTATTTATTAATTTTAATGATGGCCATATTTAATATCTTCATCAGTGACAAAGGCAGTAGGATCAAGTACCCCCTCAGCAAGCTTTCAGATGACACCAAGCTAAGCGGTAGAGTTGGCACACTTGAGGGACAGGATGCCATCCTGGACAAGCTTGAGAAGTGTGCCCATGTGAACCTCATGAGATTCAACAAAGCCAAGTGCAAAGTCCTGCACCTGGGTCGGTGCAATCCGTGGTACTAAGACAAGCTGAGGGATGATAGGATTGAGAGCAGCCCTGTCAAGAAGGATGTGGGAGTACTGGTTGTGATGGTAGAACCAAATGGGCTCAACACAAACGCAGAACGAATCCTGGCATGTCCAGGCATGATCCCCCTCTCCCTCTCCCTCCTGCAGGTCCCCAGGGAATGTGGGGAAAAGACAAAGAACCCAGGCGTCAGGGAGTCTGGTAAACAGGGGATATGTCCTCCTTTTGTGGTCAACAGGCACGTGCACTGCCCGTGCCTCATCTAGACTAGGTTTATGTCTTTACCTTACATGGTCATGGCCTGATGAAATCCCTTTCTATTGGTTGCAAATTGGCCAAATTGATTCCTAGGCAAATGATAAAAGCAAATCCAAATTGTAAACAAGGTGCCTTGCCTTACTTAAGATCCAGGAAAAGAAGCCACAAGCCTTGCAACTCAGAATCTTTGCCGTGCCTCAGTTTACCCAGAAAGACGTCTGCAAGCCCCTTTGAGTAAGGTGCACTGAAACCATAGTCAGACTCTCTGTGTTGTAAAAGCCCAGGAGCAGACCAATGTGTTTTGTCGGGCAGGGGGACAAATCCTGGGCGAGCCAAGACCCCAGGAACTGTCCCCTTTGCAGTGTAAAGTCGCTTCCAGCTTGAGCGCCCATTTCTCAAACCCAGACCTCGCAGCAAAGTGCCAAGAGAAACAGACTCTCGGTTATTGCCAAGAGCCTGAAACTCTGAGACAGCCTGCCAACCCTGGGAAGCATCAAGAGCCGCCTGCCATCACGCCACAGCCGGCCTGGCCATTGAGACAGTGAGACAACCCTGCCGGCAACCAGCGCCCAAAACCGCCCCAGAAGTCTTCAGTGGCTAAGGTACAGCATCAGCACCCCTTCCACGCAGGTGGAATTCCTGTTGCTCTGTGTAACTTGGACTATTTTGCACCCCGGAGAGAATTCCAGGGAAAAAATATTGTGAGTAATTGGTCAGTTTCCATAAAGCCTCTGCAAAGGGTTCTATCTGTCTTGAATTGCTGACGTTTTGGCACGGTTCCCGTCGAGTCTCCCCCTGGTGGACAAATGGCACAGCAAGCAGCAGATCCTCTTCCCAAGTGTTACTTTCCCCATTTGCTTAATACTGTTTAAATTGTTAACATTGCCTATATACCTTACATGTCCATTGCAAATATACTACAGTCATACACCAAACCTATTGATAAGGTTTTTGGCTTTTTAAACTGTTAATAAATAACAAATAATCGTTTTATTAATATAATATTTTTCTTATTAATATATCATAATCCATATTCTGGTAGATGAAAAGCAGGACAAGATCTGACAACACACTTGCAGCCCAGGCAGCTAATGACAAAAGTCAAGGGAGGTGATTCTGCCTTTCTGCTCTGGTGAGACCTTACTTGGAGAACTGCATCCTGCCATGAGTCCTCAGTACAGAAAATACATGAAGCAGGTCCAGAGGAGGGCCACAACAATGATCAGGGGGATGGAACACCTCTCCTTTAAGAAAAGGCTGAGAGAGTTTAGCTTGTTCAGCCTGGAGGAGAAGAAAAAGCTCCAGGGAGACCTTGTTGTGACCTTTCAGTAATTAAAGGCAGCCTGCAAGAAATATGGGGACCATTTTTTTAGTTGAGACTGTTGCAAGACAACAAGGGGCAATGGTTTTAAACTAAAATAGGGAGATATAAGGATGAATTTCTCCACTGTGATGGTGGTGAAACACTAGGTGGTAGATGCCCCATCGTTGAAAACATTCAAGGTCAGGTCGGATGGGGTTCTGAGCAACCTAATCTACTTGAAGATGTCCCTGCTCACTGAATGGGGAGTTGGACAAGATGGTTTTTTAAAGATCCTTCCCAACTCAAACTATTCTGTAATTCTACATGAATAAAGAAGTCTGCTGATAAAAAACATTGGAGATTTTCAGCACCAAGACAGCCAAGAGCAAGCCAAAGCAGTGCAGATGTAGTAGTAAGTGTCCATATGAAAAGCACTGTACAAATACAACATAATCCTCTGGATAAAACTAATAAATAATAGAATTCTTAGTTAAGAGTAGAAACTGACAGCTTGAACACAATATCCTACATGACAAAAATGAGTTGATAATCATACAAGACTATTCAACTGCAGGGAGTTTCACGTCTTTTGACATCAGTGGCAGTATTGGTAAAATAATCTTTGCAATATTTAGTGCAGTAAGGTGACCTTTGGATAGCACTTATCACACTGCTTTCCTCTTTAAAGTAACGTAACGTTATAATGGACTGACACTTTCTTTGTATATATGTGAGTCCTATTCTTTGTATATATGTGTATATATGTGAGTCCTCAGGGACTGCAGCCAGGGGCTGCAGGCTGTCCTAACTTGCACAGATAATGTGAAAAATGGGGGGCATCAGGATCTGCTTGCTCAGCACTGTCCGGATGCTGAGCTGTATAGGAGCTCATGTGGGCCACTGCCACATCAGCAGTAAGATGCAAAAGCCAAGAACTGAGTGGTGGAGAAGCTGCTCTCTGCACCTTAGGAGGATGCTGGTGGTTGTAAGAGATCTCCACCCATGTTGTTTGCTCTGCTGGATGCTTTGTTTTGCTTGCTTCTTCCAAAGCCCTCAAGTTTCATATAGTGGACAATAAGAAACAGATACGTATGGACGTTACTGCTGGGACACCATCCCTGGGGTTTTCAAGAGGGGACTGGACGTGGCACTTGAAGCCATGGTTTGGTTAGTGAGGAGGTGTTGGGTGACAGGTTGGACTCGATGATCTCTGAGGTCTTTTCCAACCTTATTGATTCTATGATTCTATTCTATGATTCTATGTTTTAATTATGCTGCTGCACAGCCCTCAGTGATGCTTTGGGTATGAGGCCAAACTCACAAAACCAAGAGCTATACACAGCCTAATGCCCAACAGAGCTTAGTACTATCTAAAAAGCAGAAGGAATAGTATGCACTCAGCAGAACTCAGGACACTAACATTTGTTTGAACAGCACAGAAGACATAACTTTTCTCCAATAGCTGGGCCTTTCTTATGAACTAATGGAGAAATTCCTCACGGGAACTTTGTTTTTGATGATTTGTTGACAAAGCCACGAGGATGAGCAGAGGGCTGGAGCACCTCTCCTATGAGGACAGACTGAAGGAGTTGGGGTTGTTCAGTCTGGAGAAGAGAAGGCTCAGAGGTGACCTCATTGTGGCTTTCCAGTATCTGAAGAGGGCCTACAAGAAGGCTGGGGAGGGACTTCTCAGGCTATCAGGCAGTGACAGGACTAAGGGGAATGGAATGAAGCTGGAGGTGGGGAGATTCAGGCTGGAGGTGAGGAATACAGCATGATATTGAAGGTATAATACTAAATTTTAATCCCTCTTAAGGATTGTACAGTAGTAAATACTTCTGTACCATGTGGCACATCATCACTTGAGACTCCTACTGTCAAATATCCATTAACAGCTTGTGCTGGGTTACACCACCCTTGGTGGGGGAGAGTTGCAAAAGCCCTGTTTCCCTCAGGGGACGAAAGAAACCTGATCCAGGTGGACGTGGTTTCTCCATCGTGGGAGGAGTGATCCCGCAGGTCTAGGTTGGTCTGTTCCACTCCCCTTCCTGTCCAGCAAGACTACAAAGGGGAGGGTGTGGTAGATATTCTTGCTCTTTGTTCCTGCCTCACCTGTATGAAAGGACCAACAGCTGCCGCTGGCATCCTGGTTCTGCCACGTGGTGAGGCCTGATCTTCTCCCTGCCGCATCCAGGCTTCCCTAAAGGACTGAAACCCACATACATCGAGGGAGATACAAAGCCATCCAAATTTGGTTTTGTATATTCTATTCATCCTTATTCCTTACCCCTGTAAATCCCCCTGTTATTGCTATATATATATATTGTTTAAAAATTTGCTTCTCCTACTTCCAAACTGACTCCAGATTATTTTTTGGTGGATTAAACTCCAGCTGGGGCTTGAACCACCGCACAGCTCCACAGTAAAACATGACACAGTATCTTATCACATCTCCAAAGAGGCAGCCGTGATCTGATCTACTGTGGCAAAAATTCCATTCAAGCAGATTGTTCAGATGTACAAGGCCTCTGATCTATGATAGATATGAAAGTACTCTCAAAATTCCTCATGTATGCAGATGGCAATTATCTTAAATAACAGTAGACTTTTACTATGTTAAACAAACAATGGGGGAAATATTGGTATCCAGAAGTCAGCAGGGGGAATAAAAAGTCTATAAAAAGTGTGTTAGTAGGTAATGTACAAGTATCCTTGTGATACTTAGGATGCATCCTCAGTCACTTTGGAAAATGCAGAAAACAAGGGAAACAACAAAGTCACCATAAAGTCAAGGCATCCTCAAACACAAAAAACTACTTTTCTCCCAAGTAATCTGTAGTTTAGGAAGGTAAATGATGTCTAATGCTGTCATACTGTACAGTATAAGCATTCATGAGTGACTGATAAGGAAAAGGATTTCTGATGGATTAGCCAGATATGCTGTGCCTCGATGGAATGAAAAGATAAAGTGAAAGATTATATAATGCAGGGGACAGCACTCAGTGAGGTTTACTAAGAGCATGGTAACATCGAAAAGCACTTGCACTTACATTTGTATGACTTATGACTTTATGACTTATTTCCAGTTCTCTATGTTTTAACTTTTCACATTTAACAGAACATGATGCATGATTTTGTCTTAAGTTGATCTTCAGCTCTCAGTAAATGCTGTCATTGAATCATATTAAAATTTTTGAACTAAATATGTGTACCGTCTGTAATCCTGACAATGGTTTTCACTCACCATCCAGGATTTTTAAACTTCTAGCAGCTGATAAGTTTCTTCCTCATATCCCAGTCTTCTCCCACACTCAATATCAATACTTACAGATTTATTGCTAACTTTATCAGTACCGGTTTTCTTAATTTCTGAGCAGATATTGTGATAGTCACTAACCCCACCACGATCCATCGTTCTCATCATCGTTACACAGAAAACTCACACACCACACAAATGTTGGTTTTGCTTCACGCTATGAGAGACGGTAGCACTGCAAACCCAAAAGTTAAAATGCATATAACATACAAGACCATATAGAAACATACTCCCATTTGGAGACATTTCTGTTGATACTCAGATGAACAGCTAAGAATAAAGAAGAAGTTGTTTGCTGTAATTCCCCTGGTTTTGGCAGCTAACATTAACTTAAAATGTTCTTCATACCTTAAGGATGATGCGTATGCACTAATATTTTAACATGTCCTCAAAACACCAGAGAACTATCATGATAGCCAATAGTGACATTTCTTTTGAGTTACTGAAGCAGTTATGCTCTGGCTCTGTGCAGGAACGTGGTGGCTTTCCTTGTTGCTTATTTATTTATTTAACACAGAAAAAAAAATTGTAGCAAAAAGTTTGGAAAAATTATTTGATAACTTAATTTTTATAATTGAATATTGATATCCCCCAACAAAGCAGCTGCGGAGACACAGCAAGAGGATAAAGTAATAGGGTACAATGAAGTGAAATCACACGACGAGGACAACCTGTTTCAGTTATATGTGATTTCCACAGTGTTTATCTGCATTTTAATCACAATATTGCTTCCTTTAATAAACACAACGAGGATACAAACTCATTCCATATTTGATTCTAACTCTGATTGTTTCCTGTTAATCAGAGAAGGAGAGCTGCCAAGAATATTCAAGGTCTCTCTTTACTAAACAACTGTAAAATATACTTAAAAGGTTCTTTCTGAATGAAACAGGAGTCCTGTAAATTAGGTCTTTCACTGACCAGCATCTAGCAGGTATCTAGCAGCACAGAACAAATTTGTGTACAAATATTTTAGCAAATGCCAAAGACATCAGTTTTGTAAAGTTTTAATCTTATAGACCAGACTATTAACAAGCCCTACTGCTCGTTCTAACTCCTACCGGTAGGAATGTCTGTGGTTGTTTCCTTACTATGGCAGAGGCTGTACAGGAAGGCCATAAAGAGCCATTTCCCTTGTACAAATCATACCATTTATATCAAATGATGGAATCAAGCTTTTTTCTGTCTTTAACTATGCTGAATACCTAACTTCCTAGACAAAGAAGATTCACATCTATTCACTCCCTACAGAAGATAGGTGGCTTGTCTCAAAAATTACAGTATCACAGTATCACCAAGGTTGGAAGAGACCTCGAAGATCATCGAGTCCAACCTGTCACCACAGACCCCATGACTAGACCATGGCACCAAGTGCCATGTCCAATACCCTCTTGAACACCTCCAGGGACAGCGACTCCACCACCTCCCTGGGCAGCACATTCCAATGACAAACAACTCTCTCGGTGAAGAACTTTCTCCTCACCTTGAGCCTAAATTTCCCCTGGCACAGCTTGAGACTGTGTCTCCTTGTTCTGGTGCTGGTTGCTAGAGAGAAGAGGCCAACCCCTTCCTGGCTACAACCACCCTTCAGGTAGTTGTAGAGAGCAATGAGGTCTCCCCTGAGCCTCCTCTTCTCCAGGCTAAACAACCCCAGCTCCCTCAGCCTCTCCTCACAGGGCTGTGCTCAAGGCCTCTCACCAGCCTTGTTAAATTAGTAATACAACTTTGTATAATTATTCTCAGCCCACGTTCACAAGGAATGCATATATTTGTACAGGTTAGTATAGGCATCAATAGGTAAACAAACCCTTAAGCACTACTGAAAATTCAGGTTAAAAATTATTTTATATGAGTGTCTCCATTACTAGAAGTTAAACCCTAAGGCCAAAAGGATGTTAGATCCTTCTTTTTTTGTTGTTTTTACTTTATAAGGCTCACGGAACACATTTCCATACTCCAAGACCTTCTGCTGAATTTTACCTAAAAAGCAGTAACAAAAGTTTTTTTAAACTACTTAATTCCTATCGAAATTAACCACTCTAAGCAAAGGCTTAAGAATCATAAAACACATCAGCTTCTTCCTCTCCCTTCCAAAAAAAAAAAAAAAAAAAAAAAAAAAAAAAAAAAGGGAATTAGAGCTACTGTAGCATTGCTTAATTGATTGCTAATTTAAAAGGCTCTGTTTTGTATTCACAGTAGACAAAGAATGGGTAAACATTTATCCAAAACAAATGTTTCACATTAGAAGCAACTCACCACTAGCGGGGCAGGGATATAGGACTGTCCACTATTTCATTTCTTAAATAATCTTACAGCAATTTTGCAGCTTGTGAATTTGTTGTGTCACACAAAATTTTGGATTTGCTCAACTAATCTCTCCAATAGGAATAAGAAATTAATGAGAATAAATGAAAGTCAAGAAACAGAAAGTTATAACAGGATACTTTTGATCACCAAAAATATTGGTTCCACCTCTCTAACATTTTCAGTTTGTTGATGAACCAGCCGTGTTTGGCATAATTAACACTAGGATCTTCAGAACTCAATGACTGAAAATAATTGCTTCTCTCCTTTCTTTCCTGAGCACGCTGAAGCCCAACCTAAAGATTTAGAGCTGACTGGACAAATACAAAGGATGTCAGAAACAGTGACCGCTGACATGCCATTCAAGGCACATGGAAGAGAGTTCAGGCTTGAATGCCTCTAAACTGCTCATTGGTAAGATCAGCTATCAGTGAGACACAGTGTAAGTCAGCACAATTCACTGAGCCTGCTATGACCTTAAAATCATTGCTCCTGGGGCATGTTCATCCACCAATTAGTTTATACGCTCACTGGAAATCCATTGCTCAGTAAATGCACTGGTTTCTCATTCCACGGTGTTGATGAAGTGTGTGTGATGGCTTTCTCTTCACAACTTGACCCCTAAAGCTGACCCATCTGGAACTGAAGTATTCATGCCACTTGAGCACATCCTTGCCTATCACAGAGTCTGATATTTTCTTTAAAAACACCATTACTCACATTTTCATCCTCTTAGTTGTTTTTTTTTTTTGCAACCAGTAAAGCACAGAGGATGTTTTAGGAAGAGGAAATTTAGTTCAAACTACGCTGAAGCAGATAAGGGGAATTTATGCAAAACAGGAATTCTGATTAAACTGGTATGAAAGTTGTACATATTGTTCTGCTCAGAGCCCAGCTGTTAAGCCCAAATATTAATTCGCTGCTTGTATGTATATTTTGCTATGAATGCAAAAACAAATTAAAACCAAAACACACACACACCCCCAAATAAAAAACCCCACAGATCACAAACCCCCACGTTCACAGCAGGATTATAGCTATCATCACACCACGGTATCAAGCACAGCATAACCCCACTTCCACCAAATTTCAAACGACAAACTAGCAAGCAAATTTGTAAAAGGTAAACAAATAAAACTAAGCAAATTCCTTTACTAGGATTATTCCACAATCTGGGATTAATTTTCATGACATGTACTAGCAGTGCTCATTAAGAATAACAGTACTTATTAAGAAAAACAGCTTCTAACTGAACACAGTGGAAGGGGGGAAAAAAGCTATGGGGTTACTCACTGTGTTCCTTTTGGATGTGCTTCAGTCAAATGAAAAACATATATATGTTATATATATCCATATAGTCATAAAGTGACTGTACTGGCAATTTTTTAATAAAAAGAAAGTTTTCTTTTTCACTTCTTGATGAAAACCAGAAATCATTCTGCTTTCTTTTGTGAGTGGGATTTTTTTTGTGATTGGAGGTAAGGATATCTCTTCTTCACTTTTACATATCCCCTGGTTCTTTTAGTGATAAAACGGTGTGGGGGTTTGAGGTTCAGGTACCTTTAAGAAGAAACAAATCAATATTGACAAATTAGTTGTCAATGAGAAATGAAGCCAAGGCTGTTAGTTACCTTTTGCTCATTTGTTTCTGTTTGTTTTTGTTTTAAACATGAACAATAAGCAGTTAAACTTGTTAAGCAAACAGAATGCAATTTTTCTTGGTCTTCCTAATGACAAGCTATGTTCAGTTGCAAGAGCAGCTTCTGCTGTTGTGAAACTTAGCAAAAATTACATCTCAACCTTAAAACAAGTATTAATAACAATAAAAGAATAATTATGGATATATTATATAGGTCAATGGTAAATTATTTTGCTAAATTTTGAATGCCAAGTGTCAGCAGAATCAGCTATGACAGAAAAGGGTTGTAATAGCATCTATTCTTAATTAAAGACCTGTCAAAAATGTAAAATTATTAAAAGCATGTCTGTGAAACCCAAAAAAGTGTAAAATAGTCTTTAATCTAGAAAGTAGGAAAAAATCCAAAGGCCAAAGGCTGAGATAAAAAAATTAATTGGAAAAAGATGCTCATTTTATAGAGATAACTAACTACTTGAAAAGATTGTAATTGTTGATTATCCATCTCTTTGCCCTTTGAATAAAACTTACATATCTTTCTAAAAGCTGCATGCCAATTCATCAAGAAGTTATATGTTTAATAAAGGCATTACTGAGGGCTCAAACTCAAATCACTGCACCACAGTTGTTATCTAACACCAGCTGGGTCATGGTATCTTAGCCTTTGACTATGTAAAATTTGTCTGATCACAGTATTATGGGTTATCATAGTTCTGAAGCTTAAGTCAAATTCTCTGACTTGTGCTAAGACCAGTGAGAACAGTTGATCCTGGTGGTCTTCAGGTGAAATTTTGGTCCTATGCAGAGAAAAGAAACATTGCTATGAATATATGAGAAATTGTACAGCTGTAAAACTTGGTCCTCCATTTGCTGCTGCTGACATGCTTAGTGAGGCTTTATAATCACAGCCCCTTCCCGTATTTAAGGACAATGACTGCTTGTTTTGTCTTGCATCTTTTCTGGATACTGTAAATAATAAAAAGCAATAAACATTAAAGAAGTAAAATCTAAAACTTTACTACAATGTTTTTTCTTTCAAGTAGTTGTCTTAAAAACTATGGGTAATTAGTTACTCAAAAACGACTCATGAGACATTTTCATAGGTTCCGTAGCACTTCATTGCAATAGATAGCAATGGTAAGACACCTGAAGAAGAAAACATGAGCAACACCTAGAATGCTGCAGTATACCACAAATTCAGTGCTCTGACTGTATAACAATCACAGTGTTCTAATTCAGTGAGCTGATTAAATAGCACAGCATCATCAAAGACAAAAAGGTCCACTCTTCTTTTTGCCCCCTTCCCTTCCCCTGGCCATGTGGTCCTGTAAAGACACACGCTGTTTATGCAAGCTGGTACTTGTTGGATGTCTCCTTCTGTGAACTTCTTAAATTTCCACAAACCCGTACAGTTTTCTACTGTGTCAGCAAACTGCTGAATTCCTCAAAGAAAACATTCCAGCACATGAGTTGCTGTGCTGCTGGAAACAGAAAAAAGACTGAGGAAAAGGGGTGCTCGTACGAATAGATGCACAGTATGACAGCCTTTGGCAGTAACTTTAACATCTTTATTGATGATCTGGATGAGGGCATTGAGTCCATCAGCAGCAAATTTGCAGACGACACCAAGCTGGGGGCAGGAGTTGATCTGCTGGAGGGCAGACAAGCTTTGCAGAGGGACCTCGACAGGCTGGACAGATGGGCAGAGTCCAAGGGCATGAGATTGAACACATCCAAGTGCCGGGTTCTGCACACTGGCCACAGCAACCCCATGCAGTGCTACAGGCTGGGGTCAGAGGGGCTGGAGAGCAGCCAGGCAGAGAGGGACCTGGGGGTACTGGTTGATGGTAGGCTGAACATGAGCCTGCAGTGTGCCCAGGCAGTCAAGAAGGCCAATGGCATCCTGGCCTGGATCAGGAACAGTGTGGCCAGCAGGAGCAGGGAGGTCATTCTGCCCCTGTACGCTGCACTGGTTAGGCCACACCTCGAGTCCTGTGTCCAGTCCTGGGCCCCTCAGTTTAGGAAGGATATTGACTTGCTGGAAGGTGTCCAGAGAAGGGCAACGAAGTTGGTGAGGGGTTTGGAACACAAGCCCTATGAAGAGAGGCTGAGGGAGCTGGGGTTGCTTAGCCTGGAGAAGAGGAGACTGAGGGGTGACCTTCTTGCTCTCTACAACTCCCTGAAGGGAGGTTGTAGACAGGCAGAGGTTGGTCTCTTCTCCCAGGCAGCCAGCACCAGAACAAGAGGACACAGTCTCAGGCCGCACCAGGGCAGGTTTAGGCTGGATGTTAGGAAGAAGTTCTATGCAGAGAGAGTCCATTGCCCATTGCCCATTGGAATGGACTGCCCTGGGAGGTGGTGCAGTCACCATCATTGGAGGTGTTCAGGAGGAGATTTGATGGGGTGCTTGGTGCCATGATCTAATTTTTTAGGTGCGTTGGGTTGGTTGATAGGTTGGACGCAATGATCTTGAAGTTCTCTTCCAACCTGGTGTATGGTATTGTATTGTATTGTATTGTATTGTATTGTATTGTATTGTGGGTTTGCTTATTTCTTCCAGAAAGAAGAGGTATCATAATGATAGCCATCAAAATATTATGGATCCAACACCATTTTGAGATGAAGAAAACTGCTGATCCATAGTAAAAAAGAAGCCAAAACATTACCAACAAACAAAATGTATAAGCATGGAGCATACTGCTACAATCAAATCATTTTTATCTCACTGAAACAAATACATTAGAGATGAAGCACATTTGGGGGAAAAAAAAAAAACCAACCACAAATAGCAAGCTTAGGTTCATCTGCTTTGTTTTAAGGAAAAAATAAAACAATCAACAAACAAGCATAAAACCCACAAAATAATATCAAAACCCAACCAACCAAAAAACCCCAAAACCCACCAAAAAACAAACCCAAGCCACAAACAAAGAAAACACAACCTCCTCCAAAAAACCCACAAAAATCAAAACCAAACCAAAAACCACAAGATGCGAATAAAGCATTTATAATTAATGAAGTAAACACACATCTGAAGTAATGGCACAAACTGCATCCCACTCAAAAATTTCGGGTGTAAACTACCTGTTATCTACTGAACTTTCCACCATTAAGGGTGGCATTTCAAAGCTTTATGTGTACTTGTTTGAGCTAACCATGGCCTGCTCCTAAAACGAAGCACTCTTGTTCTTCCCTTCTGTCATACTTCAACATTTCCCATGCAAGTTGGATTAGGGAGCTGATCCAGCTGAAAACTAACCTTACCAAACCAAAAATCAGATTAACCAGATCATCTGCCAGTAGCTGTACTGTGTCATAGTCAATAAATTTGACACCAAGATCAGAGTGAAGCCATATAACAGCTGAAAGCGGTAAAGGAACCATCTGTGGTTTAGACCTACAGGAGGTTTAGCACACAATGAAGTGGGATATATCTTCAGCAACACTTACATGCTGTGGTACTTAAAACTATATTTTAAGTTTCATTTCCATTTTTTTCAGTTTAAGTCATATTGCTAGTTTATTACTTTGGATGATAGGAGGGTTTTCTGTTCTACTTCTTGTTTCTTTCAGGAGCATGTGATTTACTATACAATACAATACACCGGGTTGGAAGAGACCTTCAAGATCATCGCGTCCAACCCATCAACCAATCCAACCCACCCAACAACTAGACCATACAGCCAAGCACCCCATCAAGTCTTCTCCTGAACACCTCCAATGAAGGTGACTCCACCACCTCCACGGGTAGCCAATTCCAACGGGCAATCACTCTCTCCATGTAGAACTTCTTCCTAACATCCAGCCTAAACCTGCCCTGTCGCAGCCTGAGACTGTGTCCTCTTGTTCTGGTGCTGGCCTTTCTTGTCCTCAGTCACTGTTGAAGGTGATTGCAAAAGCTGATGCCAGTATACACTGAAGAATCACTTCTCCTAAAATTACCTTTTTCCACTGTTAAAGAACCATGAAGCACAAATGCTTCATTTCAAGCTTGTGCAAGTTTTATCCTGACAACTATGTGCCTCATTGTCCCCGAGAAATAGAGCTGTCTTCAGTTGTTACAAACAAGGGCAGGCTCAGAAGCATTGACACTTGACCCAGTGAAGATCTTGCAGTATACCAGGTTGACAAATGGGAAAACAATTTGTGAAAATAAATGTCCAAGTTGCATCTGTTTCGGCAGGTCTGAAATTCGGACCGCTTGTAAAATCATTGCAAGTATTCAACAGAAAACCAGCTAAAAATGTTCCAAAGGCCACGAAATTTTTCATACTCAAATTGATTATATTTTGTGCAGTCATTCCAGCAAACTACCTAGAAATAATTTGGGGGATATGTAAATCCCACACTATATTGTGTATTATTATACACGAACATCTTGAGGAAGTAACTGAAATAATGTAGGTTTTAACATAGGTATGATGCACAATTCACACAGTTATACATATCTAAACAGATAGGTAAGATATATAAAAGACCTATGTAAGAAATAGAAAGAAAGGTAAAATTTGGCATCTCCATCAAAAGAGAGGGACCAGGGGGTGCTGACTGACAGCTGCTGAAACATGAGCCAGCAGTGTGCCCAGCAATGTGGCCAAAATGGCTAACGGCATCCTGGCCTGGCCTGCATTAGGAATAGTGTGGCCAGCAGGAGCAGGGAAGTCATTCTGCCCCTGTACTCTCCATTGGTTAGGCCACACCTTGAGTACTGGGTCCAGTTCTGGGCCCCTCAGTTTAGGAAGGACATCGAGACACTTGAACGTGTCCAGAGAAGGGCAACGAGGCTGGGGAGAGGCCTTGAGCACAGCCCTGTGAGGAGAGGCTGAGGGAGCTGGGATTGTTTAGCCTGGAGAAGAGGAGGCTCAGGGGAGACCTCATTGCTCTCTACAACTACCTGAAAGGTGGTTGTAGCCAGGAAAAGGGTTGGCCTCTTCTCTCTAGCAACCAGCACCAGAACAAGAGGACACAGTCTTAAGCTGCACCAAGGGAAGTTTAGGCTGGAGTTGAGGAGAAAGTTCTTCACCGAGAGAGTCATTCGCCTTTGGAATGTGCTGTCCAGGGAGGTGGTGGAGTCACCATCCCTGGAGGTGTTCAAGAGGGGATTGGACGTGGCACTTGGTGCCATGGTCTAGTCATGAGGTCTGTGGTGACAGGTTGGACTCAATGATCTTTGAGGTCTCTTCCAACCTTGGTGATACTGTGATACTGTGAAAACACTCAAGTGCAACACATACTGTCCAACCTTACATATATACAGTCCTGAAACTTAACAAACTGCTAAAGTGTTGGACTCCAGTTCTAGAAAGGTGAAGCCCTGAACAGAAAGATCCAATGGGGCATTTCAGCAATTCACCACTCACTAGCTCTTATAAAACAAAATCTTCTACAGTGATGGGGACAGAAAACCTGGAAGGAATGCTGAACTACAAGCTGTTCACAGGCCAGGATTACAATAGGCTACCATTTAGTACTGGGCAGGGAGTCACTGCTACCATAATGAAGAAGAAAAAACAAAGTGTTAAGATGCAGCTAAAATAAATTGCCATAAATAATTTTTCAAGTAGTAGCTAACAGTAGGCTCAGTTTTGATATGCAATAGAGCCTCAGAATAAGCACATTCTGTCTGCAAAAGTAAGTTAATAGACACGATATGTCCTAGAAACTGGTTTCTTTAATTAGATTTTTAGCACACAGCTGCACAGAAACTGAGTTTTATTATAAAAAGTTGGAAGTAAGCCTCAGTGCCCAACACTGATGATACAGTTACAGAATTATAATATCAGAATCAAACATGTTTCTAATTCTGTGGAATTACATGGAAAAACATGTAGCTTTTCAAACACAACACTCCTTCTGACCCATGGCAAACAACTGAGCATCATTCTGTTGCCGTGCCTGCTTACTGTGCATTCCACAAACAAATCATATTATCTGATGGTGGCTTAAACATTGTTTTCTTCTTTTAAACTTGTGTCTGTAACTTCACTGTGTAATAAAAAGTTCACAAAGTAATAATTTTGCTGTCATTTGCACAATCTGTGAGGCTATGCCAGGGATTAGCCATCGTAAAATTGTTTTATGGCGAATTTATTCTATGTATCTAAGAAAATGTTACTGGGAAGCAAATACAGGCTCTAGGTTCTGAATGGCAACCTAGTTTTGTTGTTCACTGTCATAGCCAGCCTGCTCTGCACGAGCAACCTTTAATTCTTAGATGACCTCAGTGACTAAGCCTGTTAAAACTGTAAATCAAGAGCTGTACAGAACTGTTACAGAACTACTAAAAAGAAGTTTAGAGCAAAACCTACAATTAAACTATCAAACTAAGAACCTCACTCTAGGAAAATGTTATACTGCTCTTAGAGATTCATAGAATCATTTTGGTTGGAAGAGATCATTAAGTTCAACCATTGACCTAACACCACCATCACCATTAAACCATATCCCAAAGTGCCATGTCCATGTATTTTTTGAACACCTCCAGGGATGGTGACTACGCCACCTTCCTGGTCAGCCTGTTCCAATGCCTGACCACTCCTTCAGTAAGCAGTGTTTTCCTTGCTCCCTCAGCTCCTTCTCATTAGACTTGTTCTCCAGACCCTTCATCACCTGTGTTGCCCTTCTCTGGACATGCTTCAGCACCTTAATGTCCCTGATAAAGTGAGCAGCCCAAAACTGAACACAGTATTCAAGGTGAGGCCTCACCAGTGCCAAGTACAGGGACATGATCACTTTCCTACTCTTATTGGTCATGAGAATGCAGGGCACATGTGTGCCACCAGCACTGTCTGGTGCAACACATTGCTGTGCTGTGGGTCTGAACCAATTTTAAACTGTTACCCTACAACTTGTGTAGCTGCTTTGCTTTGTGAGAGGAGCATAAGCAGGGACTATGTTCACACTATAGCTGCTGCTGTCAAAAATTAGGGAGGCAAAAGCCCATTTAGAACTTAGACTGGCCTCTGCTGTGAAGGACAACAAAAAGTCCTTCTATAAATACACCAATAGCAAGAAGAAGGGCAAGGACAACCTCCACTCCTTGGTTGACACGGAGGGGAACGTTGTAACAAAGAATGAGGAAAAGGCAGAGGTACTTAACACCTTCTTTGCCTCAGTCTTCACTAGCAGGGCAGAACGTCTTCCAGACAGCTGGCCTGCAGAGCTGGCAGAAGGAGCCAGAGAGCTGCATAGTTTCCCACTGCTCCAAGAGGAAGTTAGAGATCTACTGAGCCGCTTGGACCCCCACAAGGCCATGGGACCGGATGGGATCCATCCTAGGGTGCTGAGATTGCTGACAGATGAGCTGTCCAAGCCACTTTCCATCATTTTTCAGCAGTCCTGGCTCACTGGAGAGGTCCCAGAAGACTGGAAGCTGGCTAACGTGGTGCCCATCCACAAGAAGGGCCGGTTGGATGAGCCAGGGAATTATAGGCCTGTCAGCCTGACCTCAGTGCCAGGCAAGATTATGGAACGGCTCATCTCGAGTGCGATCACACAGCACTTACAGGATGGCCAGGGGCTCAGGCCTAGCCAGCATGGATTTAGGAGGGGCAGGTCCTGCCTGACCAACCTGATCTCCTTCTATGATCAGGTGACCCGCCTGGTGGATGTGGGGAGGCCTGTGGATGTGGTCTACCTGGACCTCAGCAAGGCCTTTGACACCGTTCCCCACAGCAAACTCCTGGCCAAGCTGGCAGCCCGTGGCTTGGACAGGAGCACACTGCGTTGGGTTAGGAACTGGCTGGAGGGCCGAGCCCAGAGAGTAATGGTGAATGGCGCCACATCCAGCTGGCGGCCTGTCACTAGTGGTGTGCCCCAGGGATCAGTACTGGGCCCCATGCTCTTCAACATCTTTATTGATGATCTGGATGAGGGCATTGAGTCCATCATCAGTAAATTTGCAGATGACACCAAGCTGGGGGCAGCAGTTGATTTGCTGGAGGGCAGAGAGGCTTTGCAGAGGGACCTCGACAGGCTGGACAGATGGGCAGAGTCCAATGGCATGAGATTGAACACATCCAAGTGCCGGGTTCTGCACATTGGCCACAACAACCCCAGGCAGTGCTACAGGCTGGGGTCAGAGTGGCTGGAGAGTGGCCAGGCAGAGAGGGACCTGGGGGTACTGGTTGATTGTAGGCTGAACATGAGCCTGCAGTGTGCCCAGGCAGCCAGGAAGGCCAGTGGTATCCTGGCTTGCATCAGGAACAGTGTGGCCAGCAGGAGCAGGGAGGTCATTGTGCCCCTGTACACTGCACTGGTTAGGCCACACCTTGAGTCCTGTGTCCAGTTCTGGGCCCCTCAGTTTAGGAAGGATGTTGACTTGCTGGAACGTGTCCAGAGAAGGGCAACAAAGCTGGTGAGGGGTTTGGAACACAAGCCCTATGAGGAAAGGCTGAGGGAGCTGGGGTTGCTTAGCCTGGAGAAGAGGAGACTGAGGGGTGACCTTATTGCTCTCTACAACTACCTGAAGGGAGGTTGTAGCCAGGCAGAGGTTGGCCTCTTCTCCCAGGCATCCAGCACCAGAACAAGAGGACACAGTCTCAGGCTGCGCCAGGGCAGGTTTAGGCTGGATGTTAGGAAGAAGTTCTACACGGAGAGAGTGATTGCCCATTGGAATCGGCTACCCGTGGAGGTGGTGGAGTCACCTTCACTGGAGGTGTTCAGGAGAAGACTTGATGGGGTGCTTGGCTGTATGGTCTAGTTGTTGGGTGGGTTGGATTGTTTGATGGGTTGGACGCGATGATCTTGAAGGTCTCTTCCAACCTGGTGTATTGTATTATTATTATTATTATTATTATTATTATATTATTGTATGTACTATTTATTGAGGAGAAAGTTCTTCACAGAGAGAGTTGTTAGCTGTTGGAATGTGCTGCCCAGGGAGGTGGTGGAGTCACCGTCCCTGGAGGTGTTCAAGAGGGAATTGGACATGGTACTTGGTGCCGTGGTGAGGTTTTTTCCAACCTTATTGATTGCATGATTCTATGTTATTCCTCATATAGGCCAGGATGCTGTTGGCCTCTTTGGCTGCATGAGCACACTGCTGGCTCAAGTTCAGCTTGCTGTAAATCAACAGAGCTAGGTCCTTTTCCACTGGGTAGCTTTCCAACCAGCTTGAGACTGTGTCCCCTTGTTCTGGTGCTGGTTGCCTGGGAGAAGAGACCAACCTCCACCTGGCTACAATTTCCCTTCAGGTAGTTGTAGAGAGCAGTAAGGTCTCCCCTGAGCCTCCTCTTCTCCAGGCTAAGCAATCCCAGCTCCCTCAGCCTCTCCTCACAGGGCTGTGCTCCAAACCCTTCCCCAGCTTTGTTGCCCTTTTCTGGACACCTTCCAGCAACTCAACATCTTTCCTACACTGAGGGTCCCAGAACTGGACACAGGACTCAAGGTGTGGCCTAACTAGTGCTGAGTACAGGGACAGAATGACCTCCCTGCTCCTGCTGGTCACACTATTCCTGATGCAGGCCAGGATGCCATTGGCTTTCTTGGCCACATGGGCACACTGCAGGCTCATGTTCAGCCTACTGTCAACCGGTAGCTCCAGGTCCCTCTCTGCCTGGCCGCTCTCCAGCCACTCTGACCCCAGCCTGTTGCACTGCCAGGGGTTGTTGAGGCCAACGTGTAGAACTCGGCAATCTTGATTTAATGATTAAAAAGTATTCTTGCTTCAAGTCCATACAAACTCAGTGTTGTTAGGTATCTTCTGCAGAACACAAGTTTTGTTTTCAGTGCAGAAATAGAACAGTGACTGGAAAAGAAATTGTTCCATTTATCCACTAAAACATTCTGTTTTCATTGCATCCACTCCTTGTACTGATAAAGGCATTATGACTGATTCTGCTGAAACAAATTCACTTAAACACTTTTTGAAGAGTATTTCTTCTTGTGTAACAACATCACCAATTGCTATTTTCTAAATATATATATTTTTTAAAGCAGCCCTTGGAATCCCAAGAAGTTGCACAACTATTGCTGAATGCAATCAGATTTCATGCTTCTACCAAAAGTATTACAGCACACATAAATGGGGCTCCTTTTTAATAGACTCCACATTAGGAAGCCAGAACAACCCAACCATCTAGCAATTTTTAAAGGCATTACAATCTGATCTGACATAAAACCATGCAGTTCTAACTGCAGTGATTAGAAAACACCAAGCAGTCATGAATTTGCTACAGGTAAAAAGTTGTCCATTTTTCCCCAGCACCATTTTCAAAAGGGCATGCACAACATTTCTATTATTGTTAACTCTTTCTTAGAGGTAATCAAGGCAACCTGAAGTTACCTGTTAATATGAGTCATGGACAGCCTCAGGACTCGGGAAAAAAGGGGTCTACAGCTATATGGCGGTTACAGTTGCTGGCAGAATGTGTTTTATGGTGACCGACACTCTACAATAATGTCAGGATTTAGGATATGCTAAGCTCACTTTATTACAATGCAATACAATACAATACAATACAATACACCAGGTTGAAAGAGACCTTCAAGATCATCACGTCCAACCCATCAACCAATCCAACCCACCCAAACAACTAAACCATGCAGCCAAGCACCCCATCAAGTCTCCTCCTGAACACCTCCAATCATGGTGACTCCATCACCTCCATGGGCAGCACATTCCAAAGGGCAATCACTCTCTCTGTATAGAACTTCTTCCTAACATAAAGCCTAAACCTGCCCTGGCGCAGCTTGAGACTGTGTACTCTTGTTCTGGTGCTGGCTGCCTGGGAGAAGAGACCAACCTCTGCCAACCTCCCTTCAGGGAGTTGTAGAGAGCAATGAGGTCTCCCCTGAGTCTCCTCTTCTCCAGGCTAAGCAACCCCAGCTCCCTCAGCCTCTCCTCATAGGGCTTGTGTTCCAAACCCCTCACCAACTTCATTGCCCTTCTCTGGACACGTTCCAGCAAGTCAACATCCTTCCTAAACTGAGGAGCCCAGAACTGGACACAGGACTCAAGGTGTGGCCTAACCAGTGCAGTGTACAGGGGCAGAATGACCTCCCTGCTCCTGCTGGCCACATTGTTCCTGATCCAGGCCAGGATGCCATTGGCCTTCTTGGCCACCTGGGCACACTGCAGGCTCACGTTCAGCCTACCATCAACCAGCACCCCCAGGTCCCTCTCTGCCTGGCCGCTCTCCAGCCCCTCTGACCCCAGCCTGTAGCACTGCCTGGGGTTGCTGTGGCCAATGTGCAGAACCCGGCACTTGGATGTGTTCAGTCTCATGTCGTTATTATATTATGCTCTTAAAATGCATCAAAGAACAGCGTTGTTTCTAAGCTCTGAAGTATTATCAGTGAGCTGCAGTTAAGAAGACATGCTAAGTTTACATAATGTTTGCCATTACAAGTAGGCACTGCCTTTTCATTCTTCTAAAAATGCCATTTAAGGGTTTCAACAGTTCTACCAAACCTAGACTGTAAGTGCCATGCTTGAATCTAGTTTTTTGGATGTATGCCCAACAATAAATGATCCGCAATGATCTGAGGACAGCACTCTCATCCAAGAACTTAATCAGATTAATGATGTATTTGTTTTATATAAAAAAAAAAAGAACAACATTAAGCTTGAGAATACCTAATTTACATATTAAATGGTAGAAGGGGACCAAAAAAAAAAAAAAAACAACTAGTAGTTTTATAAAATTAAGATTACAGAATTGACTGTTGTCCTGAAAATCTGTTGCTAAACTGCAGAGATGAAAAAACAATAAGTAAGTGTTCATTATCAGTGTCCATGTAAATTCATGAGCTCACATTTAGCTTTTCAAAAGACTTAATGATGTTTACATTGAGAAAAAAAAAAAAAATTAGTAAGAGCAATGTTGACATCACAACACAGCAATGGCAGTAACACCAACATGACACAAAGAGCTTTCCAGCTCTTTCAACCTGAAGAATATCATACTTTCCAAAATTCTACCATAAACTTAAGATGCTGAAAAGAGCACTGAGAAGGAGAGGTGGAAAAAAGAAGCAGTGAGACTATTTGTACTGGGTTTAGTTATATCTGAAGTATACAGAGACACCTAACAGAATGAATTAAATTATCCAAAACTAGAAGGCCTTACATGTTTAAGGAGAAAAAAGCTATGGTTCTTTGATATTTTTCCACGTCCCAGATACTTTGTTTTTCTCCACCAGCTCATTATTTCATTAAAATATTACAGTTAACCAGGTTCTCAAGAAATAAAAACTAGTTCCCATAACAATGGATTGGTCTGCAAGTGAGTTATTTAAATTACTGGAGAAGACTATTTATCAACAACAAACATAGCCTTTGTGTTTTGTCACATCAAGAGTAAATTATCTCATCAAATCATATACTGGTAGAGCCTATTTCCAAAACCCAGTGGGTTAAACTCTGCACATGGAAAAACAACGAGAAAAACAAAATAAGCAGGAGATGGAACAGTGAAGATCAGGCTGGCATTTGCCATCTGGCATGGTAAGCCTAGGGTTTATCACTGTACAAGTACAATAAGTATTATATCCCACTTCAAGATAAATTCCCTCTGCCTTTATGCAACAAATACTTTAATTTGCTCAAGCAGACTCTTGCCTGGGCAAACAAAGCTTTTGCAGTGAACTAAGATGGTCCATAATCATACATGTGATTGAGGACACCCCTGGAAGCATTCCCAGGCCAAGCAAAGGACATAGTAGATACCCAGACGCAACTGAAGCTGAAGCATTGGGCAGTAGACTTGTTAGTAGAGCATGAAACGTACTCTTCCTATGGGCAGTAATATTATCTATAACAATTTAATGTGTCTCATTGAAGATATTAGAATAGGAATTCTTCTGGGTACCACCTCCAAAAAGCAGGACTTCAGAGAACAAAGTCAACTAAAACAGCACCTCCTTCCTTCATCAGAAGGAATGAGAGGAATATTTACAAACGATGGTGACAGTAACACAGCTTTTCCAATGACAAACTGCATTTTCAAACCCAGAAGAAGAAAACAAGATGAAAGCTCAGTTTCTCCAGAAGAAGAGAAGGTGGGAGTGGGAAATCTGTGACTTATACGAAGATTTCAACAAACCTGCTTCCCTACTGATGTACAAAACTCGGATTGTTTGGCACTTCTATTGAAATCCAGGCCTACAACTGAGTAGAATAGGAACAGCAATTGCTGGCAGACTTGTATCAACAGAGCCCAGCAGTTGGCTCTATTTCAACTCCTATCTAATCCTTATATTATACTGTGCTCATCACCACAGTATGTGAATTCCCACTAATGCGATGTTATAGCTAAAAACCAAAGCCCACAGTAAAATACTCGCAACTCAGGAAATCTGCAATTAATATTCCAGCACAGACTTAGCTGTGTTCCAACACCCCCTGCCATTCTTCATCCATAACTGATTTCAGGCTAGTTAGATTTCTGATGTAGGCCACAATGTGATATTAACACATATGTTCAGAGAGCCTACCACAACTGGGATCCAAACTTCAGCATAGCTTCTGCACATCAGAGTAACATTGGTGTATGTTTTGTTTTGTTGTGTGGCGCTCAGCCGAGGAAAATTTATCACAGAAAGAGTCCAAAAAATTGTATGTACATTCTAACTTCAGATTGCCTACAACACAGCCTATGACACAGCCCCGTGCTCTTTTAACTAGATTTTCACTTCCCTCTTCAGATAAGAAAAGTTAATCCAACATGCTAAGGCAACATTTTCAACGTCAGCCTCATCACAACTTCTATCAATAGATCAACACAAGTGTATTGCACATGCAACTGTTCCAGAAAATGTGCAAACACAAGAACCAGGACAACTGCCCATGCAGCTGGCCCCAGAACAGAGGTTTTGCAAACTATTTTAACTGCCCCAGTTTTGTAATTCTGCGATGCAGCTACCACTAAACTAGGCAGGTAGATGACACACAGGAATAGAATAGAATAGAATAGAATAGAATAGAATAGAATAGAATAGAATAGAATAGAATAGAATAGAATAGAATAGAATAGAATAGAATAGAATAGAAATAGAATAAACCAAGTTCAAAGAGACCTTCTAGATCATCGAGTCCAACCCATCATCCAACACCATCTAATCAACTAGACCATGGCACCAGGTACCCCATCAAGTCTCGTCCTGAACACCTCCAATGAAGGTGACACCACCACCTCCACGGGCAGCACATTCCAATGGGCAATCACTCTCTCTGTATAGAACTTCTTCCTAACATAAAGCCTAAACCTCCCCTGCCGCAGCCTGAGACTGTGTCCTCTTGTTCTGGTGCTGGCTGCCTGGGAGAAGAGACCAACCTCTGCCTGTCTACAACCTCCCTTCAGGGAGTTGTAGAGAGCAAGAAGGTCACCCCTGAGTCTCCTCTTCTCCAGGCTAAGCAAGCCCAGCTCCCCCAGCCTCTCCTCATAGGGCTTGTGTTCCAAACCCCTCACCAACTTCATTGCCCTTCTCTGGACACGTTCCAGCAAGTCAACATCCTTCCTAAACTGAGGGGCCCAGAACTGGACACAGGACTCGAGGTTTGGCCTAACCAGTGCAGTGTACAGGGGCAGAATGACCTCCCTGCTCCTGCTGGCCACATTGTTCCTGATCCAGGCCAGGATGCCATTGGCCTTCTTGGCTGCCTGGGCACACTGCAGGCTCATGTTCAGCCTACCATTGACCAGCACCCCCAGGTCCCTCTCTGCCTGGCCGCTCTCCAGCCCCTCTAACCCCAGCCTGTAGCACTGCATGGGGCTGTTGTGGCCAATAGATAGACAACAAAGCAGCAAAAAACATACATTTAATCTATGATTTTGACTGACATAATAAAGAAATCTTTCCTTTTTAGCGAGGATATGCTTACTAAAAAGAGCAAACAATACCAACAACAACAACGAAAACCCACATCCATTTTCTTTTTGGTAAGTTCATGTCATTTTACAATGCTCTAGTACCAGGACTTAGGGTACTGTTCAGATTAGCCATGACTTGAATAGAATTCAATTCTTTTTCTTTGCTGAATGAATGCCATTATTTGGCTGTGGGTTATAACTACAGTATTATTTCTAAGAAATTTATTTCTGTCAGGATTAGGAATATTACTTATGTTCAATTTCATAGTTCTGAAAGTGTTGTGACCCCACAGAGAAATGTGAAGATTTTCCCTGAATAGGGCCTTCTATTCACATAATGACTTTTTTTCCTGTATTATTTTATTAATATAAATAGACTTCACCTAGTGAAAGCAGGTCTTACATAATATAAAAAAGGCATCTTATTACATTGTGATAACTTTAAATAGAGCCTTTTGACTATGAGACTTATTTTTTCTACTTAAGTGAATATAAAATACGTGGACAATGAGAAGCAACATTTTTAAACAACCTTCTGTGATATTTAAGTAAAAGCAAATTATGGAAATACTTTCAAATCCAAATAAAATATCCACAAGCCCCTGGCTCGAATAGCAATACAGTGAGATAGACTGTCTTGTTTCATGGGATTTCATGCTTGATAGCTGAATGCTTATCAGTGTCTGTTTAGAGTTCAGTCTGGAGCTGGTACTCTGTCAGAAATGTGAGTGCTATCACCTTACTGTGGCTAGAAAATATATGTGACTCCGCAACCTGGTTTTTTTGCAGTGGTTTCTGAGAAGTGTTAAATTTGTGGCAGCCCTAAAGTCCCTGTAACAGCATCAGCTCTTTGCCATGACTTGGGACAACTTTTCCGAAACAAAATACTATTTCACAGTCAGCCAGATGATGAAGTTGAAACCCGGGATGCTATGATATAGGTTAGCTAATGGTTAGTTTGCTAAATATTTACCATTCATTTCCCAAGACTTTCAGTAGCAGAATTCTTCTTCAACTCTGCTTGCATCTTGGTTCATTGTTTCACACCTCACCTTTTTCAGCCCTGCTAGTGAGAGGATGTTGAGGGAAATGTCTTTCATTTAACAAATGTTAACAATCTGCTTGCCCTTCTGTCTCAGTGAAAATTCCAAACGCAGGCTGATGGTTTGGCCACATCAACACATACCATGCTCAAGGATAAAATAACTTTGCACATGGGAAATTTAATGTACCATTAAAAACAGGACAGCTCCTTACAACTATCAGGAAAACAGTGCCACCATAAGGAACAATTCCACTCATAACACTGTGGGGCAGGTCTACCCTCCAGCTCCTACCGGTTCTCCAGATAAAACAACCTGAGTGGCAGCATCATGGGATGAGACATGAGTGACAGTATGAAACACCTTGCCTAAAAAGGAGGACATGAGCTGACATAAGCATCACAGGCCAAAGCATTTAGCCCTGCCGTTTCCCTTGATCCAAACTCCTAGTCCTGCCTCTGCTTCCTGTTCCTATTTTTTTAACTGTATGAACTTAGTGATGAGGCAGAACAGAAATGAGAGCCCGGAGGAAAAGAATGGAAGGGCAGTCTTTACCTTCAGCAGCAGAGACATTTTAAATAGGCTTAAAATCAATCTCAAATCATTATGGAATTTCATTCTCTTCCACCAGGTACTGTTAGTGATCCTGTGACAGCAATGTTTGCAGAGCCAGGTGCATTAATAAGCCGCATCTCATACATCTGTTCTCAGAGAGGAAGAAAAGCCTGAATGAAGACAAAAGCACTATGGATGATAAGATGCCTTTCCTCTGAGGGAAGGAAAACAAGACAACTTGGAGGCAAGAGTGCTCAAATGCTTAAGTGAAGATAGGGATAATGTAAAATTTTCAAATTACATTTCAGGCAGTAGCAGAGAGACTTTCACAAAGCAAATTGTTAAGGCTACTTGCCATCTCTAAACAATGACGGGTACCCCACATGTACGCTTACCTACAGATAACACACTGCTTGTAAAACAGAATAAAACCACCCCTTTAAAGAAAGTATTTAAATATGGGGGTTTTTTTTATCCAATATAGAATAATGTAATTATTCAGACCAAATGTGTTATTATTGTCAGCTAGAAAAACATATTAAGCACTTTCTCCTAAGGTCAAATTTTACAACTTGATGTATTTGTTATTTAAAACATTACCTTACATTAATACAAATACACAAGCAATTTGAAAAAGTAACCCTTGAAATGTATTAGTGTACCAATAGCAACTCCATTAATTGAAGCATCATTTAAAAGCTTCAATGGCTCTCACACCATCAGTTGCAATCCCTTATTAATTTAACATTACCACTTTATTTCTTGTTCTAATCTCACCTGATTTATATTTCTTATTCCCTTGCTTCTGGATGTGCCAGGATTGCCACCCAATGAGTTTATTTCGCTAGTCATTCACTTTTAACAGTAAAACCGAAGTATTTGAGGGGAATAATCTCCCCGCAAATCCAACACAGGACAAAGACCTCTTATTTATCGAGTATTTTGTGCCTTGAATTGAAATATTATTGCAAAGAGTGAGCAATAAACAAAACACCTCAGGGGCCTGGGAGGAGCAATGTAACCAATTACATTTAATTAAATCAAAGGAAAGGAGCCCTAGGGTTGAATGAGCCGAAGAACAAATTTGCATTAACACCTAGCAGCCAAACGAGCAGTTCTCGGTTTAGTTTGGAAGTACAATTGTTGCCGTCTATTCTCTGCACTGAAGGGGGGCCATTAGCTAAATTCTTAGGAATTGTTTGTCCACTGACGAGGGGCTGCCTTCTCAACATTTCACCTCATCACACAGGAACACTGCCTACAAAAATAAACAGCTTCCCCTGAAACCCAGCAAACAAACATCAGCACACGACTCTGAAGTTTGCAATTCTGTAACGCCTTTGTTCAGAGTCAACAAAACAAACAATGCCAGGGCTCACACACCTGAGAGGAGCGGAAAGCCTCCTAGTCCTGTTTTGGTGAGTGGTGGGAGAAGAAGTGGGGAGAATTAAAGTCAGTCTGAGCACAGTGAGCACTATAAATTGAAACATACAGGATAACGATTACCCGCAGCACTTTAAGAATGGATGCAAACACTGAGCCTTTGGTATAATGAGAAGACTTTCTAAGGAAATACACTCTTTCAGGAAGGTTTAGCACGATCATGCTAAAAGAGGGAGCCTACATGCGAAGAGGGTGATTTTTTGAAAGCGTCTGGAGGCACTGAGCAGAGTAACAACAGCCGGGATTTTAAAGGACGCATTTTCAGGGATCTGTAAGTACAATAATTTCAGATAACTAGAGATTTAATCTTATTGTCCCATACCTCATCCCAGACACAAATATCCCTTAATCTACATCCCCCAAAAGCATAAATCAGTTTGTCCATTTTGGGTTATACAAGAAATGAAAAAGGATCTTAATGGCTCCGAAACCACTTTGCCTTAAACTTCAGGCTAAAAGGCTGAATTATTAAAATAGTTTTTTAGGCAATCAGTGCATATTGTGCCCTAAAACTGCAACAGCCAAGATTCTAATTTTGAAAAAGACTGAACATGCATACATAAAAATGTCTTAGCTCTTTTCCCTTGAATGTTAAGATGGGGAGTACAGAGTACAATAAAAGACTTTTGTAGAGGCCCACACGCTCCGTTCTCAGTCTTTTCAGGAAGTTAGCTGTTCCGCTCTTGCCCTATTAATTTTCTTGCTTTGGAAGAAATTAAACCAGTCTTATTCTGCAAAGTGACCACATAAAAATATAGTCTCATTCTTACCACACAAACCTGCTGCCCTTGTGTACTCATAGCTACATTTGCCTCTCATAATGACATGGAAAAATATGTTTTAGCGGTGCCCTTTTGTACACTGTTAGGCCAAAAAAGCTAAACAATATCTAATAGCATGCTTTTAGCAAGATAAGAAGTTGCCCAATGTTTTAATCTTAACTGAGGTAGCATCCAGCCTAAGTAAACCAAAAAACTCTGTTCCAGAATGAACAGCTACTAGAGATGTACTCTCAGACCATCTAGGTCAGTCTGCTCAATTCGACAAATTAAGTAGGTTGCACTTCTGGACATTAGCAGTGATGATCTTTGTTTCAGATCTTGTGCTAATGACGATAAGTGGAGAGGGAGACAGGTTTGTTAATCTGAAAAAAGGTTAAAAACAAACACAACAATAATCCTCAACATGGGCTAATTTTTCCATCGGATCAACCAACTGATCCAACGGGCTGACAATCAAGCATTGGAAGCAGCATAAGAGATAAAACAAAACTACATCATTTAAGTAGCTTCAAGCATAGCATATGACAGATCAACACCAGTAAGTATCTAGATTACTATTTTCAAGCCCCTTAACGTAGACAAGTTTCTTAATGGACGAGAAGCCAGTTATAGCAAAGTTAAAATCCAGTAGAGAACCACTAATATGCTCTGGACTTGCATTCCTGATTTTGTTTGAGAATGTGATAAACCAGAAACTTTAAAACCATGTCAAGAGAAAGCAGAGACTCATCTCACCTGCACAGTCCTCACCAGCATTAATCCACATTCCTTTAAAAAAAACCACACAAAACCAAACAAACAAAAAAAACCAAATGATGACAACAACAACAACAAAAACCCAACAAAACAAAAAACCCTCTAACTCTTAGGTATGAGCTTGCAGCCCTATGGATAAGTTGCACTGGATGTCACTGTTACTGCTTTCTCTATCTCAAGGTAACTACAGATCTGATACAGTCCCCAGCTCTGGGATGGGACCCATGCAACAAGGGGAGGCAGAGTAAGAGCTGCTGTTACACAGAGAGTAAACTATGGGTAAGTAGAGCCACGTGAAAATAACCCTGCTTGTGTTGTTTTTTAAAGTTCATGGACATCATGTGAATCAAAATGCATACAGCTAGGTTTGAGGTGTGACATTTACCAAAAAACCCTTCACTGGTGAATGTCATAGTATCATAGTATCAGTCAGGGTTGGAAGGGACCACAAGGATCATCCAGTTCCAACCCCCCTGCCATGGGCAGGGACACCCCACACTAGATCAGCCTGGCCAGAGCCTCATCCAGCCTGGGCTTCAACACCTCCAGGGACGGGGCCTCAACCACCTCCCTGGACAATCCATTCCAGGGCTTCACCACTCTCATGCTGAAGAACTTCCTCCTCACTTCCAGCCTGAATCTCCCCATCTCCAGCTTCATTCCATTCCCCCTAGTCCTATCACTACCTGATAGCCTGACAAGTCCCTCCCCAGCCTTCCTGTAGGCCCCCTTCAGATACTGGAAGGCCACAATGAGGTCACCTCGGAGCCTTCTCTTCTCCAGACTGAACAGCCCCAACTCCTTCAGTCTGTCCTCATAGGAGAGGTGCTCCAGCCCTCTGATCATCCTCGTGGCCCTTCTCTGGACACCTTCCAGCACCTCCAGATCCCTCTTGTAATAGGGGCTCCAGAACTGGACACAGTACTCCACGTGGGGTCTCTTTATGGCCAAAACCACATGATGGCAAGAACCTGTGGAATCGCCAGCAATTTCTGGATGTTCCAATGTTGGCCAGCATCCACTACTGCCATGCTGAATCTTTGGATTTATTGTTGTATAGAAAGCACGGTTCTGGATCTAAGAGTGCATACACACATGGTGAGTACACGTTTTCTGGATGACTACAGAACAGTGCCTTTGCACACAGCTTTTGCTGAGCTAAGAAATTTCCTGAAGCATAAGGCAAGTAGGATTCCTTCTAGTCCAAAAAGATGAAAGTAGCACAGTAAAGCAGATAGAAGGGCAGCAAAAACTGTGTGACAAGTGATTGCAGGTATGAAAAATGGTGGAAAAAAGGAAGAAAATGATACATGATCTATGTGAAAAAATAGAACGGATGATAAATACGTCACACCAGACATAACAATTCACCTTCAGCATTACTCTGCCACTTAAACCCAAAACAAATCCTCACAGTGGTCAGTTTGGTGATGCAACAGGTCTATGATTGCACAGAGCACATACATACAAACTGCCTTTATAAATACTTACTTTCTCATGAGATCTAAAAGGAACCACACTTCATACCTGCTGATGAACAGTACAAAGTCAGTGTGCATGTGGAATTCATACATATCAGAGAGTAACTTCTAGCAGCATGATTCAGGTTTTACATTAGTCCAACACAACACAACCAATGGCATCCTGGACTGTACAAAGAATAGTGTGTCCAGCAGGAGCAGGGAAGTCATTCTGCCCCTGTACTCTGCACTGGTAAGGCCACACCTTGAGTACTGTGTCCAGTTCTGGGCCCCTCAGTTTAAGAAGGACATCGAGACACTTGAATGTGTCCAGAGAAGGGCAGCGAGGCTGGGGAGAGGCCTTGAGCACAGCCCTGTGAGGAGAGGCTGAGGGAGCTGGGGTTGTTTAGCCTGGAGAAGAGGAGGCTCAGGGGAGACCTCATTGCTCTCTACAACTACCTGAAGGGGGATTGTAGCCAGGAGGGAGTTGGTCTCTTCTCTCAGGCACCCAGCACCAGAACAAGAGGACACAGTCTCAAGCTGCACCAGAGGAAGTTTAGGCTGGAGGTGAGGAGAAAGTTCTTCACGGAGAGAGTTGTTCACCATTGGAATGTGCTGCCCGGGGAGGTGGTGGAGTCACCATCCCTGGAGGTATTCAAAAGGGGATTGGACGTGGCACTTGGTGCCATGGTCTAGTCATGAGGTCTGTGGTGACAGGTTGGACTCAATGATCTTTGAGGTCTCTTCCAACCTTGGTGATACTGTGATACAATGTTGAGAGAGGCAATGCCAAGACTGCTTCCAAACAACTGCTAACTAGTCTTGAAGATACTAGAGAAGATATTTTTCTGAAACAAATACATGCTAAATTTGAAGCATGCTCTTGGAAAGCAAGATTAGTTTTTCAATTTCAACTGTTAATCCCCTTTCTCTTTGAAAACACACTACTTAGGTTAGTATACTTCCTTTGATGAAAAATGTATTTTCTCAAAGGCATGCAATATGGAGGGAGAGTGGGAGGATTTTTCATTCTTTTTGGGGTCAACATGCTTCTCCTTGGCAGTGATATTTTGTGTTTTTCCTCTCTCAGTCTTATCCATTCCATCAAATTTTCAAATCTGTGCTCAAATGTTCTGCAAAACCCAGTTATTTCAATTTGAATTCATTATGTGTTTTTTAATATGCTTCCGTTTACCTCAGTGGAAAACTGAAGTGTGCTGCCTAATTACATGCTTGCTTTATCATTCTAATTAAATTGTTAATTAACTGATCTTAGCATCCTTTAAACAAGATTCATAGCAATGGCATGAGCATTTTGTATGAAGCAGGAGAATATAATCTGAAATTCTGTATAAAATATAGTTGGAACGGGTAACTGACATTTTACACTCCTAACTACTTCCTACTGGTATTCAACTGGATCTACCATTGCATGTTTGATGCTACCCTCTCTCAGAGAAGAAAAACACAATTGACAGTTCAATTTCTAAGCAATACACAGATCTTGAGTAATGTGGACATAAATTTTCTGCCTTCACACGTGGTAAATGATAGTAAATAGTGACGAACCAAACCAAAACACTTTAATTCAAAATAACTAGGGGGAAAAAAAATCAATCTAAAAAGATGTTAATTAACCCTGCAGGGTATATGCAGGAGTTGAAATGAGTCCAAACAATGTCCAGCTTAATGCTAAGAACTTATAAAACGAGCTATCAGGGCCTATTAGTGCATTGTAATGGCTTAGATACTTGAAGAAGTGACCCTAAAAATCTCTGTTCTGACCTGACTTTCAGAAATGGGGCAGAAGATTGACCTTCACACAATATAATCAGCAAAGGATCTAAAAAATGTATCTCTCTGTTATGTGAAACTACAGTTTTATTTACTCAGGCATGTTCACTTAGGAGTTAAGGTCCACTCAAGCATCATTTCAGGGTGAAAGGTTATAGAATAAAGCCATTATATTTTCAAGCAGAGTAGCATGCTACCATTTGTATTGCAGTAATATCACAATCAGATGTTACCTTTTTAGCTTGGCCCAGCAGTGAGTTTAAGACCCTGGCACACACATTGTAAAATAGACTGGTACTTTCTACAAGTCATTCCCACTGCCGTTGCTAAACTTCAGCTGAGTGTCATTTTGTCACATAGGCACATGTAGAGCTTTGGAAAGGTTTATGATCTGTGATCCTGTTTATATAAAAATTAGGCTGATTCTGTGTTCAATATACAATCAATGTACGGGGTGGGGGGAATCAATACATTAACTTTCAGGTTCATTTTTGCCAGGGGGTCCATGTCTTTGCCTCAGAAACTTGAATACAGTAACTTTAAAGGTAGCTACAAGAACAGTAAGAATTCCTAATGTTCTCCTTCAACCCTTGTTTAGAATCCCTTCCTACTGTCTAGCAGCTACTAGTATTCATAACATACCTATTCCAAATGAAGAACACTTCTTCAAGTGCATAGTAAATTAAGGCTCTGAGCAACAATAAAAGTCTAAGTTTGATCATAAGGGAAGCAGTATTTACATAGCTAGTCTCAACAACAAACTAAAATTTTGTTGAAGTGACTACATTCACAGTAGATACAATTAATCAGAAAGTGATTACAATGCCAGCAACACATCATGTCCTGATTGTGCTAACAAGCTCAGGGTTTAGGTGTTTGGATTTCATACCTCATAGAAAGATGGCATAGGCTGTCTGTACATTTACTTTCTCAAGTGCAATACACAACGTATGCAAGCTTTGAGGTTAGATCGGTCTGGAGGAAAACAGCCCTGCTGCATTTTGCTACTCTTTAGAACTGGATGCTTACATGGGTAAGTCAAAAGAAGATTGGGGGCGGGGGGGAGGGGGGGGTTAACCGTCCTTTCTGTAAGTTTGTAATAAGAAAACCCTAAATGTTTCCTAAAACCTTGATTCTGAAACCTACCACCCACTGCTGTATCACTGTATGCAATTTGACCTTCATACAATAGTAATGTCTGAGGAAATAGAAATATATACATATATGTATAATGTATTTTAAAACATAATAGCATTATGGATCATAGGATGATTCAGAGTCTAAGAGTTAGAAGGTACAGAGTGCTTTCAAAATACATGACTGTTTTCCATCACATTTTCTGTGAAAGTATGCCAGTTATCTCAGCAAGTGCTACCTCATGACATTAAGGATCTCTGATTTTGATATGAAGTCTGTGCATAAAATTATTGTAGGAGAAATTTGTATGCAAAAATACAAGCATTTCCATGAAAGTAAGATCAAGGTTGTCAAACAAAATACTTGATTTAGGAAATGACAAAACCAGTTAGGAAATGCCATTACATCCTTAGGTGCCTTAGGAAGCCACAGGTAACTAAATACTGCCACATGTAGAGGACCGCTGCCTCCTTTTAATTCACAGAACTAAAGGCTGGTGTTAATTTAGAATAGAATCATAGAATCATAGAATCAATAAGGTTGGAAAAGACCTCAGAGATCATCAAGTCCAACCTATCACCCAACACCTCAGGACTAACTCAACCATGGCTTGAAGGGCTATGTCCAATCCCCTCTTGACCACCTCCAGGGACGGTGACACTTCAGTTAAATACAGCCCCACTTCCTACTTTCTAAATTTCTTTAGTAATAGAGCAGGTTTCTCTGTGCAGGCCACCAGAATTCATTACCTGATTTTCAGTGTCTCGTTCACTGCAAAAGATATCCAACCAGTCACCCCTAACAGAACAATTCTTCTACCTCACAGTCCTCACTGTGTTCCTTACAGCATGGGGGGTGTCCCTGGAGACAGACAGAAGTCAGAAAGACCTTCTTTGGCTGAAGACCTGAGACAGAAAGAGGGAAAAACACCCACCAACTCTTGAAAGTCCAAAGCTCCTGGAACCTCATTTTCTGAGTATTTGACATTTCTGCTTTAGTTGTTGAAATCACCATTTTAGCTGTGATTTGCTTCTGCAGATCAGATGCTAGGCTTTCAGAAAAACAGCCTACTAGAAGAGAATCCTCTGGCAGATGGAGAAAGATAATCTACTTTTGAAACAACAAGCAGCCATACAAACCATGATATCACCATTTACACAGGTAACGCTAACAGAAAAGTGCATTCTGTAGGGCCAAGTACGCAAAGTTAAAGCATACTTCAATGAGTATTTTTAAAGGTAAAAAAACAAACATCAGAAATCCCATCTTCTGGAATATCAGTTCCTCCATAGGCTGCTGTTGGAACTGCAGCTTTCAGACTAGCTCAACTTCTCTATAATTACGCAAATTAAGTAAATTAAAATATTTTCTGGTGCAAAGGAAGTAAATTAAAACATTTTCTGGAGCACCCATGATTTTTCTCCAACTTTCTAAAAGCTGATCTAGCACAGCCTCCTTTCTGCCCTTGACATCGGTCCATTGCCTCGGTCCAGTTACTCTTAGGAGTATCACAGTATCACTAAGGTCGGAAGAGACCTCGAAGACACTAATTTCATTCATTGTGATTTCATCCCAGGCTCCTCACTGGCCAATCTGTTTTTTACTTGGGGAAAAAACCCTCATCAAATATGCCTTTATTTCTAATTTCCCTTCCTTGCCAGCCATTACTGTTTTACTTGCCCTTCTCCCCACATGCCCCAAGTTTTAAGACTATATCTGACAAGGCTTACTGTTTGTCCTGCTCACTCTTCTGTTCATCTGCCCTTTGAATCAGAATAAGGATACTTTCCTCATACTTAGGCCATGAAGTCTTGCAGCAGAAAGACAGAAAGGACAATTTAAAAATGAAAAGCAAACAACTGTATCTACCAGCACCCTTCAAAACAATAAATGTGTATAGCAAAGAAACTTACAAAATCTACAAATTAGGATTACTATACCTACACATTATGAAAAATGCATGCACAAACTCTGTGAAATATGGCATATATTAATATGGAGGCAGTAATATTAAGCATTAACTGTATTACTTAAGTGTTCTTTTTAGGAATATACAATACAATAGAATACACCAGGTTGGAAGAGACCTTCAAGATCATCACGTCCAACCCATCAACCAATCCAACCCACCTAAACCACTAAACCATGGCACCAAGCACCCCATCAAGTCTCCTCCTGAACACCTCCAATGATGGTGACTCCACCACCTCCACAGGCAGCCCATTCCAATCATGGATGTGGGGAGGCCTGTGGATGTAGTCTACCTGGACCTCTGCAAGGCCTTTGACACCGTCCCCCACAGCAAACTCCTGGCCAAGGTATCAGCCCATGACTTGGACAGGAGCACACTGCGTTGGGTTAGGAACTGGCTGGAGGGAGGCTGAGCCCAGAGAGTGGTGGTGAATGGTGCCACATCCAGCTGGCAGCCAGGCACTAGTGGTGTGCCCCAAGGATCAGTGCTGGGCCCCATGCTCTTTAACATCTTTATTGATGATCTGGATGAGGCATTGAGTCCATCAGCAGTAAATTTTCAGACGACACCAAGATGGGGGCAGGAGTTCATCTGCTGGAGGGTAGAGAAGCTTTGCAGAGGGACCTCGACAGGCTGGACAGGTGGGCAGAGTCCAAGGGCAGGAGACTGAACACATCCAAGTGCCGGGTTCTGCACACTGGCCACAACAACCCCAGGCAGTGCTACAGGCTGGGGTCAGAGTGGCTGGAGAGTGGCCAGGCAGAGAGGGACCTGGGGGTACTGGTTGATAGTAGGCTGAACATGAGCCTGCAGTGTGCCCAGGCAGCCAAGAAGGCCAATGGCATCCTGGCCTGCATCAGGAACAGTGTGGCCAGCAGGAGCAGGGAGGTCATTCTGCCCCTGTACGCTGCACTGGTTAGGCCACACCTCGAGTCCTGTGTCCAGTCCTGGGCCCCTCAGTTTAGGAAGGATGTTGACTTGCTGGAACATGTCCAGAGAAGGGCAATGAAGTTGGTGAGGGGTTTGGAACACAAGCCCTATGAGGAGAGGCTGAGGGAGCTGGGGTTGCTTAGCCTGGAGAGGAGGAGACTCAGGGGTGACCTTATTGCTCTCTACAACTACCTGAAGGGAGGTTGTAGACAGGCGGATGTTGGTCTCTTCTTCCAGGCAACCAGCACCAGAACAAAAGGACACAGTCTCAGGCTGCGGCAGGGGAGGTTTAGGCTTTATGTTAGGAAGAAGTTCTATACAGAGAGAGTGATTGCCCATGTGCTTTGTTGTCTAGTTCTATGCCATCCAACATTCAAATTCCTAATGTAAAAAGAAGAGGAAGAGTAAAATTTGCTACTCATGCCAAGATTAAATTATCCTGCTCCTTAATGCTCATCACTGAAAACATTTCAATAGTTACCAGATTCTCTCCTCATTCAAATTAAAGTAATGGGGGGGGGGGGGGGGGAGGGGAGTAATCAATTTTGGAGAGAAGACAATGTTTCTTATTCCTTTGACAAGCCCTGCCGAAGATAATGAGATTCTTTATATTACTAAGGCAAGTCAAATTTGACTTGTACTAAAAACAATTGCAAAAATATGACAGCAATTCAAAAGCTGACAATGCTTTCAAACATCTGGGGAAAGATGGCACATTGCAGTGCAAGTTTCATCATCCTACAGTATCTCTTTCACCAGAAAGATCCTGTTTCAAGTAAGGTCAAAGTGAAGTGTCAGTTAAAATGAATCTTCAGCAACACCTTACTCAAGAAAAACCCTGTCAAAAATCCAAATTTTCTTATTCCATGTGATGTGACTATAAATCTGTAATTTTATATGCAATAACAACATGCAAAATGATATACACCATTTATATATACACCCCATATATATAGATATACATACACACAAAAAAAAATCCCATGCCAATTAGATTGCTTTATTTAAAAATCAAATCTTTTCTGAGCAGTCCATGTGTAATTCTCCTTTTGGAATAAGAAGCATTTTGCAGTTACAAATTGAATTCCTGTATTTAAATGCTCAGATTTGTAACATGATCTTAAAAGATATATTTGGCCTCATGATTTCCAGGATTCTGTCTATTTATATTTGACAGTTTCCATTTAACTATTACAACAGCTGTAGAGAGCTCTTCAAATGCCAAATGCGAACGACTCTGTTTATCCTACAAAACCCCAAACAAACAAAAAACCCACAAACAAACCAACCAAAAAAAGGGCAAATAATTCACATATGAAAATGAATATTTTCTATTAATTGGTTGTCACTCATGAGCAGTTCAGTCTGACTCCAGATCAGCATTGCAGATTTATCTGGCATAACATCATCTGTTTCTGTTAGGCTGTCACTTACCCTAACAAATAGCAAAATGTGTGCCTGTGCACATTAATACCAAATATTTTCCATATAATTTTCTGAAGAGAGCATAAATAGAATCTTTAAAAGAAAACACTATAGTAATTAATGGAAAATGCATACAGACATGGAGAATTAACCAGGTTGGAAAAGACCTTTGAGATCATCACCTAATCAACTAAACCATAGCACCAAGCACCCCATCAAGTCTCCTCCTGAACACCTCCAATGATGGTGACTCCAACATCTCCCTGGGCAGCACATTCCAATGGGCAATCACTCTCTCTGTAGAGAACTTCTTCCTAACCTCCAGCCTAAACCTCCCCTGGCACAGCCTGAGACTGTGTCCTCTTGTTCTGACACAGGTTGCCTGGGAGAAGAGACCAAACTCTGCCTGGCTACAACCTCCCTTAAGGTAGTTGTAGAGAGCAATAAGGTCTCCCCTGAGCCTCCTCTTCTCCAGGCTAAGCAAGCCCAGCTCCCTCAGCCTCTCCTCATAGGGCTTGGGCTCCAAATCCCTCACCAACTTCATTGCCCTTCTCTGGACACGTTCCAGCAAGTCAAAAACCTTCCTAAACTGAGGGGCCCAGAACTGGACACAGTACTCAAGTGATCTCCTACCTGCAAAATGGATCTAATACTTATTGCACAGATGTGCTATTGTACAGATCAGTTAATACCCAAAAAGCACTTTTGGGAGTATAGTGAGATACCCTCTTCTGAGCTGATACAAAACACAAATTCAAACACCATAACAAAACACTGCCTTGAAATACTGGAATTGACTTAAATATAAAGGGACAAAACAAAACAAAACCAACAACCAACCAACCAAAAATCCCCAAAACCCACACAACCAAAACAAACAAAAAGCCCAGAACCCAAAAAGTATGTAGACAGGGAAGTCTGCATTCATCCAGCACCAGTGCAGACAGAAAGTAAATTTAATTCACAAATAGTATCATAGTATCAGTCAGGGTTGGAAGGGACCACAAGCATCATCCAGTTCCAACCCCTGCCATGGGCAGGGACACCCCACACTAGATCAGGCTGGCCAGAGCCTCATCCAGCCTGGGCTTCAACACCTCCAGGGACGGGGCCTCAACCACCTCCCTGGAGGTCACAGGTCACAGTTCAGCAATGTATACCAGTAGACAAAGAGTTGGTGTTAAAAGATACAGAAGGTTCAAATTACCATTTTTTCCCAGTCCTGAACATGACCAGCAGAATTCTATTTCTCAGGTGCAAGAAGCACAAACCCAATTGAATACTCCCAAACTGCCAAAAACGCCACCCACAAAACCCCCAACGAAACAAAAAAACCCCAAACCCTATCCTGTATTATTTTACATTCCATCATGTTTATGGCTTGTCAGGAGGTGGGAGGTAAAGGGTACTGGGGTACAGGGCTATCACAACCCTATTCTAATTTTTGCTAGACTGCTGCTAGTAACATGTCACAAAACCAGTACACTTCTCAGTCTAGCTGAATTTGTTCCTCAGGACACCAAAGAACTACAAGAAAAAACTATGTATATCCTATATGAGATCTGTAGAAATGACTGGAACAATGGCCTCCAGGAAGTGAATGAAATTGCAAGACTGAAAATCATCAGGTGGCTTGCAGTGCAGAAGACAATAATACATTCTATGATTAAGAGTAACATCTCATTCAATTAACCCTCTCCCTCATCTCCACATAATTAAAAACTTGAAACAGATTCATGCTTTTCATTCTTTTGTGGCATATTCCACAATAAAGCAACAATAACAAAAAATAAATTATGGAATTTAATTAAAAAGAAAAAACAAGATAAGAAGCTTGTGTATAGGGCAGCAGCAGTAGATGTCTTGTATCAAAACTTTAGAGTTTTTTGACAATTCCACAAGAAACAGCCTAAACTTCGGTTCAGATCAGTGCAGAACTGATAACGAAAACTGACTGGAGAGCAAGCATTGTTAACTGTGTGAACAGTAAGAAATTGTAACTGTGGGCTTGAGAAAGAGTAAGTTGGGAAGAGCAAACTGGTTGAGACTGACTCGGCAGTGAGCCTGTCTCATCAACCATACCAGACAGCCTAGAGAGCGTGCAGAAAAGAGATGTTCAGCTAAAGGCCATAAGGAGGAAAAGGATGGACACTCCAAATGACCAGCAGGGCACCCCTGCAGTATATAATGAGCATGTGTGCAGATCTGCATATGCAATGGATTCCATGAGCTAATATGAATATGCCAATCACTTCTTAGAAAAATGGTGATCATGTATGAGATGTCAGCAGGAATTCTCTGAATTTTACTGGTGTTGGGACACTTAGGTGGAGCGATTCCCTATGTGTGGGTCGCCAAAATGAAGAAATGCCTGTTTCCTAACACCTTATTGGTCTCAGGGGGTATTCTTGCTGTCTTTGGCAACAATATGCTTATTAAATTAGCCTTTTATCAACTTAGGAAGTCCAGTATGTGGAAAAAAAAAGTTTCAGAGGACGAAAGCAATATATTAGGAGAAGTCTGGAAACAGGAAAAGATTCACCAGGGACTAGTACCAGGTATGGCATTTGGGAAGAGTAATGTGCTACATAAATATAGAAACATAGTGTCATAGTATCAGTCAGGGTTGGAAGGGACCACAAGGATCATCTAGGTCCAACCCCTGCCATGGGCAGGGACACCCCACACTAGATCAGGCTGGCCAGAGCCTCGTCCAGCCTGGGCTTCAACACCTCCAGGGGTGGGGCCTCAACCACCTCCCTGGACAACCCATTCCAGGGCTTCACCACTCTCATGCTGAAGAACTTCCTCCTCATGTCCAGCCTGAATCTCCCCACCTCCAGCTTCATTCCATTCCCCCTAGTCCTATCACTACCTGATAGCCTGACAAGTCCCTCCCCAGCCTTCCTGTAGGCCCCCTTCAGATACTGGAAGGCCACAATGAGGTCACCTCGGAGCCTTCTCTTCTCCAGACTGAACAGCCCCAACTCCTCCAGTCTGTCCTCATAGGAGAGGTGCTCCAGCCCTCTGCTCATCCTCGTGGCCCTTCCCTGGACACCTTCCAGCACCTCCAGATCCCTCTTGTAATAGGGGCTCCAGAACTGGAGGCAGTACTCCAGGTGGGGTCTCAGCAGAGCTGAGTAGAGGGGGAGAATCACCTCCCTTGCCCTGCTGGTCACACTTCTCTTGATGCAGCCCAGGATCTGATTGGCTTTCTGGGCTGCAAGTGCACACTGAGAGCTCCTGTTGAGCTCCACCAGCACCCCCAATGGTGTCAAATTCTCATTTCTGGGAATATTTTGTGCAAAGCAGCTTTTTGAAATGCAGTTCTGCACACCGATGCTGAATCAAGTCAACACATTTCCCCCTAGCATTTTCCCAAGAAACGAGTTCATTTGGCTGGAAATGGCTTTTCCAAATGCACCTTTTAGGAGAGTTCTCTGAAAAAAACTGGAACAAAACCACACCAAGGTGTAAGTTATACATAACATTTCAGTGTGGAGAAAAAGGACAGGGCCTATCCTTGCTACCTCCACAGCACAGCCACTGATGAGACAATAAAACAATAGAGAGGAATAGAGAGAATAGAGAGAAATGAGAATCTGACGCATAAGTCAGACCCCACCAGGAGCTTCACAAGGTATTGAACAAAACATACCTACTCAAGGATGCACTCGAACTGGGGCATTTCTTGAGCATGTTTTGCACCTCACACCTGTACTTTCATAAAAAGTAGCACTGAAAACATGGCTGGAACGTGGCAAGTAAAAGGAATGGCGAAAACGAAACGAACAAAGAACTTGTAAATTCCACCCAAACTGCAACACCCTACTGCACATCAAGCTCAGTAAAACTAATTTGAAATATTTAAAGAGAAACTTCCATAATCCATTAAAAGACTGAGCTTCATTAATAACATAGTCCATCTTAAAGAGATGTTCACCACTGTTTTCCCATCCTATCTCAATTTAAAAAGTGATTAAATTATTTTATGTAACAGTCATTAATTAATACTATTCTCATTCCAGCAATCTAATTTAAGGTCTTAGAGCCTCTCTTCAAATGATTTTAATTAATTTAAATGAAATGATCCAACTTGTCATGGCAATCGATTCAAAATCCACAGAACACATTAAAAAGTGCTTCAGATTTTAGAAGGTCAACACCAGCACATAAAGTCAGACTAGCTTGTGTAGTACACTTAGAACTATACTTATGCCAACAATTTCTGTAAAGATAAAGACACCAGATGTGATGCAAAAATCCAGCTGATCAGAGTGCCAAGGCACAAAACACTGCTCAGCAGTACAGGAAAGTAACTGCAGTTGCTCTAGTAGATGAATGTATTTTTACCAAAAGGTTCTCACTGAAATGCTCTGAACAGAAGTTATTATTACAAAAACTTCTGACTGACTGAGGGAGGACAGCTCAGGTGAGCTACTTCACTTCCTACTTTGTTCCCGGATGGTGCCGTGTTTGAAAGTACAGGCACAAAGTCAAGTTATCACAGTATCACAGTACCACCAAGGTTGGAAGAGACCTCGAAGATCATCGAGTCCAACCTGTAACCACAAACCTCACGACTAGACCATGGCACCAAGCGCCACATCCAGTCCCCTCCTGAACACCTCCAGGGACGGCGACTCAACCACCTCCCCGGGCAGCCCATTCCAATGACGAATCACTCTCTCGGTGAAGAACTTTCTCCTCACCTCCAGCCTAAACTTCCCCTGGTGCAGCTTGAGACTGTGTCCCCTTGTTCTGTTATGTTGGACTATGTAGAAGAGAAAAACGACCCAAAACATTAGAAGAAATAGGTCCCTGATCACAGTTATGCTTATTTTTTCACATTCAGGCTCCTGATAAAAGGAAGATTATAGCAAGGAGGAAAAGCAGAAGATTTCAGGACAGTACTTAAACCAGACAAATCTCCGATATTCCACCAGAGAAGAGTTTCATAAAAACAAGTCTGGCAGCGAGAGTCATTTGAAAGACACCAGCTTCTCCTCAGATGTTTATTTTCTGCTCCATTCCATAGGCTTTATGCTCACCGTGTCAAGTGCAACTGCTTGGGATGATACTGTACACTGAATGAGAGAAGTGAATTGGATGGGGGAAAGGAGGGAGGAAACAGCTGATTCTTCTTAACCCTCATCATGAAATGTTCTATTTAATAGGAAGCTGCATAGTGAATAGGAAACTGTAGGTATCATAAATATGGTATTTCATTCAAAACAACATGTATCACTGCCATACAAGCACTCTTCCAGTCGATTGATTTTTTGCTGAAAACTTTCTCAAGAGGGTGTGAGGTTCTGACTTGGTAAACAATTTCAAACTGTCACGCTGCTGGAATGAGGGAAGGCTCAGAAGACAAGCAGTAGCTCCTTCAGGTGACAATACCTACTGAGGCACACAGAAAGCAGGAAGCGCATTCAAGTCAGTATGGTTTTCACTAGGGAAAACAAGACATTCCATCCAAACAAAAAGAGAGGAAGCTTCCACAGCAGCACCTGAAAAACACGATTTGCTCCCTTGTTGATTCTAGGTAATGTTACACAAAATACAAGACCACCTCTGCTGCCAGGAAGAATGCCATCCTATGCTTTTCCCCAAGTAGCTTGATGGCATCTAGCCTTCCAGGCATGAGAAATCAGTAGCTATCACGATCTCTTCAGAAAGGAGCTTAGATACCTCTGAAGAAACAAGTAGCTCTCTGAAGTAGCTGTACCACCAGGAAAGAAGACATTCCTCTGAATATTGCTATTTCAGAGGAAAGAAGAAAGAAGGAAAGATTCTTTGTCTTAAAACAGACTTTATTTTTAAGTAAAATTAAGTTACACAATTACCAGATTTAAATAAGCATAATTTTTAAAATGCAAATAAGCCTAATAGAAGAAGAAGAAGACAAATCCCCTAACAGGAGACAATCCATTTATTTCTATCTTTTTTTTACCCTTGACATGCATTTTGAAAAAAAAAAAGAAATCCACTGTGGACTTGAAATGTAAAAAAAATCCTTCTCTCTCATTATTTTAATGAAAAGTAGGGAGGCACACCAGTATTCTCCAATTGACCTAGCTCAGTTATAGAGGGAGGAGAACACATTTGAAAACAAAGCCACCCAACAACAATTTTTTCAAATACCAAGCTTGATGCAGAAACTGGAGTTTCTAAATGTAAAATTAGCACAAAGGGAAACAACTCTAAAGATGGTGAGTAGCTGCTTTGTAGCAGCAGTGACTGGCTGGAGAGCAGCCCTGAGGAGAGAGACTTGGGGGTGCTGGTGGATGAGAAGCTCAACAGGAGCTCTCAGTGTGCACTTGCAGCCCGGAAAGCCAATCAGATCCTGGGCTGCATCAGGAGAAGTGTGGCCAGCAGGAAATGTGTTGACTTGATTCAGCATCGGTGTGCAGAACTGCATTTCAAAAAGCTGCTTTGCACAAAATATTCCCAGAAATGAGAATTTGACACCATTGGGGGTGCTGGTGGAGCTCAACAGGAGCTCTCAGTGTGCACTTGCAGCCCAGAAAGCCAATCAGATCCTGGGCTGCATCAAGAGAAGTGTGACCAGCAGGGCAAGGGAGGTGATTCTCCCCTTTACTCAGCTCTGCTGAGACCCCACCTGGAGTGCTGCCTCCAGTTCTGGAGCCCCTATTACAAGAGGGATCTGGAGGTGCTGGAAGGTGTCCAGGGAAGGGCCACGAGGATGAGCAGAGGGCTGGAGCACCTCTCCTATGAGGACAGACTGGAGGAGTTGGGGCTGTTCAGTCTGGAGAAGAGAAGGCTCCGAGGTGACCTCATTGTGGCCTTCCCGTATCTGAAGGGGGCCTACAGGAAGGCTGGGGAGGGACTTGTCAGGCTATCAGGTAGTGATAGGACTAGGGGGAATGGAATGAAGCTGGAGGTGGGGAGATTCAGGCTGGACATGAGGAGGAAGTTCTTCAGCATGAGAGTGGTGAAGCCCTGGAATGGGTTGTCCAGGGAGGTGGTTGAGGCCCCGTCCCTGGAGGTGTTGAAGCCCAGGCTGGACGAGGCTCTGGCCAGCCTGATCTAGTGTGGGGTGTCCCTGCCCATGGCAGGGGTTGGAACTGGATGATGCTTGTGGTCCCTTCCAACCCTGACTGATACTATGATACTATGAATAGCAGTTATATCCAGGTACTATGTTTTCAGGAAATGATGAGACATTTTCCAGCCAAAAAAAGAATTTATTAAAAAATCTATTGAAGAAAACAAGTGAATATGGAGTCCTGCTTTTCCTGGATTTCACACAGATTACCTGCTACAGGCTACAACACAGGCTACAGAATTTAAAGATATCCTATTTACATCAACCTCTAACTCAAAGCTTAACTCTTTGGAGGATCTGCTTGCCTACAGGAGCAACAGCTTCGGCCTATGTGCCTGGGTAGCTCTGTCTCCGTAGCACCCTCTGCTGCTTGCTTAGTTCCAGAACAAGTAATTGTACGCCCTACCGAGTAGAATGTAATGTATGGAACTTGTTGGGGTTTTTAAATGGTTACCTTATTGCCTAATGCTAGATGCAGTTCACAAGCAAATCTTTAGCTATTACATATATTATACCTGCCATTTTATACTACATTAGCATTCTGGAATATCTTGTTTCTGTGTGGATTATACTAGATTAAAATCCCCCAAATTGCTGTTATTTCACCGCTAAAATTCTCCTCCACAGACTACAGCTTGCTTAGACTGGTGGCACCCAGTAAAAACGTTTGCATTTTGGTCTTCTTAAATTTAACTTAATTAAAATATACACATATTTGTAAATGATCACTGCAGGGACAGAATTCTACCACCATCTCAGCCAAAACTGCTTTCTCCCACTAGGAAAAGCAGGAGAATGCGATACTGTCAAAAGCTCATTCTCACAGAATTTTCCTGGCTTTTTGAACAATCTGTTGCAAAAGAGATTTTCCTTCCACAAGGATGAGCTCAGCATGTGGTTCCTAGAGCCAGCTGATGCTATCCCACAATGCCACCACTGAACCTTCTGCCTGGGATCCAGCAGTTCTTTGAAAGGACTATCTTAGGACTAGGAACGGTCTCAGGATGTTCCATCTTTTTAACAGATGGCATACTGCTGTTTAAAATGAACAGACCGATCCTTTCCTTCATTTCAGGCCTCTTTTCCCTGCCTTCTGTTTATGCATAGAATTAAAGCTGAATGAAGTGCATTGAGCAATGCATCCTGTCTGTGTGAAGAATTAATTTAAGAGTTTCACATGGAAACTGCTCTCGCAAAGGATGAACGTGAGAGAAAAAAGGTCACATTTCTGGGAAAGTGGAAACCAATTGTCATTTGCAGTATGGATTTTCATTCAAAGTAGCAGTCCTAAAATGAAAATGCACTTTCAGAAACCTTTTTGATTTGACAGAATACAAGCATAGGCACCACATTTTAACAAGACATTGGGCAGAGGCAATTTCTGGAGTTAACACTTGGGACCCTGCAATACACCACTTAGAGCTAACTGCAGCTGGCACCACTTCTGTCTTGAGTCTTGCTGATGTACAGCAGCACTTTTGGAAGCAGTCACAAGAATCCCTCAAAAACTGCTTATTGATATTTTATATAATGCTGCCAGCTAGTGGCACATCTTGTACTGAGTTGACATCTACTGGGAGTGAAGAGAGAAAGATATCTACTGGGAGGGAAGAGTGTCCTCTACCTTTCTTCTTTTCATGGTGTATGATAACGTGGATGTTAAAGACCATAAACAAACGGACAAATGAAACAAGATCACAGAAATGCTCCCTGAAAGATCAGGTACTTAAGAATAAACAAAAAGCCTACCTCTAAAATCACACAAATCATGTTATCTGAAATCAAATTATGTTTAAAAAGAATGTATTATGCAATAGGTTTCAGCTCTTACACAATGTCATGTTTAACACCAAACTGTATCATAATCTGACAATCTCTCAGAAAACTTTAATCTTGCTGATAAAACAGAACACTCAAATATTTAACTGTTGTCTGATAAATCAGTCCTAATTGTTTAAGTGAAGTTTAGAGCCCAGTAAATAAATTCTGACCATGCAGTGTGTCCTAAAAACTTTCAGAGAAAAAACCCACCAAACTCTCTGCTGCTCAAAACACCTGAGTTATTTAATGACCTCGACAAGAGTGAAAGATCTGGACAAACAGCATCCTGCTACCCCACTAATTCCCCTAACAACTAGCACTTCCTAAGCCATAAGTGATGTCCTTACATTTAATAGCCAGAGCAAAATTTTCTTGCACAACTTTTTCCCCTTTGTTTTCTGAATTTATGCCCAGTTCTAGGATCCACAACAGTCTGTGGGGAGGAATTGTAAACTTTGACTGTGTTTCTTCTGTGTTTTTTCCTCTGGTTTGAATTTCCCTCTCCAAGCTACAAGTATCATTGTTTGTGTCCCACGCTCTCGCGCTGTTCCTCAGATAACTACTGCTGGCCTGGGGTCACCACAAATCAATGGGCTAAACTAATTTTTTGTCCAACCCAGTTTAGCTGCTGTAATGTTCCCCCAGCAGTCACAGAACCAAAAATATCCTGTACTGAGACGACTTAACAATGTATGGACAAAACCTACAGCACTATGTAAACCAGTGTAACACATAAAATGCTTTGGTGTAAGCAGATCTGTATCTCTGACTGCAGTAATACTGTTTCTCAGCTGGATGATTATTGAGGAGTCATATAGCGGCATTTTATATTGATACAACTCTCAATGTAGTACTGTAATGAAATAAACAATGACTTACAGACATTCCCTGTGTTGTCAAAACTTGTAAGAACATCTTTAACATTTAACTCTCCGTTGTGAAATCTGAAAGAAAACAGAAACAGTAACTTCACCAACATAGAAATGATTTCTTTAAAGTTTCCCCTCTTCAGAAAAGAGATTTACTGCTAAAAGAATCCTCTCTTGGACAGGTAAATCATCTGGTGACGTGATGATTACATTAAGAACTGAGAAGTGTCTCAACAAAGATAAGACCATCATGAACGACCCCCTGATGTGTCAGCTCTGCCCACGGAGATAGCACACCTGGCAGTCACATATGCATTGTAACGTGACTAGGCTATGGGCCAGGTGGAGCTATGATGAAAGAACCAGGAAGAGTATAAAAGCCCTGAGCTATACCAGCATACTAGGGGGAACATAACTGTGGTCATCTTGGGCTGGAGGCAGCAGACCAGGAATGTTTCTCCCCCTGCACCACCAAAGAAGGGCCATGGGGTGGTAACTATCACTCCTGCTCTCTCTTCCTCCATTCTTTCTCCCTCTCTCTCCCTTTTCTTTCTCTTTTCTTGTTTGCTCCATTTTCTCTCTCTTTACTGAATAGTCTCATCTTGATATATGACCTCATTTGTGTCTTAATTTCACAACAGCACTTCTTCACTTCTCACACACCCCTTTCATAAACAAGCAGCAAACAGGTACACACCAGGGAGAAAACAAGGGTACAGGCACCAGGGTTCAAAGTTCCATCACTGAAATCCATGAACCACAAACATGTTTCTCAGAAAAGAACACCAGAACAACAACGTTTCCCAAGAGCGTCAATTTTTGTTTAGTTGCATAAGGGAAAGGAAGAATTTTGGTAAAGTGGTTTCTCTGAAGAGGGAAAACAAAAGGCTATTCCTGAATAGCAGTTGTACACACATTCCTATTTTCTCCCATAAAAAAGCCAAGAACACTTCATTTAATTAATGTGGACAATGAAACTGATTCGTGCGTTTAGGGAACTACATTCTCCTTCACTTTACATTTGCATAACTCAAGTGAAATAAACATTGAAAACTGGGGATAATAAATTAATTAGGTGAATTTCACATACCAACTGTAAATTTTAGAACGCAGTCAGCAAACATTGACAGAAGGAGAATGAACATGCACTGAAGTTGAATAAAATCCTGCCTAAGAAGCTTCCTCTAAGCGTTATAGATGTCAGGCTAGCTAGGTTAACGCACACGCACCCACACAAACAAAACAAGGAAACAAACTAACACTTTTAATTCACTATTCTGAGGCAATCTAGGCCCAAAGGAACAAAATAAAACAATAAACCACAATCAAATCACATAACTAATTCACAAACACGTTGCAAAATCTAAAAAACAATGCGGCAAGGCAGTACAATACAAGGGTGATTCTCCCCCTCTGCGCCTGTAAGACCCCACCTCCAGCACTCTGTCCAGGCCTGGCGTCTCCATGAGGGCATAGAGCTGCTGGAGCAAGTACAGAGGAGGGCCACAAAGACGTGTGCTCTTCAGACTGGAGAAGAGAAGATTCTGGGGAGACCGTAGAGCTGCCCTCCAACATCCAAAGGCATCCTACAGGAAGGCTAGAGAGGGACTTTTCATAACAGTTATGGATACCTCTCGCCTGGGGATGTTCGAGGCCAAGTTAGATGAGGCCTTGAGCAGCCGAGTCTAATTGAGAGGCGACCCTGCCCATGAGAGGGCGGTGGGAGTAGATGACCTCTAAGGTCCCTTCCAACCTAAGCCATTCTGTGATGCTATGATTCTATGAAACAATGTTTCAAACAGACCTTTCAAGGTTACTCAGGAACATACCAACTTGAAAAAAATGAAGAAATTCAACAATTCTAGCACCTACAGAGTTAGTTTTCATTCTCTCAGCTTTTCTTTCATGAAGGCTGCTGTAAGAATGGAAAAAAACCAAAACAGTCAACAACAACAACAAAAAAATCAATCTTTTTGCAAATATGAAATTCTATTTATAGTGCAAAAGTATATCAGTGCTCCTGATAAGCATTAAATGGACATTTGTCTGTTCATATATGTTTATATGTAACCCTTTTAAAAAGTACAATCAAATGGAAATCAAGCTAACAAACTGAAATGAGCTCATAAACTGGGGCAACAAAATATGTGATAGATGCTACAAAAGATCTGACTGAACACAAGAGCTCTTCTCCCAGCTACACAAAATCAAACCAAAAATGCATTCCTTAGCTGCAGTGCAAGCTTGCAAGAATTCTGATGGATTGTGTGGACTTAACACACACTTCACAGAATCACAGAACCACCAAGGTTGGGAGAGACCTCAAAGATCACCAAGGGGTTTTTTTTATATATAAGTTTGTTTTCAATCAGATTGGACAACCAATGCAAAAGAATTAATTCAAGGGAAGTGACAAGAAAGCAGACAGGATCAGTAGTTCTGCCAACCACAGAGATGCCCTTTAAACCACCCCTGATGACTCCTTAGCATCCTACAAAGTCTGTAACTGTGCATATGTCTGACACAGTTAGGGTCTCGCAGACAGCTGTGAATGTCTCATCTTCTAAATGAATGTAAAGGGCTGGGGGAAGAAGATGCTGAGACTGTAAGGAAATCTTTGCTGGACTGTAGATTAGTTCTGGGGTAACATGTTTTGGTTGGTTGGTTTTTGTCTCCCCTCAATGTCTTTATGTACCACAGTTCATATATAAAGAAGATTTATCATGCAAGTCTCCAAGGGAAGCAAACAAAGGTGAAGATGAACAGTTCAGCAATCCAGTACTTAGAGTTCAAAAGAATGCTATGAAGAAAAAGAGGAGTAAGTGGAGTGTCCTGATCTAGAGAAGAATACAACTCTCTTATTTCAGTGTCAAAAGGCAGAAAAAGGAGAAAAGAAAAAAAAATAAAAATACAACCTCAGCATTACAATTATCACCAAATCACATTTCAGGCTGTTTCCAACATTATGGTTTGTAATTGTAGATAAGAAGTAGACAGCTCCAAGTACTTCAGCCTGAAGAATAAGCTAAGGTGCCTCAACACATGTATGCCACATGGCTATGGTTTTTGAGATGACCCTAAAATCTGGTGACATTTTATTTAACACAGTGAACATTCTTCATCTACATTTATTTTTGGTACACTTAGTTTTCATTAATGATTATTAACCATTCTTTCCATCATTAAAATTAATATGCACAAATTTCAAATACACATTTTTTTATCCAGCGGCCAAAAGCTTGTGCTGTCCAAGTACAAACACAACACACCCCAACACTTGCTCTCCTGGCCAGCAGAAGCCTTTTACACAGACACCCTTCTCTGTCTGTCTGCAACATTCAGTCTCTAACTCTGTCTCAGCAATCTCTTTCTTGCTGCTCATGGCAAGCACATAAGTGAGCCATAATTTAATGATGAGAAGCATCCAGCTTTGCTATAAGGAACATCTCCTTCTCCTCGGTCTTCCAGATGCCCACTCTGCAGTCACTGTGAAATTGGACACAGTTGACGTTTAACAGCTGCTTCCCCATGAAATCTTCACTAAACAAAGGCAGGGAGCAAGCTCAGCCTCCTGGAATGAGTAGCCATTATTTCAACCATAACCTGGATAGCAAATCTGCAGTCGTTTACTCCAAAACCCACATCTCGGATCTTACCTATATCAGCATTATGGACTATTTAAAGACAACTCCACATTAGTAATAGCAAATCTTCTGAGGTCAATTTGCATGATAGGAAAATACCTCATCAAGCTGATAGAGCACCTACACCAGGCTAAAGAAGAGGCTCTAAAATTCCACTGCTAGCCACTTAACAGTTACAGAATCCACACAGTGAAGCACTGAGTATAACTTCTACTGCTGACAAGTTTTAGGAGTGAGGAAAGCAATGCACCAACTTGTGAGAGCTCAGGGGACACACTTCCAAAGAGCAAGAGTCACATGCTTCTCCATTTGAAGGACTATCTGTAGAGCCTGTTGACTAATTGTACCAGCTACTCAAGCTGCACCAGGGGAAGTTTAGGCTCGAGGTGAGGAGAAAGTTCTTCACCGAGAGAGTTCACCATTGGAATGTGCTGCCCAGGGAGATGGTGGAGTCACCGTCCCTGGAGGTGTTCAAGAGGGGACTGGACGTGGCACTTGGTGCCATGGTCTAGTCATGAGGTCTGTGGTGACAGGTTGGACACAATGATCTTCGAGGTCTCTTCCAACCTTGGTGATACTGTGATACTGTAATTCTTTTCCATCTGAGTAGTAGATGACAAGTTACATACACCTGTAAACACAGGTATTCTTGAATCCCAAATTCTGCCATAAATATCATGCTATTTACTCTTGCACCTAAAAACCACATCTTATAGTTTGGGAACCACCGCTCTGTACATAACTCCCTAGCGGTGCTGTAACAGCTGTTGTTTCACTCTCCCATGCCATAAAATGCCATAAAGTCATGATTTGTGGTAGTGAGGAATATGAGTCTTTTTTTCCCCCAAACCACTACAGTACTTCATAAAAAGGTATGCTGAGTGTCACCATCATAGTATCAGTATCAGTCAGGGTTGGAAGGGACCACAAGGATCATCCAGTTCCAACCCCCCTGCCTTGGGCAGGGACACCCCACACTAGATCACGCTGGCCAGAGCCTCGTCCAGCCTGGGCTTCAACACCTCCAGGGACGGGGCCTCAACCACCTCCCTGGACAACCCATTCCAGGGCTTCACCACTCTCATGGTGAAGAACCTGCTCCTCACATCCAGCCTGAATCTCCCCACCTCCAGCTTCATTCCATTCCCCCTAGTCCTATCACTACCTGATAGCCTGACAAGTCCCTCCCCAGCCTTCCTGTAGGCCCCCTTCAGATACTGGAAGGCCACAATGAGGTCACCTCGGAGCCTTCTCTTCTCCAGACTGAACAGCCCCAACTCCTTCAGTCTGTCCTCATAGGAGAGGTGCTCCAGCCCTCTGATCATCCTCGTGGCCCTGCTCTGGACACCTTCCAGCACCTCCAGATCCCTCTTGTAATAGGGGCTCCAGAACTGGACGCAGTGCTCCAGGTGGGGTCTCACCAGGGCTGAGCAGAGGGGGAGAATCACCTCCCTCGCCCTGCTGGCCACACTTCTCTTGATGCAGCCCAGGATCTGATTGGCCTTCCGGGCTGCAAGTGCACATTGAGAGCTCATGTTGAGCTTCTCGTCCACCAGCACCCCCAAGTCTCTCTCCTCAGGGCTGCTCTCCAGCCAGTCCCTGCCCAGCCTGGATTTGTGCCTGGGATTGTCTCGACCCAGATGCAGGACCCTGCCCTTGTTCTTGTTGAAGCTCATGAGGTTGGCTTGTGCCCACCTCTCCAGCCTGTCAAGGTCCCTCTGGATGGCATCAAATGTCACTGCAGCCCAGTAAGAATCTCAGAGTTTTCCGCAAACTTTGTTACCTGATCAAGTGTGTTTTGGGGGCCACACTAAACAGCTAAACAACGTAACCCCTCTTTCACTCCAGTTCAAGTTCTCAGTTTAACGTGGTGAGAAACCAAAGCAAGGGCTTCTTTGACTGCAAATTCTTTTAATAAATGCACATCTTGGTCTTAATTTCATCAATGCATTAACAGAGTATGCTGCCAAATCAGTTTTATCTCCTTCCTCGATTCCCCCCTTCTGTGGCCAAGCCTGCTAAATTCACGTGTCGTCTCTCAGCACCAAGTAAGTGGAAGAAAGCAAGTTTACTGTACGTTTACTGTACTCACACATATTGCCCTTAAGGAGCAGGGAATATTGTTGAAATCTGCTGCCCTTCATTTTAAAAAATTTGTATTCTTAAAGTACAAATTTGTGGAAAGTTCAAAATGTTATTAGCAGAAATATCCCAGAGGCATCTTCTCAAACACCTCTTGCGCTGACAGGATGCCTCGTTTCTAAATTGAAGGTCTAGAATAACCTTCTGATTGCTTTCATACTCTTATCTAAAGGCTCACTCGTATTCAGAACGAAGGCATGACACCTTGCAAAGATCACATAACACTCTTTACGAAGGTTTAACCCTTCCTATAAGCTGCTACCATCATTCCTTTCAGTTCTGCATGTTAGCATTGGAAACACCAAATGACTGATCAATGGAAAATATTGTACCACAGAAATAACTTACTTCTTCTCTAATTGCTTAAGATGAGCCTACAATTTTAAAGTAAATCCATGTCCTGAAATAGAAGATTTGAAGATATTGATTGCTTCCTTTTTAACTCCAATAAAAGAATAATTTTCCTGTCTAAAAGACAGACACCTTCTCCACCGTGAGACACTGCATCTTTATGATCTATAATCACTTCATGGCTAGAACTGCTCATACAAGGTTTAAATTTAAAAGCACATTCCGAGCTAAGAATAGAAGGATTAAGAAATGTAATATTGAATAAAAACTTTTAAATGTCTACTTACTCTGTATCTTCCTATCACCATGAAAACAAGTACTTGGCATGTGCAGAATTTTTAACAGCAAAGTAAGATAAAAGAACTTGAATGAAGCTAATGAATCCATATGAAAGATTTACAAATAAAAACATGGTTTTAATGGCGAAAAGACCCAGAAGGCCAGATAATTACTGTAATGAAAGATAGCTTTTTTTCAGTTCAACCTTGCAAGAAATTCCACTCAAAAAGAGGCTTGTAATTTTCACCTGCAGACTAGATTACTGCTGATGGTATCCAGATCTGAATGTGAAAACTGACTCCAGCTTGAACCAAGTATATCTACATTCTCCATGTTTGACTGTCATACACATTCAGCCCAATCCACTTCTGTCCATTTAGAGACTTGCTTTTAAACTAATATTAATTGCAAACAAGACTAGAGAGCAATTTCATGTACACAGCCACTCAATCACTAGTCCAGTCACTAGTGGTGTGCCCCAAGGGTCCCTTTAACATCTTTATTGATGATCTGGATGAGGGCACTGAGTCCATTGGAGACTTGATAGGGTGCTTGGTTGCATGGTTTAGTTGATTAGGTGGTGTTGGATGATAGGCTGGACACGATGATCTTGAAGGTCCCTTCCAACCTGGTCTGGTCTATTCTATTCTATTCTATTCTATTCTATTCTATTCTATTCTATTCTATTCTATTCTATTCTATTCTATTCTATTCTATTCTATTCTATCATCAGTAAATTTGTGGACGACACCAAGCTGGGGGCAGGAGATGATCTGCTGGAGGGTAGAGAGGCTTTGCAGAGGGACCTCGACAGGCTGGACAGATGGGCATAGTCCAGGGGCATGAGATCGAACACATCCAAGGGCCAGGTTCTGCACACTGGCCACAACAACCCCAGGCAGTGCTACAGGCTGGGGTCAGAGTGGCTGGAGAGCAGCCAGGCAGAGAGGGACCTGGGGGTACTGGTCAATGGTAGGCTGAACATGTGCCTGCAGTGTGCCCAGGTGGCCAAGAGGGCCAATGACATCCTGGCCTGCATCAGGAACAGTGTGTCCAGCAGGAGCAGGGAGGTCATTCTGCCTCTGTACACTGCACTGCTTAGGTGACACCTTGAGTCCTGCATCCAGTTCTGGGCCACTCGGTTTAGGAAGGATGTTGAGTTGCTGGAACATGTCTAGAGAAGGGCAACAAAGCTGGTGAGGGGTTTGGAACACAAGCCCTATGAGGAGAGGCTGAGGGAGCTGGGGTTGCTTAGCCTGGCGGAGACTCAGGGGTGACCTTATTGCTCTCTACAACTACCTGAAGGGAGGTTGTAGGCAGGTGGATGTTGGTCTCTTCTTCCAGGCAACCAGCACCAGAACAAAAGGACACAGTCTCAGGCTGCGGCAGGAGAGGTTTAGGCTTTATGTTAGGAAGAAGTTCTACACAGAGAGAGTGATTGCCCATTGCAATGGGCTGCCTGAGAAGGTGGTGGAGTCACAATCATTGGAGGTGTTCAGGAGGAGACTTGATAGGGTGCTCGGTGCCATGGTTTAGTTGATTAGGTGGTGTTGGATGATAGGTTGAACTCTATGATCTCCAAAGATCTCTTCCAACCTGGTCTATTCTATTCTATTTATACCATCAAGACAAGGATGTAGTGAGCAGGAGCATCAAATATGGTACAAATCCAAATTAGACTTAACTAACAAAATAAGATTCTGGACTGTAACACAAAAAATTTCATGTCACCATGCCTTTCACTGCCATCAACAGTCATACCCCAGAGATACAAGAAAGCAACTTGGCATCTATACAAACTTCAGAACACCTTCCAGCCTGTACTGTGTATCTACATGTCATTGAGCACACTAGAGATCACTGTTTAACCAGTAGAGTTATGGGGATTTTAGAAACAAGTCAATGTTGTCACTTCAAGGATCTAGTCAAAATGGCACATAAATCCAGATCAAATGTTTACAGCAAAACTTCTCTTCTATTGCTGCTTCTGGCTTCCTGGTTTGGAAGATTTATTAAGAACAGTTGTAAAATAAACAAGAAAAGCACAGCATAAGTTCTTCCTTCCCAAACATGAATCCAAATGAAATTCAGTAAGAAAACCAAGCATGCACATGCCTGGCAGTTCCCACTGAAGCCTCTATTTGCCTAACAAACTGCTCCCCAAGTACCTCTAGAGCAGTAAATCCAGCTAGGTCATAGCATATCTGAATATACAATTTGATCATTTTTGATAGCCCTTGAACTGATATAGCTTGACCTTTAGACTCTTTGCCAAAAGCTACTACCTACCTTATGAACTTTCTTAAGTATTTAGCCTTGTCAAGACATTAGCTGACAACCCTTTTAACATCCAACATAGGCACTGAGCTTTCTCCAAACAATGCTAATGCATAACGAAAACATGGAGATGAAAATTCAAAAGTAATTTTGTCAAGAGGGGGCCAGAGCCACATTTTTTTTCCTGACAAAAAGTTATATGAAAAGCTTTTCCTACTCAAGCACACTATTCTGGGTTTACATAACTGATGTGCTTGTTATGGTTAGTAATACGCTAATAACAAGTTGTTGTGATTGTGTTTAAATTGCCTCTATTGGTGAAAATCAGTAGTAGTAGTATTTTCCCAACGGGAAGAGAAGAATTATGGGAATACTCTAAGACATACAGAGGATCTGTAAAGTTTCCAAGACATGATCAGCATCCTGTGATATTCAGAAATAATAAATATACACTATCTATTGTCAATAAAGACAGGAAACATTTTAATATAGAAGCATAAGAGCAGCTTAGTTCTGATTCTATATTCTGGGTTAGGAACTGGCTGGAGGGCTGAGCCCAGAGAGTGGTGGTGAATGGTGCCACATCCAGCTGGCAGCCAGGCACTAGTGGTGTCCCCCAGGGATCAGTGCTGGGCCCCACCCTCTTTAATATCTTCACTGATGATCTGGATGAGGGCATTGAGTCAGTCATCAGCAAATTTGCAGATGACACCAAGTTGGGAGCAGATGTTGATCTGTTAGAGGGCAGAAGGGCTCTGCAGAGAGACCTCGACCGACTGGACAGATGGGCAGAGACCAACAGGATGGCATTGAACAAATCCAAGTGCCAGGTGCTGCACTTTGGCCACAGCAACTCCATGCAGAGCTACAGGCTGGGGTCAGAGTTGCTGGGGAGTTGCCAAACAGAGAGGGACCAGGGGGTACTGATTGACAGTCACCTAAACATGAGCCAGCAGTGTGCCCAGGTGGCCAAGGAGGCCAATGGCATCTTGGCCTGCATCAGGAATAGTGTGGCCAGCAGGAGCAGGGAAGTCATTGTGCCCCTGTACTCTCCATTGGTTAGGCCACGCCTTGAGTCCTGTGTCCAGTTCTGGGCCCCTCAATTTAAGAAGGACATCGAGACACTTGAACGTGTCCAGAGAAGCAACAAGGCTGGTGAGAGGCCTTGAGCACAAGCCCTGTGAGGAAAGGCTGAGGGAGCTGGGGTTGTTTAGCCTGGAGAAGAGGAGGCTCAGGGGAGACCTCATTGCTCTCTACAACTACGTGAAGGGTGGTTGTAGCCAGGAGGGAGTTGGTCTCTTCTCTCTAGCAACCAGCACCAGAACAAGGGGACACAGTCTCAAGCTGCGCCAGGGGAAGTTTAGGCTGGAGGTGAGGAGAAAGTTCTTCCCTGAGAGAGTCATTCATCATTGGAATGTGCTGCCCAGGGAGGTGGTGGAGTCACCGTCCCCGGAGGTGTTCAAGAGGGGCTTGGACGTGGCACTTGGTGCCATGGTCTAGTCATGAAGTCTGTGGTGACGGATTGGACTTGATGATCTTGGAGGTCTCTTCCAGCCTTGGTGATACTGTCATAAAATGATCAGTGATTGTCATTCTTATAGGTCACTGAGTATCTTCTAGAGAGGAACAAAATATGGACAAAAAGAAAAACAATAGAGACAATGTCCCTATTTTTTTTTCAGTACAGTTTTTGAAACCCAGTGAGCGCCTGCACCACCACAGAACCTGTACATTCCCATTGGTTTATTCAGCGGAACATAAAAGGTACAAACATCATCTCCATGCTTAATCCTGGCTGGATGGCCAGGCCCAAAGAGTTGTGATAAACAGAGTTAAATCCTCTTGGTGTTTGGTCACAAGGGGTGTCCCCCAGGGCTGGGTACTGGGGCTGGTTCTGTTCAATATCTTTATCAATGATTTGGATGAGGGGATTGAGGGTTCCCTCAGCAAGTTTGCAGATAACACTAAACTAAATGGGAGTGCTGATCTGCACAAGAGTAGGAAGGCAATGCAGGGAGATCTGGACAGGTTAAATTGGTGGGCTGAGGTCAGTGGAATGAGGTTTAATAAGACCAAGTGCCAGGTCCTGCGCTTTGGTCACAACCTCAAGCAATGCTACAGGCTTGGGGAAGAGTGGCTTAAAAGCAGCCCAGTGGAAAAGGATCTGGGGGTGATGGTGGACAGCAGTGATGTCGAACATGAGCCAGCAGTATGCCCAGGTGGCCAAGAAGGTGAGCGGCATCCCAGCCTGTATTAAAAACAGTGTGTCCAGCAGGAGCAGGGAAGTGATTGTGCCCTTGTACTGGGCCCTGGTACAGCCACAGCCCGAGTACTGTGTGCAGTTCTGGGGCCTACAGTATTGGAAAGACATGGAGGTCCTGCAGTATGTCCAGTGAAGGGCAATAAGGCTGGTGAGAGGTTTGGAGGACGTGTCATATAAGAAGCATCTGAGGGAGCTGGGGTTGTTTAGTTTGGAGAAGAGAAAGTTTTAGAGATGAATACGATCTCCCCATAGCTAACTGCAAGGAGGTTGTAGTGAGGCTGGTGTTGATCTCTCCTCCCACATAACTAGTACCAGGACAAGAGGAAATGGGTTTGTGTTGTGCCAGGGGAAGTGTACACTGGAGATTATGAAAAACTTCTTTACTGAGAGAGCGGCGAGGCCTTGGAACAGGCTGCCCAGGGAGGCGGTGGAGGTGTGCAAGAATCTCGTAGATGTGGCGCTTCAGGATATAGTTCGGTGATTATGGTAGTTGGACTAGATGATCCTAAAGGTCTTTTCCAACCTTAATGATTCTATTATTTCTACAACTGACTCATTTAAAGCTCCCAGTTAAATGAAAATGCCATTTCAGTTTGGATGAGTCAGGCTTTCTAAAATATCCTTTGCTGTGCACAGAGTGCACAATTCTACACACTCAGCAGGGCTAACAAGGTGCTGCAAAATCAGTATCGATTCAGGGATTCTTAGCTACCATTGCAATGATACCTGTTGAGGCAAAACCAAGCTGTACAGGTACAAAACTGAACAAGCAAAAGGAGAGCAGTGCAGAAAATGATAAAGAAAACCAACCCCACATAGTAATGAATGGGAACTACAAACCCACTGAAGCTACTGAGAATTCACTAACACTTGTTCAAAGGGTTTTGGGGAAGGTTTCAGGAAGGGGCTGGGGTTTGTTTGCTTGTGATTTTTTTTTGTATATGGTTTTGGGAGGTTTCTTAAGTACAAGCATCTTCATTTGTTTTACCTGCTCTAATAGAAAATAGATTTCAACAGGTATAAACCTTTTCTGCAGAAAAAGGAAATTTTTTATTCTTTTGTTTTGCAAATTGGTTTCCAAATTTTCATTGAGTTTCACGAGAGGTATTAAGAAGAAAACTGAATCATGTATAGATCACTACCAAAAAGCTTTTAGAACTCTGTGAGTAACACCACACCAGCAAAATTTTTATTAAGATTACCAGCAAATGTATTCAGGTTTTGTGCATCCTATTTATATCTGAAGAATGTCAAAACAGAAAGCTATTAGAAATGCAAAATAAACGTTCATACTTGCATTCTGTTAGAGGTACAATCATCACTCAAGCATCAGTGAAATCGCAAAAAAAAAAGGCAGCAAGTCAGACAAGCTTTGTACTTATCAAACAAGTAAATATAACATCTCACAGTTTATTTGTAAACTATGCTCTAATTATACAAAACACTGGGAGAATGACTAATGAGCTTTATATATGAGGCCTGTACAAGATCATAGGAAGTACTTAAAACTTAATTGATGCTTACCTTAAGGACACACTACACTCAGGATAAAAGATGCTTCTATACTGAACCCATGTTCCAGTTTCCTCTTCTGTATTCTGGTCTTCTACCGAAAAGAGATTGAATGATGCAAACCTTCTTACAGACACTTGTTGAAGATGCAAGTCTTTCAAGTGCTTTTCCTTCAGAACCTTTGAAATGAAGAACAAAGTAAACATTAAGAATAAAATTTCAAGATAAGCACAAACACAGGCTTATTTAACTGAAGAGGCAAATCTGGAATCAACCGCAATAGCTGTGCTCTTAGTTGATAGCTATAACTAGTCCAAATATGTCAACCCTGAGAAAAATAACAGTGGCATTGATTATAGGGGGAAAGAGAATGAGTTATGAATTTATTATGTCTGTATATATATATAGAGAGAGAGAGAGAAAGAGAGAGAGAACCTCAATAACTGTAAAGGAAATGTACTCTATTCAGGACACAAGCTCATAAGTACAAAGTTGCTTCTTTTAACTCCTGCTCCAGCAAACCCATGCCAGAATCAGAAGCACAGACTGGGTTCTTCCCTGTCTTCCCATCACCACTGAGAGACTTTGTGCTACTTGCTGTCCCCAGACATTAAAAAAGCCAGAGTGGTATGTGTTTGTCAGGTAAACCATTCCTTAGCTTACAAATCTCCCAACGCACACTTGCAGAACTGCTGCCAAACTTGCTATCTATCTGTGAGAGACTAAAAGCTTGTCTCTCCTGGTGTGACTCAACAAAGATAAAATCACTTGCTGTTTGTCCAGACAATAGCTGATGTGCGTTGGGCAGAGCCACTGGAAGGACTCTTGGAAGGTGCAAAGATAACATTGCTCACTGGACTGCAGCTGGCCTACAACAATAGCCCAAGGGCCCAGCCTTCAGGACAAGATCATTTCCAGCCATCAGATACCCCAGGAAGGGAGGATGATGAGACAATGGATTTCCTGATGTGTACTGAGTGTGTGGGTAGGTAGATGGAGAAGGAGGAGGTGGAGCACACACACACCCCCTCCATCCAGACGGCTGCCCAAACTCGCATGAATACACAGAAAGATTTCCTGGGGAACGATACCTGGATACTTACCTAAAGATGATTTCCTGGAATGAATTCTTGAGGGACAATATTTGGACACATAGCTAAGGACTGAAAAACTGTATAAAAGATTTGAGTAACTACTGGCTCAGCAGGAGAAAAACAGAGAACCAAAAATACAGATGAAGGAAAACACAGAAGAACAATGCCGCTGAGAAGGAAAGCAGGAGAGAAGGACAAGCCCGGGACAGTGCTGCTCCGAAGAAAAGAGGCCATGGAGCCTGGAAGAAGCAGACTGAACCCTCTCTCCGTGTCCTAAGTTCCACCTGCTGCAACTCATGGAGCTGAAGAAGCTGCTCAGAGGACCACATCCCTTCTACAGCCAAAGCCTCGGCACCCTTCCTCTACAGGCCCAACATCTCCTGCAGCACCTCTCCTCCACATACTCAAACTGTCTTGGGGGGTGAGGGGTGTGGTAATATAATTCCTTTCCTCTTCTCTCTCTATTTCATGTAATCAATAGCCTAGCTGTTGATATTTTGGCCTCGTTTGTGCCTCTCATTTCACAGCACAGGAATATTCAAAAGAACGGAGTCTCTTTCCCTCTCCGGACCGAGACACTATCCCAGGCCCCAGACTTTCCAGATGGCACAATTGGATATTCCCCTGCCAAGGCCCCTTAAGGGGACTGATTCATTAGTCAGCCTTTACACGATGCCCACAATACTCTGAGAGCACCCAGTTCAGCGGTAAGAAACTGAAATAAACAGCCTGTAGTTTTTCATGCATCACGGGGAGGTAAAGCAAAAGTGAGGGACTATAAAGGTAGTGGAGGAATTTGTTGGAGAGAGACATCTGTAAAAGAGCAAATAGTGTTTATGGCAACAGCTTCAAGTCTTGTCTGTTGTATGAGTATGAGCTGTGTAGTTCAAAAATCAAGGATCTGCTTTATTACTGTGCCACTCTTAATATCAACAGCTAAATAAATCAGATCTAGTTGTATGTGGCTTCTACAAGAATCCTGGGAGTGTGTGGTGAGTCAAACTTGCTGCTGCAGCCAGTGTAGTAGGCTGGATGTTAGGAAGAAATTCTTCACAGAAAGAGAGATTGGCCATGGGAATGTGCTGCCCAGGGAAGTGGTGGAGTCACCATCACTGGAAGTGTTTAAGAAGAGACTGGATGGGGCACATACTTATGAATTTATTTGATGTATTTATGTATTATTGATGGGTGGTTTTTTTTTTCCCTCTGCATTTACCACCATGAAACATAACCACAATGGAGAAGATGCAGTCTTTTCCTCTCTGTTCTGTATGACATTTGTCTTGTAATTCATAAGAAGTGGTTCTCACTTTCCAACCTGCCCCTCTTCCTGAAGACTTCATGTTCAGAGTTGACTGATATGCGAAAGCATTTTCCAGATATGCTGTACTGCTTTTTTCCCTCCTTTCCTTCCTTATTTCTGAAAGGAAGCAGTGAGGGGGAAGAAATGGTCTGTAAATGAGGCACAAAAGCAGAGATTTATTGAATGATGAGAGCAGACTCAGGGGGCGCCAGGTAAAAAAAGTGTAATTAGCATCATCTCATATGACTAAACAGCTCCTGCTCCACCACCACCATTCCTGCACCCAGCCCAGAGCCAGGGGCAAGACCCTCACCAGCCAAGATACCACACAGGGAAAGCTCAGCCCCAGTGAGGAGGCCCAGCACCCATGGATGATATTGAAGTGGCAATCAATCCTGTTCCTAACAACCGGGGGGCCACCAGGCCCCCGGCCTTTGTTGTCACCACCACCATCACCCAGTGTGCACCAGGGGCACTCACCAGAGATGAGAGGAGGATCCTCAGCCCAGATGGGCTCAGCTTGGGGCTTCTGCCTTTCCTAGGGGGGATTAAAAAGGCGAGTGGGTGGGGAGGGCCAAGTGGCCACACCTGGTTTGGGAGGAGACTTCAACAGACCCCAGGATGAGGCACTTAGTGCCATGGTTTAGTTGATTAGGTGGTGTTGGGTGATAGGTTGGACTTGATGATCTCAAAGGTCTTTTTCAACCTGGTTAATTCTGTATTCTGTGTTCTGTAATCCAAGGCAGTGGCAGAAGCAGAACAGCCACACGTTATTTTGTGCCGTTTCTAAGTTATTAAAATGCGTGATCAGGAAAGGGAAAACATGGGCCCTTGGTTCTGCAGAGTCCACTGCACTCAACCATGTCTTCAGGGAGTAAGGTACCAACTCCTCCATTCAGGAAAACCCAGCACCCAGCTTGTTCAAACTGTATCCATGCACTGAATTAAACTACCCTGCCAGACAAAAAAGTTTATTCTTTAGGTCAGCGATATGGAAGGAGAGATGTCCTGGTGCTAATTTCTTTCTCCTAACACTGGACAGAACACTGGACAACTAGTAATTGTAACTGCATTTCTAAGGCAAAGGTGCCTAAGCATTCTACAGTGAGGAAAAACAAGCAAACAAAAAATGGAGCAGAAAATAAACTCATCACAATAAATAGATAGGTTTTTGCCAACCAAAGCTAAACCTGAAGTCCAATGAGAAGTAGCTCTCCAGAATTATGAAACTTGAAATGAAAGCCTTGTATATGGGATTCATGCAACAAAATAAAGGGTCAGTGATTTTTTTTCTTCACCCAACATCTGTTGCCCATGCTTTAGCTGGAGATGCACTCGCCTTCAACAGCCTTACAATTTGGTGCCATGACCTGTTATTTTGCAGGATACTTGAAAATACTACATATGTGATCAGAGCAATTGTATTTGCTATGCTGTTAGTTTCTAACAGCAGGCCTGTTGCATCAGGCTTATTGCTTTTGGATCTCTTTTCACCAGCAGGTCTCAGCATATGAAAGGCACAGGTATTTTGATCAAAGTATTAAAAATGGCTGTGTGCTGTCCACAGTTATTTCTTCCACAGGAGAAGACAACCAAATTAAAACAGTACTAGAATTAAGACCTTCATATAATAGCAGCATGCCTGAAAACAAAATGGACCATTCTGACAACTAAAGAAACCTCCAAGATCTAATTTTTAGAGAATCCTGCTGTTTTGACATTGGTTGGTTTTTTTTTAAAGCAAAGGCAAGCTATTATGAACAGGAAATGAAACCCAGCAGTGACAGCGCTTCTCTGCTCTAAGTTTTGTGTTCTACAGTTACAGTTTCTAGTCACTCTGTAAAATGCATTCTCTGGTTTAGCAGAAAATCTCATGAGCATTTGAGTACTCAAAAAACCACATTTCTTCCATGGTCTCAAACAAAAATCAAGAGGCCAAGTCTTTCAAAAATCTAAATATAATGGTAAAAGAGAAGACAAAGGAAGCACATGTTACACTATTTATATCTAACTTTGTATTTTTACATATGGATCACATTTTTTTCCCCCCACAGGTCAGTTCCTAAAAGCATCACAACGGGCTGCTGCTATAGGGATACTCCACTGACAAAACCCAAAAGGTGACAAACCCATTTAAATTCATAACAATATTCTGAGGAGTTGAAAGCTCTCTTTTCGTGACAACCTTCCAGTGAAGGTAAAGCTCCCTAACTTCCTGAACACTGCCATAATAAATGAACACACTCCAGTGACCTACAAAACCAGCAGCCACTATCAAAGCAAGCTAATTCTTGGGATTGGTGATGGCAAACTAAAAGAACTACAGAGGGGAAGGAATCACCAGACATCACTGCTCTTGGGTTTGGGTTGCTGGCCTCTTGACCTCCTCCCTCACTAACTTGCCATTGGATTTCTCAGCATATTTTTATTTTAAAATATTCCAGAAGCCTTGCTCACTATTGTCAAGGTCCTTTTTAGGTACTGAAATGCCTCATCACAGGGCTGTGCTCCAGACCCCTCCCCAGCCTCATTGCTCTTCTCTGGACACATTCAGGTGTCTCAATGTCCTTCATAAACTGAAGAAATTCCATACAAAACACCTCCAAAAGAGAAAGGATCTTCAAGAGGAAGGAAAGAGAGATTGCCCAGGTGCTGCTCTTGCTCAGGAATTTGGGGCAGGTATTGCTGTGATCTTCTGCACAAGAACTTCACAGGTGTACACAAGTGTTAGGCTTGTACACGGGTCATACATACAAATATTACCTAAATAAACAAATATTTTAGGTCCTGTATGAGAGACCCTTAGCCAGAACATTAGGTTACCTAAAGGAAAAAACACCGTCACTGAAAATCCCAAACACACAATAAAGGCTCACACTTTTACCTTATGGTTTCCCCTGTCTCAAACTTGCATTTTCTTTCCTCACTAACTTAGCAATACAGAACTAAACCACTGTCCATCATATTTGAAAAGCCATGACAACCTGATGAAGTCCCTGCTGGTTAAAAGGGGGAAACATAACCCCCATCTTCACAAAAGGGAAAAAAATGAAGACCCCAGAAATTATAGGCCAGTCAATCGCACCTGTGTGCCTGGCAAGATCATGGAGCAGATCTTCCTGAAGTCTTTCCTAAGCCATATGAAAAATGAAGAAGAGGTGATTGGAGGTAACCAACACGGCTTCACCAAGGGCAAATCATATGAAACAAACTTGGTGGCTTTCTACGATGGCGTTACAGCATCAGGGGATAAGGGAAGGGCAACCGATGTCATCTACCCAGATTTGTGCAAAGTGCTTGACACTCTCCTGCATGACATCCTCATCACCAAATTGGAAAAGCATGGATTTGAAGGGTGGACCACCTGCTGGGTGAGGATTGGCTGGATGGCAACACTCAAAAGAGCTGCAGTCAACAGCTCAATGTTCAAACAGACACAAGTGGCATGGCTCAGGGATGAGTACTAGGAGCAGTGCTGTTTAACATCTTTGTCAGCAATATGGGATTGAGTGCAACATCAGCAAGTTTGTAGATGACACCAAGCTGTGTGGTCCAGTTCACACACTAGAAAGAAAGGATGCCATCCAGATGGATTTGGATAGGCTTGAGAGGTGGACCCAAGCCAACCGCATAAAGTTTAACAAGGCTAAGTCCAAAGTCCTACACCTAGGCCAGAGCAATCCCAAGCATAAATATAGGCTGGACAAAGAATCAATTGAGAGCAGTCTCAAGAGGAGAGACTTAGGGGATGTCAGCTGATGAAAAATTCAACATCAGCTGGAATGTGCACATGCAGCCCAGAAGGCCAACTGTGTCCTGGGCTGCATCAAAAGAAGTGTGATGAGCAGGACTAGGGAGGTGATTCTTCCTCTCTGCTCTGCTCTTATGAGACACCACCTGGCGTGGTGCCCCCAGCATAAGAAGGACATCTAACTGCTGGAGAAGGTCCAGAGGAGGGCCATGAAGATCATCAAAGAGCTGGAGCCTATAGGGAAAGGCTGTAAGAGTTGAGGTTGTTCAGCCTAGAGAAAAGAAAGTTCTGGGAATACCTTATAGAAGCCTTCCAGTACCTGAAAGAAGCCTACAAGAAAGCCAGGAAGGGACTTTTTACAAGGGCTTGCAGTGATAGGATAAAAGGGAATGGACTGAAGCTAGAGGAGGACAGATTTAGACAAGGTATTAGAAGGAAAATCTTTACAGTGAGGGTGGTGAGACGCTGGAACAGGCTGCCCCTCCTTTGAGGTGTTCAAGCCAGGTTGGACAAGCCCTTGAGCAACCTGGTCTAGAGGAAGGTGTTCCTGCCCATGGCAGGAGGGTTAGAACTAGATGATCTTTATGGTCCCCTGCAACCCAACCCATTCTAGGCATCCATGAATTCCAAAGCAATTCTTTCCTCATTAACACACCTGACATTTTTTTAAAAAGCATCACCCAAACCCACAGACCTCAATTGCAGGGCCCTGGCTATTGCATGACATTACAAAACCTTAAGGTGTTTGACCTGTCATAAAAACAAACAAACAAACACAAACGTACGGAGAACATCCCAGATCACTGGAAAACCCCTGCATTGCTTTGTGTATCTCACAGTGGACGGGCTAGCTGCACTAAAAGTCCAATTCAGTAACCTCCGCTGAATTTTGGGTACTTTGATCATGGGGAAACTTTAACTGCACCCGACCTGCTGGGTCCTGATGGGGTGCCATTATCTAGAAAGGGTCAGAGAGTCCTAGCACTAGAGTTGGCAGGGCTTATTAAGAGGGCTTTAAAGTAGGTCTGAAGGGGGTGGGTGAGGAAATCAGTCCCTCTGAAGAGGAAAGAGTGGGACACAAATTAGGGTTAACTGGGAAGTCGAGAGCCCAGCTGCAGTGCTGTACACCAATGCAGGCAGCAAGGGCAATAAGGAAGAGGAGCTGGAAGTCCTGGTCCGCCAGGGTGACTAGGATATAGTCACCATCTCAGAAACATGGTGGGATAGCACACATGATGGGAGTGCTGCACTGGGGGGTTACAGGCTCTTTAGGAGAAACAGGCGAGGGAGAAGAGGAGGAGGGGTGGCTCTGTGTATTAGGGAGTTGCTCTCTGACACTGAACTTGAAGTGGAAAATGAAGGGATTGAGAGCCTGTGGGTTAAAATCAGAGGGAGGCCTAACAAATCTGACATCCTGGTTGGAGTCTGTTATAGACCACCCAACCAGGATGAGGAGGCAGACGAATTATTCTATAAGCAATTGGAGGCTGTCTCAAGTTCATCAGATCTTGTCCTTGTGGGTGACTTTAACCTGCCAGATATCTGCTGGGAACTTAATTCAGCAGAGAGGAGGCAGTCCAGAAGATTCCTGGAGCACATGGAGGACAGCTTCCTGATGCAGCTATTAAGTGAGCCTACCAGGGGTCAGGCTCTGCTTGACCTGCTGTTCTCCAATAGAGAAGGGCTGGTGGCAGACATGACCATGGGAGGCTGCCTAGGGTGCAGCGATCATGAGATAGTGAAGTTTTCAATATGCAGGGAGATAGGGAGGAGCACCAACCTTGGACTTCCAGAGGGCAAACTTCAGCCTGTTACACCTTGAGTACTGTGTCCAGTTCTGGGCCCCTCAGTTTAGGAAGGACATCGAGACACTTGAACGTGTCCAGAGAAGGGCAACGAGGCTGGGGAGAGGCCTTGAGCACAAGCCCTATGAGGAGAGGCTGAGGGAGCTGGGGTTGCTTAGCCTGGAGAAGAGGAGGCTCAGGGGAGACCTCATTGCTCTCTACAACTACCTGAAAGGTGGCTGTAGCCAGGAAGGGGTTGGTCTCTTCTCTCTAGCAACCAGCACCAGAACAAGAGGACACAGTCTCAAGCTGCACCAAGGGAAGTTTAGGCTGGAGGTGAGGAGAAGGTTCTTCACGGAGAGAGTCATTCATCATTGGAATGTGCTGCCCAAGGGAGGTGGTGGAGTCACTGTCCCTGGAGGTGTTCAAGAGGGGATTGGACGTGGCACTTGGTGCCATGGTCTAGTCATGAGGTCTGTGGTGACAGGTTGGACTCGATGATCTTCGAGGTCTCTTCCAACCTTTGTGATACTGTGGTACTGTGAGTTCTGTGGCACTAACTGGAACATATTTTGTACGCGTAAAAAGTTTCAACATAACCAGCTACAGCATCATCTATAGTATCTCTAAACAGCATCAGAACTGCACATTTTTTAGTTAACAGTTCAATCACCTTTTTTTTTTTTTTTCAACTGTAAATTATGTACAAACTCAAATCTAACAAAACTTGGAACAATATCTGGAGCACAGGCACCTTCCACAGAGAGAGGAACAGGAAGAGAAGAAAATTTGTTTGAGAAGCTCTGCTCTGGAAAAAAAGAAAACAAAAACCCAAAACCAAACTAAAAATAAAATGCCACTGCCCTGTCCTCACTTCAGTTTTCACTCTTCATTTCTGGTAGCTAAAGTACATTAGAGGTGGACCAACACTTGAGTGAGAAGGACAAGAGGAAAGTAATGGGTAGGATAGCTTTATAAAGCTTAGAGAATTCAGCAAAGTTTTCATTCAATGTTCTATGAAGATCAAACGTACGTACAGGTAACAACTTAATTTATGCTTCGAGCTCTAATTTCCCTCCTAACAACTACAGACTGAATAATGTCATCAGTTGCATAGACTGGCAGAGCTCAAAACACAGCCTTTGAGAATTCACTCCAGGTATTTACAAATGCACACTAAGTGTGTGGCTTAATACTTTTCTAAGGGGGGAAAAATGTTTTTCTTGATTCGGACAAGCTAAGCTTAAAAATATTGCCAAACTTCAAACTCAGTACAGACTTAACACATTTTATTGATAAAGAACACAGAAGTAATTACACAAACTCCTAGTTCTTTATGCTAGAATAGAATAGAATAGAATAGAATAGAATAGAATAGAATAGACCAGACCAGGTTGGAAGAGACCTTCAAGATCATCGCATCCAGCCTATCAACCAATCCAACCCACCTAAACAACTAAACCATGGCACCAAGCACCCCATCAAGTCTCCTCCTGAACACCTCCAATCATGGTGACTCCACCACCTCCCGGGCAGCACATTCCAAAGGGCAGTCACGCTCTCTGTACAGAATTTCTTCCTAACAGCCAGCCTAAACCTGCCTTGGCACAGCCTGAGACTGTGTCCTCTTGTTCTGGTGCTGGCTGCCTGGGAGAAGAGACCAACCTCTGCCTGTCTACAACCTCCCTTCAGGGAGTTGTAGAGAGCAATAAGGTCACCCCTCACTCTCCTCTTCTCCAGGCTAAGCAACCCCATCTCCCTCAGACTCTCCTCATAGGGCTTGTGTTCCAAACCCCTCACCAACTTCTTTGCCCTTCTCTGGACACCTTCTAGCAAGTCAACATCCTTCCTGAACTGAGGGGCCCAGAACTGGACGCAGGACTCAAGGTGTGGCCTAACCAGTGCAGTGTACAGGGGCAGAATGACCTCCCTGCTCCTGCTGGACACACTGTTCCTGATGCAGGCCAGGATGCCATTGGCCTTCTTGGCCACCTGGGCACGCTGCAGGCACATGTTCAGCCTACCATCAACCAGTACCCCCAGGTCCCTCTCTGCCTGGCCGCTCTCCAGCCACTCTGACCCCAGCCTGTAGCACTGCACGGGGTTGTTGCGGCCAATGTGCAGAACCCGGCACTTGGATGTGTTCAATCTCATGCCCTTGGACTCTGCCCATCTGTCCAGCCTGTCGAGGTCCCTCTGCAAAGCCTCTCTACCCTCCAGCAGATCAACTCCTGCCCCCAGCTTGGTGTCGTCCGCAAATTTACTGATGACGGACTCAATGCCCTCATCCAGATCATCAATAAAGATGTTAAAGAGCATGGGGCCCAGCACTGATCCTTGGTTTCATAGGACACCTGTTAAAAGGGCTTTTTCTTAATTAAATCAGCAAGTACACCCTCAAGTATCCCTACCACAGCAAATCAGTTTGTGCATGTATCGAATGAAAGAAAATTCAATGTATAAACACACCATAGAACTGATTTCATGGTCACACATTATTACAAGCAGTATGAGAAGGGTTTTTAAAAGCACTGCAAGAAACTATTTTGACAGCGCTCCTTTAAAGACGGCTATAAAGGAAGGTCGATACCTTCTTCCAATCCGTAGATCAATCTGAGCATTAATATTAGTAAAGAACACAGAAATGACTCTTACTTCAGATGCACCAGTAAGATTAAATTGATCCTTGCTCATTGTACCATACAAAAATCAACAGAAAAGCTGAAGAACACGGAAAAACCCAAAGAACCTGCAGAGGAAAAGGTCACAGATACAACAGAAGTCTTGTCTCCCAATATTTACATGCACCCATCACACTCCCATTCTACTGTTATGAAAAATTCCTTATGACTTCATGAGACAGAGACATGCCAAATCTAGTATGTTGAAAAGAATTAAGAGCTGGCAGAGTTGCAGAGTGCAGCTTACACACTTTTCAAATGGAAACCTACAAGGACATACCTGATATCCATACCACTAACTTTGACATTTCCTGCTTTAGAGTATAACAAAACATAAGTCTGTCCTGTTGAACGGAAATGGTAAATCTACAAACCAAACCCACATATAAATAAAAGTGTAGTATGAACCTCTCCAGGCCTCCTACTCTTACTCCATTACAGCCACTAAAGAGTCCAAAGAAGTATGGAAGGCCAGAGCTGACAAGCTGCTGTGCGCCTGCAACGCTGCTTCATCCTCTCGCTCTTCCAGGCATTGCTGCACCAGCAGCTGCAGGTAGAGCAGATTTCACTGCCAGGTGAGTGGGGTCTCACCCCTGTTCCTCACGAAAGGTAGTTGGGAAGCAAGACAAAGGGCAGGAATCGGGCAGTGTGTAACTACCAGCACCGACTCAAGGTGTCAAACTACATCCTGAAAATCCCACGGTAGAGCCCTCAGCTGCGGGGTGCCGGCCGGTCTGCCACTAACACTACTTACAAGACCACAGACTGGTTTCGGGATCAAAAGACACACTTTGAAGAACCATGTGTGCATGCACATTGTTATTATTATCGTTGCTGTTATTATTTTGTCCAGGAAGAAGACTGCAAACCCCTTTGCCAGCCCCAGTACACTATTCCTGCCGTGGGGGCGCGGGGCAGCTGTCTGTAGCTCGCCCTTCCGCAGCGCCACCCCATCGCGGGACAGAGCCTGGCCGTTCAGACACTGGGAGCTACCAGCCACGTGGAGCCGCAGCTGCCCAGTGAGGAGGGCCGGGAGTGAGGGCGATGAACCTCCCCGGCCCAAGACGCCCCGGTACGGGAGCGCCGTTCTGCAGAGACACACTCTTCTCCGGCAGTGCTGCTTGTGCAACTGACCCATCCCGGCAGCCCTTCCCGGTAGCCCTTCCCGCCCGCGGGCTCCCCTACCTGTCCGAGCAGCCGCCAGCGGGCTCTAGCCACTCCAGTAGCGCTCGCCTCGCACTTGCCCGCGGCGGGGCGACGCGGAGAGTCAGCAGCTTCAGCCATGCCGCGGCGGGGCGCAGAGACTGCCCTTCGCGAAGGAGGAGCGCTGCCCTGGCTTCGGGGACTTGCCGCCGAGCCTTCAGCGGCTACTGGGATCGGCCAGGCTAGGGCTTGAGAGAGAAGCAGCGGGTGGCCATCTTTGTTAAGGGCAGCACTGTGGAGACAAGCTGTCGCTGCACTACGCCCAGCTCTTCGGGCATATCTTAAAATGAATCGCCTGTGGCCGAGGGTGAAACTGCATGAGACGGGAGCGACTTGAAGAAGCCGTGCCGGAGACGGTGCCGGCGCGCCGAGAGTGCGGGCATCTGCTGCGGCTCCGCGCTGACATCAGCGGTGATCCCCCGCCGCACACTCGCTGAAGCGCTCTCCCGCCATCTTGGCTACGGGCACTCCCGCAAGGAAGCGCGGAGCCGCTTCTCGCCTTCCATCTTACCGGGGCAGCCCCCACCGGGGGAAAGCGGCTCTAGCGCCGCCTGCCACGCCGAGTCCTTCCGCGGGCGCTGCGCGGCCTTGGCAGGGCGTTGTTGCGGCGGTGAGGATCAGGGCTGGTGGGCAGCGGGGCCAGGCCGGCTTCTCTGGGCCTCGCCCGGGCGCGCCAGCGGGCTATGAAACGTAGGGCTGTGCCTCGCTGCTGAACCCCCTCAACCCTCATCGTTTTCTTGCGAGGAGGTTCGGCTCTGTCTACCAAGTTACCTTCTTGTGATAATACGATTTTATTTTTATATGATACTTACAGAAGGAGTGGGGAACTTCCAAAATACTTGCCCGGTTTTTGGTTTCACGTCTAGAGAGGGGTTGCGCCTTTGGTTACAAGAGTTGAACTGCCAGTAACCACATTCTGGAGTAAGGTAGCAGGTTAAAACACAAGCTACGCTGTGTGTACCAGTTGTTAAAACAGGTCTTGGTTTACTGTCTCTTCTCATCTGGAATACCTTTCATTTCTCTGGAAGAGAGAAAGTAAATAATCAGCACTGTGCCATTTTCAGGAAGTGCAGGCTGACCGTCAAGAAATGAAAGGGCCAGGATGACATACGTTGGACTGCAAACTCTGCCCCAGCGGCTGGCCTTCGGTATCACTTACTACCGTAAGCTTAATGGTCTTCAAACAAGATGTCTTTATAGCAAAATAAAGCCAAAAAATTGCCACATCCTGGACTACTCAAGAAATACATGCATGCACAGGACTCTGCCACCTGGAAGCATCCTGCCATGGAGTTTCTTGTCCTGCAAGGTATGCAGCTTATGTACAGACATAACGTCACTAACCACCTTGGAACATCTGTTAAGGAAGCCAGCCATACTTTTCAAATGTTGAGGAAACACATTTTTCCTAAAGGGTTTGAAGCAGGGGGATAAAATACCAGACTTTCAGACATAGACCATTGTTCCAGTTTCCTGTAAAGTTTCGTTGTAAAGCTGCATTTTGGTTAATTTATTTATTGATTGATTTCAGATTTGGCATCTTCCGGAAATAAAGCGTCAGGAGAATACTGCAGGGAGAGATCAGATAGTGTAGAGACAAAGTGTCCCAAGTGATGACACTAGGTTCAGACACTCTGAGCTGGCTCAAAAGCAGTTTTTCTGTGCAGACCAGCAAGTCATGACTTGTGAGGACAAACCAGGAACAAACCAGCAGTTCTCAATGCAAAGCGAGGATGGGTCACAAAGTGTACACTGTGAAGTTTAGACACACTGACATCATAAGCTGAATGTTTTACATACATTCAGTGTTTACATACTGTAAAACATTTGGTGTTACATACTGTAATAAATTGTTAAGGTTCTTATTCAAAAGAGATTTTACAGCAAGCAAAACCAAGTAGCATTATTGCAGCAATTCTAACACATTTTTAACATTTTCACAAGAGAAGACAGCTTTGTTGGCAGTGAGGAAGCACTACTCTGCTTGTGGATTGTGGGGAAAAAAGATCCTTAAGCTTTTTCCTGATAAAATCCTTGCAAAACCAGTATCAGTTCACTGCTTCACTTCGTTTTGCACCTTACAAATATTTACACTAATATTTTTGAGGTGGAACAAGAACCTGAACAGGCTGCTGGGATTCCTAGTTACAGGGACAGAGGTGTGGGTGGTGGTGTCATCCAGGAAAGGAAATGAGAAATGAGACTCTTAAGACAGAAAAATTACAAGAAAACACCTCTGAAGAAGGAAAGATAACAGTTCTGTCAAAAATGACTGAAAACTAGTTCTAGAACAAGAACAAACGTATTTACATATAATCAGTTAAGGTCATACTTTAATGGTATTTGAAGGGAGGACATGAATAAGTAAATGCATTTGGCAATGCCTGCCTAAAATATTGGGGAAAACTGTAAAGAAGAACTTGTTCCAACTTGTTTTTCTTTTTAGGAGCGTGTGCTATTGTAATAATGCGAAAATTAATTTGGGTCTGCAGCTCAGGAAATACCATTATTGCCTCAGTACCCTCATATTGGAGTACAGAGTGCTGGCTTGTAGCCATTGTTGTCTTTCCTTACTTAGCAGGAAAGAACAAAATTCCCTTCCAAAAGGAAGCAAAGTACATCCAAGATGACATCAGAACTTTTGTACAAGAGTCTTCTGAAATCAGAGCAGAAAAGCTGGAATGACATTTCTGCCAGATACAAACCTATGACAGAGATAATCAAGGAAAAATTAGAACAACTGCACAAGAAGTACACATTCAGTTTGGGAAGCCCCAGGGTAAGTGGAAAAAAATTATCAAACATTACTCATCACTGAGTAAAAATAAAAGACAGTGAAGCCACTTCTGCTATAAAATGCTGGTTTAGTGATTATTCTATGGTGGTAGTTTTGACTATTTTAATTTGGTTTAGAACAGCTTGCACCTGTTCCAATAGTGCATTTAGCTTAATTTCTGCATAGGCAAGAGCAAGTATAGATACAATAACCCTTTGACTTTTGGATAAAGAATAGAAGACATTGTAAGTTACAAAAGCAGTTGCAGGTGATCTGAACCTTTTGTTAAATTTAAAGCAGGTAGACCTAGCTTAAGTGCCCTGACTTGGAAAGAACTTCCGATGCATGCAATTCCTTCTTCATGTCAAATGTGTGTGCTGCATTCTGTCATTTGTGTATGTTACAATTTTTTTGTACAAATGATGATTGAATGGGAGGATTCTAAGGAAATGCTTCAACTGTATGTTGGATTTGTAACTTGCTTGCTTTACAGATCAGGTTTGGAGACAATGTGTACTTTGAAGAGAATGGCTGCATATTTCTTTCAAAAGCAGATGATGGTAAGGGATTTATCTTCGTAACGTGGTGCAGTCGTTAAAAATACTGTGCATGTATCACTTGGTGTGCTTTTCTTAGATAAGAGCTTAATTGCTCTGCTTCTTAAAATAACTAAAAATACTTTCATAAAACACTTTAATAATTGACAAATCATTCTAGGATCTTGAATCTCAAAAAGCAAGGTGAAGAGAATTAGAGAATATTATATATATCAGTACTAAGTCAAGTTTCTGGAGGGAAAAGAAAGAAGTCGGGTATTTTCAGAGCCCTGACAACAGATTGAAAAAGGACACATTCATACTGTCCTATTACTGGAGGGTGGGGAAAAAATAATTCCTAATTGTGTTTAGGAAAAACAACTGTGCTTTAGGTATCTGAAATGTAAAATTTAATGCATTTACTAGGAGCCAAGACCTGCACTTCAGAAATGTTTTAAATAATAACTGCAGTACTTTTTCCCCCCTAGAACTGTAAATTTTTGTTTAATTTTTGTTTATTTTTATAAAGTGCATTTGCAAATATCTTCCAAGACAAGTACTTGGTGCTAATAAATATTGCAGGCAGGGTTGTTTAAATGCAAGCATTAAGGACTACTGTTCATTTTGACAGTGTCTTAATTACAGAAGTCTTTTGCTGTCTCTCATGTTTTATGGAGTAGATCAAGGAAATGCTGACATTTTATTCAGCACTGAAGATCTTGGCTTTTCTGATACTGTTATTCAACGGATCAGAATTTCACCAGATCAGAGACGCGTGTCCCTCAGCGTAAAAAGTGAAGATTCTGAAGAGGCAACCTGCGTTGTTGTGAAACTCGGTCATTTTCCTGTTGTGGAAAAAGTAATCCCAAGTGTATTTAATTTTGGTAAGTTGTTTATAAATACCCTGTGGATCATACCAGCTTTCAACCCAACATTTAGTGTTTTTCTTTGTGTCTGGGGTGCTGGGTGGTTTTTGGGGTTGGCTCTTCTGGGGCTGTGTTTTGGGGAGTTGGATTTTTTGGTTTGTTTTGTGGTTTTGTTTGCTTGCTTGCTTGTTGTTTTTCCCCACCAAATATTTTAATATTATTTGTAAACTGAGCCAACATTTTTAGATTTAGTCCTCGTAGCTGTTGGTTTGTTTCTTACTTGCAATTTCTTCCCCACTGCTCAACTACAAGTTGTCTGATGTGGATGAAGGTGACTGCTTTCATGATACCGGTTTTCCTTCTTTGTGCAGGCAAGCAATTTTACCTGTTTGAACAATCAAGCTTCTAGAAAGAGTGTGAAAGTGGTACCTACAATTAAGTATTGACTGGAATTTCAGCTGGACTCCAGGATGTGGGTCAGAATTCAGAGCCCAAGGAAGTTGAGCCTTGAGTCAGTTCTTTCAGAATCGATCACAGAGCTTTACCTTGCTGTTAAAATAAGCAAAGGTAAACTGAAGTGAATGGGAAGTCTTTCTTCTTTCATATGATGTTAAAGAATATATATAACAATTGTTCAGTACTATGCATACAGCGTTCTACATCATGTATTTTGGTGTGTATTGTTAGGTATCATCAAGTATCTATGGTGGAGTAAGCAACTCGGTTGGGCAATAATTTGAAGTCAAGTAAAACTTTGTAGTTACAAAAATGAAGAGCATCAAGAATTTAACGAGTGTTTGCACAACTGAGGGTTTTGGTGCCTATTGAAATCCAGGCCTGAAAATTTGCCAGTGACATTTTTCACTATACTTGAAGATGTATCTACATTTCTCTGGAAAAATCAGTGCATTTAAGAAACCAACTCCTTGATGCCTACAGCTGTGACAGATCATGGCTGGTAGTAAGAGTACAAAAAATGTATATCAGAATGGTAGAGATTACACCCATTACCTCAATCATGGGCAAGAATCTTAGGTCTTACGACCATTTGCAGTGTTGTAAGATGTTTTGTACTGAAAATCAGTATTTATGCATTAGACACACATACAATAACTTTTTTAGGCATGATAAATGCCTAAAAAATTAGTAAGATAAACACCATTCTGGTGGCTAGAGGAGTAACAGAGATAGCAATTTGAGTCAATTAGATTCCTAAACTTCAGAATAGCAAAGTTTCTGTATTTGTATGTTTCCAGTGTTGGTGAACACATGTCCAAGAATAGAAAACTGGAGAATTTTTATCTCAGTGGTCCCTGTGGGGCAAATGCAGCATCTCTTTGTCTCTGAATGGTTTGCATGCAGTCACATGCAGTAGTGGAGAGCTCATCCTGTCTTTATCATCTAGCTGATTCCGTGTAAACCTCTGTTTTAAAAAGCAGCACATCTGTTTTCCTGTGCCCTCTAAACCAGTACAGCATCAAGAGTGTCCTCTTCCTGAGCCCTGGTACACTGTCCTCTGTTGTTTGCTTGGGATTTTAACAATCTGTTGCAGCGTTCTTGTACAGTGGGATTCAGAGAAAACATGGAAAAATCTTTTGGTGGCTTACCTGGGATGTAGAAGAGCTGCCCTCGGTTCAGTTCCAGCTGCAGCCCACCTTCTTCAGCATTGTGTCCAGTGCTCACATTGCTCCATCTTCTCTCAGTACTAGTATATGCTGCTCCAGTGTGATAGGCATTTGTCTTTTTTCCAGAATGGGCTACAAATGATGTACTATATTACACAAGTCAGAAGAACCTTAAATGCCAGAATGTGTTTATGACCACTTTCACTCACCAGAAGCATACTAAATTAATTTATACAGAACAAGATGCAAGGTAATGCTTACCTAAAATATAACAAGTCTTTTACCTATTCTTAAGTATTTTATATGTAAAGTATAACTGGTTTGGAAACCAAATTATTTGTATTATATTCCAAATGGTAAAAGGCATTTTAAAGTTGTGCTCTGCTGTCAGTAGTGCCTTATACAGTCTGAGAACATGCTCTGTTCTCCTCTTGATATGTGATCAACAGAGATTTAACTTTATTCTCTTACCTCATGAGTTCAGCTGAGTTTATAAATGTCAAGGTCAGTCTCAGGGCAGGGTGTCCTTTAATGAATGGGTGACAGTTTCTTACTGGGTAAATCAGACTGGGGTTCTTTTTTTTTTTTTCCCCTTCTCTGCTATTGATGTCTGATACATCTTTTTAAAAACAGGGAAGTTCAGGTGAATCCTTGCTCTGGGTAATGGATGAGCAAAATCATTACAGCATTCCCAGAGATAGAACTATTGTTGACTGAATACCCTCTCAATAACCTTTCTTTAAGCAGTGGTTTGGGGAGACAAGAAGGCTCTTGCTAAATTGAGTGCAGAGCTAGTTTTTCAGCCATACAGCACATGGTAGCTTTATACAGTATTCCATAAACTTAATTCAAGTTGTGTATTCAGTAAAGAAATTTCAATTATACTTTCATCTAAAAAAAAAACCAAAAAACCAAAAACATCTTCTTTGATATGGAGCAAATAGGATCCTTTTCTTCAGGCAACATTTGATGCATACTTTTGGAAAATTAAGTTGCACTGACCTGACACTTCCCCCACAGGGAAACTGTTGGCATAATTCTGAAGGTCACAGTCATTACAGTAGATCTATTAGAAACTCACTCTAAAGGTTCATGTGCTATTGCAGCTCATAACTCACTTGTTCATCAGAAATGACAAGGCATTCTTTTGTATTGTCATTGAGCAGTTCTGCATCTCATCAGCTCTTTTGGGTGTAGTCAAACAATTTTTTAACAATTTTTTTTTTAACCAAACAATATTTTTTTTTACTTCCTTAGGTTAAAAAAAAAAAAAAAGCTACTAAGCAAAAAAATTGTCATACCAAGCTCAAAGTCCTCAGGGAAAAGCGTAGCCTGCATTTCATCTTGACTTTCTCAGAGTTAAGGTCAGCAGAGCCAGAATGTTGGAACCTACTGAATGCAGTGCCACCTTCCCACCAATTCTGTGTGCCTTAGAGAGGCAGGAAGCTGGTTCCTTGCAGTCTTTAGATCCCCCCTGTGCCTGTTCTCTAAAGATACAATGTTAAGATAGTGCCATTAGAAAAAACAACAGTAGCAAAAAAGAAAGGCACTGAAAAGTCAGTCCGAAGCGTCCTGCCCTTCATCAGCCAAATACTTTGAAGCCTAGAGGAACCATTTCTGCAGTCACTTAACTGATCTGCATAATGCAGACTACGGTGCTCAGCTTTGGAATTTCTGGATCTTTGTGTTGGGTGGTTTTGGTTTGAGAAACATCCAGTCTTAAAAGATTCAAAATGACAAACTGCAATGTCCAGTTAAGCAGGATGACTCAGAGAAATCTGAATTTTCAGCCTGAACTTGTCCAATTTAGTATCCAGCTGCTGGTTTTCATTGTTTTCCCATTTCTAGCTTGTAGAAGCATTTAAAACCAGTAGATAGTTCCTAGTTTCTGATACAGTTCTAAACCCGGTTCCTAGTTTCCAGGTTTATTCCTGCAAATCTGCCTTTCTGGTCTCCTGTAAGCCTCTGCTTTTTGCCCCCCCCCCCGCCTTTTCTTTCTTACTTGCTTCAGCCAATTAGGCCAGCAACAGGGTTTTTTTATCAGTTTATCTTTATAATAGCTCTTACTTTTGTTACTGCTGTTCCCACATTATGTCTTTTATGAATTTTAATTATCCAGTATTACCTTTTTTTTTTTAAATAGTGGTACAAGGTCAATAAAAAGTTCTACATTTTGCCTGAATTTTAAAGCATATAGATATCAATGAGCATCCACTCATTGATATCCACCATAGATATCAATGAGTATCTCTGTGATGCAGAACCCTGGATTCAGTTCAGCAACAATTGAACTGCTTTCCTTGCAGATTTCAATTTCCACACACAATATTGTGGGCTTTTGAATCCCAATAAAGATTCATCAGGAGTGGGTTTGGGTACCAAGTAGTCTGGAATTTCTCCAGCCCACTTACAGGCATGCTGTTTCTTGCCCTTCAGGAGTAAGGTACTCCTTGATTCTGCAGCAACCAATGTATTTGTAAATCAAGTTTAAGCTTTTTTCTGCCTTTAAAAACAACGAAAACAAAAATTATTCCTTGCAGGTTCTTTGTGGACATACATTGCACAAAGGATAGGCGCTTTCTCACCATCAACAGCAACAGCAAGACAACCTCAGAAGTTTGGCTGGTTGACTGTAGAGATCCTTTTAAGTTGCCTGCTCTTGTACAAGCACGAACAAAAGGGGTCCTTTACCACATAGAGCACAGAAATGATGAGTTGTATATTCTCACTACATATGGAGAACCTGCAGAGTATAAGGTAATTTAGGATTCATTCAGATACTTACTGCAGATAATACAGAAATAGTAAGGCTAGCTTTTAGTCCTTGGCTTCACAGCTTCCTGAAATGATTTAAGATAATTACACAGCTGCATGGATTGAAAGACTGATAGTAGTAGAGGGAGTCTCACCTGCAGCATGCCAGTTGGCTTCTAACTCAACAACAAGGAATTGAGTATACTTCAACAGTAATTTCCCCCATATTAAAATTTAAATTGGAGATCTCAGTCTATATAACCAAACCACCTACGATTCTGCAGGCCACACTGAGAACACTTACTGCATGAAAATGTTCTATAGCTTAATCTGTGAGAACTGAACTTTTCCAAATGTTACTGAACTGTTCTGTCATTTTGCCTGAGTAAAAGTAATTAAAAACCCTCCAGTTGCAGTCAGACAAGCCCCTCCCTCCCCCCATACAAGCTAATGATTTTTTTCAGTGAAAAATGTTGCATGAGAGCACCTACATGTCTCTACGTTGCATTTCTAACTCTTTAACCTTCTAAGAGGTTGCTTTTTGTTTTTATAGTTAATGAAGGCACCAGTATCTTCCAGCGGCATGGAGAGCTGGCATTTAGTTTATGCACTGGAAAAGAAAACCAAACTAGTAGACTTGGAGATGTTCAGTGATCACTGTGTTATGTTCCTGAAGAAGGCTGGTCATCTTTACTTAAATGTGATTTCTTTCATTTCACATTCAGTTCGGTCAATAGAGGTATGTTTTAACTTGGCTTAAGCAGCACAATGTTTTTCCAGCACTGTTTCCTTTCTATTTTCTTTTTCTTAACATAATACTATAATGAAAGAAAAGATAAATTCCAAGAGCTTAAATGGCGTGGAAATTATAATACTATCAAGTTTGTCATTATGCCTGATTGTATTTACCTGTGGCTGTTCTTCAGGATATCATGTGGTGTCTCATTGCAACACTTCGAAGGTTAAAGAGCAGCTATCCTATGAGTCAGTTCTTTCTTCAACTTACTACAGTCAAAGTCTTTACAATACAGCTGATTCCTAATGTAAAATGGGACTTGATTCCCTAAGCACACTATTTAGTTTTATTTGGCCTGGTTTTGGTTACACTCACTACCGTAAGCCAGGAAGTAAGCCTGGTCTTCCAACAGAAGACTAATTAGGACATTCAGAGGGCAAGTGTGGGCACTGTCCCGTAACGAATGGGAGCCCATACTGCAGTACAGTTTGTGCCGAGTATTCTTCCCTTCTCCAGTTGTTGCTAAATATTTGTAGATTGAAACCATAGTGACTCAGGTCAAACCCATGTCTTTCTGGAGACCGTTCAGACAGAATGTTTAATTGGTTTGTTTGCCTGGAAAGTACAGTCTGAACTACTTGAAACTTTATTGCAGTAATCTGCATTCTATAAAACTGCTGCAGAAAAAGGTTTTCAGCAGAGTGCACTGTATGCTCTCTGAAAGTGGTCAGAGTTTGTTTATTGAGAAAAGGTCTGCAGTTACTCTGGAGAACTTGGACTTCTATTGCCATTTCATAAGTCCTCTAGCAACCTAACTCAAGTAAGTAGTGGCCTGGCAGAGGGTTTGACTATGTCCCTGCTGCTCTCAAAGAATGAATCTTGATTTCTTTTTATTCTTAGCAGAGTTAAAAATCTTAAATATAATAGCACTAAGTGTCTGTGGGTGAATGTGCCAGGAAAAGGTTTTGTTCTTTACAATGGCTGGCAGTAGGAACAAAGTTAAGAGGCAGGGGTTTTTAGTGGCTTAGCATTACTGAGCTAACTGACAGCAGCAGCGTAACAACTGACATGGACTTGGCTGTATAGCATGTTGAAGTAGGACTGGAAACCAGAGGGGAAATAGGGTCTAAAAATGAAAAAAAGAGCAGAATAATTTCAAATAAACTGTTTGCTTGGGGGATTTTTGTGTGGGTTTTGTGTGTGGTGGTTTTTTCCTTGTTTGTTGGGGTTTTTTGTGGTGGTTTTTTTATATCTGCACTAGTGCCCATTTTTAAAGGAAAAGAAATCTGAATTCAGTTTATTTCATTGTTGAACTTGAGCCAGTGGCCGTAGAGGAAAAATTTGCTGGCATCTCTTTTTGACTGTTTCATGACTGAATTTAAAAGGAACGTAGATTGTGCTACATACAAACTGAAGATAATGAGCTTGATAGTCGAACTCTTAGCCTCTGAAGGACACATTAGGCAAAATTTACAGGAGCAGTGCAAAGGTCTGGCTTGTAATGCTGTGTTTTCTCAGCTACCTACGTGGGCCTGTGAATTTGAATTGGAATCTCATCCTGAACATACCACCAGCACTTGCTATTTTCAGCTCACCTCTCCAGTACACCCCTAAGCGTTTTGCATATTCATTTAAAGAAAATAATCTCATTGAACAAGCTGTGCAAGAGGTACCAATTATCACGAATTGTCACACTACACGTTTACTAGCTAAAAGCAAGGTAAGATTTTTTCAGTCCTTTCCCCATTTCCTTTATTCTTTCCCTTCCTCCCCTCCCATTTAAAGAAAATGCATTTGGCAGGGAGTAGAGATTAAAAAAAAATATGTAAAGAGCAGTTGGTGCTATAGTTACTAAACAGTGGGAGTTTCTTCCAGTGCTGTAGAACAGAACAAGAAAGAATCGTGATAATTTTTTGTTCCGTGAACCTGGCTATGCTCGAGGAGACGCCAGTGCACGATGAGTCAACAGTCTTAGTATAGTACAACTTAAAATTGCCACTTGCTGTATGGTATCATTCTCCATGATAAATGAAAAAAAGATGCCAGGTACTGCAAAGAACACCCCCCAATCAGCAGCACAATACAGATGAAGAAAAGAAAGTTTTAACAGCCTGAGTTTACCAAAATGGAGATGTTAATAAGGAGTTTGTGCTGCAGTAAGTGGTAAACTATTTTGTTAATAATAGATATTCTTGGTGTTACAGGGGGAGGGAGACTTTGGTGCTTTGGTAGTTTAAAAACTCCTCAGGTGTTGCACTTAAATTAATTTTAAACTCTGCATCTGTAAGCCCACACAGCAGAGGCTCAGTCCCTTGCTTTATTTTTCAAGAGTGCTTTGTACATTTTAAGTGAAAAAAATTACTGTAATAAAAAAAACCCCACTTCTTGAAATAAATAATTGAAGTTTTCATTGCCATGTATCATTGAGATTTCTGAAATGTCCTTTATTGTAAAATACTCCTTCATTTCCAGGACGAAACTTTAGTGCCAATTACAGTTTTTCATAACACGAGTTCTAAAGAGCTGCGCAGGAAACCACTTCTGGTTCATGTCTATGGAGCTTACGGCATGGATTTGAACATGAGCTTCAAAGAGGAGAAGCTGATGTTAATTGAAGAGGGTTGGATATTAGCCTACTGCCATGTTAGGTAAGCCAGGTAAAATGGAATTAAGATTTTAATCTGGGGGGTACAGATAATTCTTGATAAGCAAATGAAGAGGTACAAAAATAGACTTTCCGTGTAGCCACAGTGAATTTTTCATGCTCTTCACTTCCATTTCCTTATGGGGTTTTTTTAGAAAGCAGTTTTTAAACAAACAAAATGCCTCAAAAAATTTACACTTTTCAGACCATGAACTGCATTTGGGTTTCTTAAATCAGCAGGATGGTTGCATGTAACTATTAATCGTTTTAAGTCACATTATTTCTTCTCTTATCTTTGCTCAAGACCTATTTCGCTAATGTGCAAATTGTAGTAACATGCTACCTCCCTTTTCTTTTCAAGGGCATTGTTTACTAATGTTCAGTCTCTGTCTTCTGAAAGCCATTTACCTTCTACAGCAACAACTAAGCATATAAGTTGTTCTTGTATTGGCTGAATTTCTGTCCAGCTGCAAATCTGCTAGTTCTATAAAACCACAAATCTGCTAGTTCTATAAAACCACTATTGCACAGCCACCTTCACGTTTTCATTGAGGTAATAATTCAGTAGGTGAAGAAGGTAACAAAAGAATCACTTTAGAGAGGAGATGGAATGGGGAGAATTATAATTGTTTGAAACACCAGTTCCAAAACAAATTCAGCATACATTCATTCTGCTATATTCAGTGGCAAGCACTGTGCTGTTCTTCCTCCCACCCTTCTAACTCTCAGGATGCAAATCAGTCAGATTATTCATCCAAAGATGAAGAATTTGGCAGACTAATCAAATCATTAATTTTAAACTTCAAACCTTTGGAGGCTTGGAACCAAAGTTGTGGTTGTGTAGAAAGAAATATGAATAAATTTTACAATTCTGTATTACAAATTGTAACGTTTCCAATAGCATTTGAAATTCACAGATTAGGGGAAAAAAACCACTTTCTAAAGAGTCTCAAAATGTGAGCTTTGCAGAAGACAAACCCTGAGTCTCAGTATGGAGCCATGAAATAGTATTTTACTGTTTTCAACAAATGCTAGCAATAAAGTATTGAAATTGGTTTAAGCTTCCTGTATAACTAGATAATACCAGTGTCTGAGTTCTGTATTGCCTGCAGTGATGGTGTTATTTCTTAAAGTGGTGTGTTTCAGGACACAAGCTCACCTGCACAGTGCCCTTTCGCAGTTAGCATGTTCACCAATCACCACGCACAAATTCTCTTCTTTGTTTGCATGTCATGTGTTTTATCTGTAAAGGGGAGCTAAAGAACAAGCATAGAGAAGAGTTTATTGGGGAAAGCCAACTATGGTTTTGCAATTCTGTGGCTACTGCTGTCCTTTCACTATATGAAGCTTTGCCATGCAAAGTTTTCCAAAGAGACTCCAACTTGAATTGTTTTGAATTTCAGAGGCGGAGGAGAACTAGGCCTTAGCTGGCACAAGGACGGGTGTCAGCATAATAAACTCAAAGGTCTCCATGACCTTAAGGCTTGCATCATGCTGCTGCACAAAGTAGGATTTTCTCAGCCAAACTACACAGCACTAGCAGCTGCCAGTGCAGGAGGAGTTCTTGCAGGAGCCCTGTGCAACACTGATCCAGAACTGATCAGAGCTGTGGTTTTACAGGTGAGGTGCTACAGTCCTTTCATGGGTTACAGTGTTAAACTGTATTTTTTGTTCTACCACTTTCAGAACTGGAAACATGTCAGTTCAGAATTCACTTTCCTCATTTGTTAGAGGAAACTTTGACCTAAGCATCTGAGGTCCTCTGTCCTAAATTTGCCAACCTTTTTTTTTTTTTTTTTCCCTTCAATAACTTCTAAGGCTCCTTTTGTAGATGTTCTGAATACCATGATGAAAACTCACCTGCCCCTGACAGTTGAAGAACAGGAAGAGTGGGGAAATCCATTGGCAGATGAAAATTGTATGAAGTATATCAAAAGCTATTGCCCATACCAGAATATTAAGCCACAGGTAAAACTATGCTTTCTGCCTCTACTAGTACAGTAGCAAAGCCTAACGCTTCATAAGGAAAGGGAAGCGAGGAACTGGAATATTAACATCTCTGTATTTTACCTTTGCAATTCCTTAAAATCCACAAAGCTCTTGCTTTGTGTTAAAATGAATGATTAATACACATACATTTCAGTAATAATCTTAGCAATATTTGGAGTCATTAGTGAATCTTGGAACAATGCTCAACGTGTAAAATTCCTTCTTTTGCAGGGCATGTTGAAGTCCCTCTCTGGGGGAAATTGATGGGAATGTTTCCCTTTCTTTTAGGGGTCATTTTTGACCTTTACCCTCTTTAATATGTGCGTTCATTTCAGGGATGGTTCTTTATAAAGGAGACAGAAGCAGTGCAGCTGCTTTGGTTGCTAGGAGGAAAGGGTCCTGTTCTGTGCATGGATTGCCTGCTCTATGTGTAGATTGCCTGTTCTGTGTATGGATTATAGATTTGCCAGATGAGCGTGAGCCAGCAGTGTTGCCAGGTGGCCAAGAAGGCCAGTGGCATCCTGGCCTGTAACGAGAATAGTGTGGCCAGCAGGAGCAGGGAGGTCATTCTGCCCCTGTGCTCAGCACTGATTGGGCTACACCTTGAGTGCTGTGTCCAGTTCTGGGCTCCTCAGTTTAGGAGGGATGTTGAGTTGTTGGAATGTGTCCAGAGAGGGGCGGCAAGGCTGGTGAGGGGTTTGGAGCACAGCCCTGTGAGGAGAGGCTGAGGGAGCTGGGGTTGCTTGGCCTGGAGGGGAGGAGGCTCAGGGGAGACCTTTTTGCTATGAAGTAATTTTCAAGGCCAAAATACCTTTTGCAGTTGGTAGTTAGAAGTGCCTTTTCCAGAGCAGGCAAACATGTAATAGATGTAGCTTTAGCTAAACAAAGTAGTACAGTAAAATAAATAGAGAAAAATTTGTTAGTCACTTCATAAGAAAAACAAGTTGTCATGTATTTAACTGATTTGTTTTTTAACCTCAGTGTTACCCTTCAGTTTTTATCACTGCATACAAAAATGATCAGCGGATACCTCTGACGGGAGTGTTACGGTATGTTCAGAAACTTAGGAGGGCTGCACTGGATTATGCCAGCAGCACAAGTGAGGAAGGTGAGAGTATTACAGATCCGTGGAGTTAACCAGAGTATTTGTAGCCACATAATTAAACACCATAGATGTTGACTCATCCTTAAATGCATTCATTTGTACAATATTACCCAGTATCTAAAGCACTGAAGTAACTTCTGTTACCTGCAGAGATGAGGGGTACAGTCACGCTGACAAACCTCACCTTCTAAGATGCACACTTCAGAGCCTTAAAAGGGACTAGTGTTGTGGACTTGCCTGAAAATAGTTAAATCCATGCAAACCACAGCAGGCTCATGGCAAACCACAGCAGGCTCATGGCAAACCACAGCAGGCTCAGGAAAGCCCCTGAGAAATAAATAAATAAATAAATAAACAGGAAGAGAGAGACTGGGAGAAAGAATGAGTGGGGCTCGCTCTTTCCTAAGCCTCAACACGTGGTCATTGTTGGACAGGGCTTGATGAACCCATACTGTCTAGCAGTCCCGCTACTGAAATGGTCAGACTGCAGTTCCCAACAACACATGGATAAAAATCTCATTTTTCTGCTCCACAAACACCTGCTTTCCCCAGTTTGCTAAAACCAGAGGTGTTAACCCAGGTTAGAATGACAGCAGTACCAAGGGACTGATGCTCTCATGCTCGAGACTTAACACTAGCTTTGGGACTGGTCCTAGTAAAAGGCACATTCAAACCTTATTATTTTCTAGTACCATCTAATCTTGGGAGAAGTGTTTACCATCAGCACCATAATAAATCTTGAAATAGCTTTTCTAAATCTCATTATGCCCCTTCTCTGCCTGCAGCACAACTGCTGTTGCAGTCTTTGCTCAGGAAGGAAAAAAAGCCCATCTTTCCAAAAAGACTGAGAGAGAGAGAAACCTGCTAAACATGTAGCTGATGATAATACAAATAGCTCATCCAGCAAGCCTCTGTGATTTATTTTTTTTTCCCCTTAAGGACAAACAGAAATTTTGTTAGGACAGAGGGCACAATTACCTGTCCCTTAACAAATCACATCCCCATCCCCACTTACCTTTTTCCATGCAGTCAATGTCAAGTGATCACCAGCTTAATTGTTGCAGGGAATCGGATCCCCAGTATCATCTTGGATGTCCAGGCAAATGGCAGTCACTGTGATTCGTCTTGGGAGGATTCACTGAATGAGGTATGATCCCCATATTGCACCCTTCCATAACATGGTGGAAGGAGGTGTCCTCTGGATTGGTACTTCAGCCTATTGTTCATGCAGTCATTTAGCGTATGGTTGAAGTATTGAAAGGAAAAAACCACCACCACAAACCTGCCACAATTAAGGTTGCTCTTGTAGCCTTTTATAAGTATTACTGGTTTTTATATAAGATGATATATAATCACTATATATTGGTATTTCTATAATTTGAGAAAGCCAGTGTCAGGTTTAGGAGGTCTCCGTAGACCTTCGTATTTTCAGCTTTACTTCTCCACAGACCTTAAGGGGTAGTTTACATTTATTGAACCTTGTCATGCCTTAAGCCACAAAATAGTGTCAAACTCCCACGGTAATGTGCTGAGAGCTTTGAATGTGCAAAACATTGTTACAGCAGTACAAGCATTGCAGAGTATTAAATGCTCAAAACTGTCATATGGGCTATTGGCTTCCATCTTCCTCATGAGTAAAACATAAATGATGGGTTTGGTCTTTACAGTTTAAAATGTATGACCTGTACTATCAAAGGATGCTCCTACAAGTGGGTGTCAACATTTTGCACTTTGTACATATGTGCATGATGAAAGAAACAGGACCCAACATGTTGCTACTGATGGGTCGGACTATGGTAGTTTGATACAAATTGTGTTACTTCTGACTTTAACAAACCCTTGCAAACGTTAATTGGTTGCTGTGGCAGTCGTCCCAGAGCAAATTCTTTCAGAAAAGATTCATTCTGCCTTAGGGCAAGATACTGCTTAGCCTTAGCTATGGAAAAGGAAGAATTGCTGTGTAAGGCCCTGAAGGATTATAGTGGGGGAAAAACCCAAACATATTTTGAAATAAAATATTTTCATTACTTTAGGTTGCAAGACATCTGGCATTTCTGAACAAAGAGCTTGGGGAAGCATGCCATCTCCAGCATCACACAGAATCCTGCACGTAGCTGATGAACGCCTTGACCACCTGGAGAGTTTGGGACAGGTTTTTATTTCTATGAGAAGTGCACACCTTCTCCAGAAGATCCCTCCTCTGGGTTCTGTGCTTTACAAGCATCAGCAGACAAGAAATTCAAGGTTGTGTGTGGCATTGGTTTATAAACCAAGCACGGAGTTTCTCCCCTGCCAGACAGCACAGCAGTAGCTGCCTGCATTAATCGATTTGTTCAGTACAGTTCTGTTCACAGTGGCCAGCAGCAAATCACTGCCTAGGTGGAACTGAAGCCCAAAGGTTGGTGCTTAAAGCCTAACACCTGAACACATGCACTTTGTACAGGCAGCCTCTCCAGTCCAAGTTCTCTCTTCCAAGACCACATTTTACCCAAGGCAGTAAAATTCCCACAAAGCATTTGATTTAAAAGTCTCACCAGCATCTTATAAAACTAATGTGCTTATGCGGGTGATGGTGACTTACTGGCCTTCCTAGCTACACAGCAGGCATAGCATACTGGGGTAGAACACATTGCAAAGCAGCAGCAGACTGACAAGAACAGGAATTCTAGCCTAACTCTTTCATCTGAGAAATGGAAGAATTTTACAGTTTCCCTGACTAGCATGGTAATCTTAAAAGAGGGTGCCAAAGTCCTCTGGGAAACAAGAAAAATGCCCCAGGAGGAGATGCCAGAGTCTCTCCAGAGGATAAACCAAGAGGAATACCTGCACTAAAGCAGTCTGATTCATAGCTCTACTGACCTCTGAGCCAAGGTGCAAAATTGATGCACATTGCTTGTTAAGATAGATGCATGCTGCACACCTGGGGCAAGCAGCCAGTACAAGTATTTGGTGGAAATGATGTGGCCATAATGTCCACAAACCAAAACAGAGTTCTGCAGATCATCCCTTGTGCAAAACAGACTGCACCAAGTCAAATGCTTCTCATTCCTTTGTGTTGCATAAGCTGCTGTAGGTGCACCGAGTGCAAATCAAAGCATGTGAACAAATGTGATACTCAGTTGAGTTGTTTCTGTTGCTTGCTTTGAAATTGGGTGTGTGGATCTCACCTCAACCTTCAGGTTGAAAGAGAAGAGAATGCAAATGTGTTCTAACTCAGCAAGGGGGAGGGAGAGGGGAGTGGGGTGGGAAAAGGCAGGGGGGGTCCGTTGGAAATGCAGTCCTGAGTGTAGAATTAGACATACTGAGTATGTCTAAGTATGACATACTAACTTTGAGCATAACCAGAGCTATTAAGAGTTGAGAGAAGACATAAGCCATCACACCTTCATGCAGCTAATCCAGGGCCACCCCTTTAGAGCAAATTTGACAAATCTACAGACATAAAAAGGTGGTTGTGAACTGTCAGTCCTCAGATTCCCAAGGTGCTCTTAAGGACCAGGCACTAAGGGCAGCTCCCAGAAAGCAACTGTTCTTCCCTCACAAAAATGCACACACTTAAACAGGGCAGCTTTTTTAGGAGAGGTTTATTTTTCTTCTCCACAGAGCTTAAGGGGGTGTTTATACCATACTCTTCCCTTTTAATCACCAATATGGATGCAAGACAATTAGATATCTCTTATTTGTCAGGATGTATATTTTGTACACAAAGTATTAAAAGCCCAAAGAAACCTGAAAATGCTTTGTGTGTTCCTGAAACAAACATTTTCTCAATTAATCTGAAAGTTTGGCTATTCAAATCTTGCACTTAACAGTACCTGTAGAGTAAATTGAAGGCACTGGAATAACAAGATTTCTCTGCCACAAAACAATTGCCTTGAAAAGCTTCCATGGTATGAACAGGCTTTGTTGTTTTATATTCAAGGACCAGGCCTTCTCCCCTTTCAGTTTTAATTAGTTTGGTATTGACAGCTTTCCCAGTGTTGCTGAAATTAGTACTTAATCTGACAATAGCTTCAGATGGAAGGTTAGGAACTAAAGCTTTCAGATCTATCGTTGATTCCTGTCCAAAATTGAGAACCATCATAAAGACTTTCTCTAGCCCATCCAGTTCCCTCACGTACACGAAAGTGTTACTGTCGTTCCAGATGTAGCACATCCACCCTCGATGGATGGGAAGCTCCTCGCCGCGAAGCAGGGTTAGCTGTCTGTACAAATTCAGGGTTGAGTTGGACCAGGTCATCTGGACCTGCAACAGTCAGCATCAACAGGTTCATTGCTTTGCTTTGGATGTAGAAAACAGTATTTCCTACCCCCACAGCCTGCCGAGAACACATCTCTCATAACTCCATTTTGACAGTTCTGTCTTCATATTTGCCTGTAAATGCTACTGGGGGGGGGACAGATCTCCTTCTCCTGCGCTTCCTTGACATTTGTGGAGTGGCAGAGGCAGTGGGTACCAGGCATTAAAAGAATTTCCACAACACTGGCATTTTTTTCTTCTCCCACAGAGTCATTACAATGCCACTTACTCAGGAGAAAGCCACAGCCATGCAGAGCTTGGTGGTATTGAACTTTTCTCACCGAGCCTAAGTTACTAAAGTCACAGGGTTCATTTACTCTTTTTCCTGTCTTAGATTTATTGTTTCTGTCTTCAGTTCTGGTCAGCACCATAGATTAGCAGAACCTCTTTGATTCACTGCTCTACTTTTGGTAGCGATGGTCTATGTTAAGCTCTTACTGCATAGCCAGGGCTTTCTGGAGTAATGTAAATGGGTAAAGAAAGGCTAGATTTCAGCTTAAAATTATTAAAAAGATGTTAAAAAGCCCAATTGCCACATCTACATCAAAACTGCAGTTGCTCTGTTTAAATGAATTCAGGTTAGGTAGGCCCCTTGCTGACAGGAGTCTGTTCTCACTGCAAATTTCCACTAAGTGAAAGAAGCCAGGGCAAAATACATACAATAAAATATTTATACAATAAAATATTTCTAGACAATTAGTTTGCCACACACAGAGATACCTACTGCGACATTTACACTTTGGTAGTCGGAGTTAACGGGTAACCAGCTACTGTTGCCATCAGTAAAACCAGCATTAACTTGGCCATCCCACTGCATGGGGGATTTCTCTGGAAAGGTTGCCTAGAAAATGAAGGTGGTGATTATTATATTGAGAAGTTATCCCTTGACTAGTCCATCTTCACTTCTTCCAAGCAATCAGCAATCAGTATTGCTTTCTTTAAGTTAAAACAGTAAAAGGGTGTAATCCCTCTCTAAATCTAAGGCAAAAATAGGAATCAAGACAGTTCCTGAAATGAAGAATAGATGGTCTTACCTGTGGGGGTCATCCTCTTATCCCAGGTAAGAAGGGATAGGACAAGAGGAAATTACAGGATGTTAGGGGTTGGAAGGGACCTTGAAAGACCATCTAGTCCAATGCCCCTACTAGAGCAGGACCATCTAGAATAGGTCACACATGATGGCATCCAGGTGGGTTTTGAATGTCTCCAGAGGAGACTTCACAAGCAGTATGGGCAGCCTGTTCCAGTATTGTCACCCTTACAGTGAAGAAGTTTTTCCTCTTGTGCTCCAGCTTGCACCCATTTCCTCTTGTCACTGAGCAGAGCCTGGCTCCATCCTCCTGACACTTGCCCTTCACATATGTATAAACATTAACGAGGTCATCCCTCCATCTCCTTCAAGCTAAAAGAGACTCAGCTCCCTCAAGCCTTTCCTCATAAGGGAGGTAGCCTCAGGTTTCACCCGGGGGTCCAATTGGACATTGGGAAAAATTGCTTCACTGAAAGGGTTGTCAAGCATTGGAACAGGCTGTGCAGGGAAGTGGGCAAGTCACCATCCCTGTGGAGGTGTTTTAAAGACATGGACATGGCACTTAGGTACATGGGTTAGTGCTGGACTTGGGTAGTAGTAGCTTAACAGTTGGCCTTGATCTTAAAGACCTTTTCCAACCTTAACCAGTCTGTGACTCTCTGTATACAGAGCACTGGGTAAAACGTGTCTTTGCTTCTACTAGAGTTGTCTTCTCTTTGCAACATATGGTTGGATGAAAGTTTACTAATGACAACTAGAACATTTTGATGAACACCTAGACATGCAGTGAGCAAAGATAGGAGTCCTAAAAAGAGACACAGTTAAAATAATGATAAACAACTAATAAAAGCATTTATTCAGTGCCTGTTCTTTTGTAACTTTTCACCTTAGAACTCTTCACGCTTGCATTTGCAAAAGGTACAATTTGGACAAGACTATTTGTGTGAGAAAAACTAAATGATTTCCAAGCGTGAAAACTTTATTGAAAACCAGCATTTAGCTGATTAAAAACTGTCAATGTAAGAAGTCTGAAATTCTCATTTTGAAGAATTCAGGAGAACTCTGAAAAAGCTTCCTCACTGTTACTGAAGAGCTGCCAGAAGTTCTGACACTTACATTTAATTATATAAGAGGGCATAAAATATTTTGCACATACTTTGAGTGTTTGCTTTCCATGAAAACTGTTTTTTTTAATAAAGGGCACTTTTCAAAACAACCTGTCAGAAGAGCAGCTCAGCAAAAGAAATTGTCACTCTGCTGTGTGACATTATAAATAATGGGTTTCTCCTTTTAGCATCTTCTGAAAAGCAGGGGGGGAAGAAGGAGTAGTCCTGAGTTTTCAACTGGTAACACTCCCTTTCATCTTTACCTCTTCTAGCTTCCCTGAAGTGTTTCAAACGCTGGGGCTACTACCCAAAACCTCAGCAAATACTCTCTGTCTTTCTAAGACACCTGTTAATCAGGGAAGCCTCCTCTTCAGATTGAGTGAAAAGTGGTTCTGCATTGCTGCAAAGCCATGTGCCACAGGGTAGCCGCTAGAAGACAGTGAACCCTGAGGAGTCCAGGGCAAGCCATTTTTCTGAAGAATAAGAATCAGAGTCTATCAGCTGTAATCACCAGCAGGAAGAAAATGCAGGAGATGCTTTGACCCAGGTGTTTGTCCCAGGACATGTGGTTTCTTTGTAAATCTGAGAATTGCTTCCTCATGTCTGAATCAGACAAACCCAGTGATAATCCTGTGCCTCAGGTACCTCTTTTGATACAAAGCTAGCCAGTACTGTTAGTAGCATCATCAGAGGCCATCTTGTTTCCTGAGAGGCTTTCCACAGTGAAACTAACCTGCCATAGGACCATGCTCTCATGATGCTCAAATGTGGTCATGAGAGACAGAGCTAAACTGTTCCCCTCTCAGGCATGACCTTTTCCAGTCAGGCTCATACATCTTGGACAACGAGGCACCACAGACACCATGATCATGGAAGAGACAAGAAATTACACGGGCTAAATGTGAAAGCTTTTGAGTTAGGCAGGTCAGTAGGCTGTGAAAGGCACAGACTGTTGTTGTAAGCCCTTGACCCCTCACTTAGGAAACTTTCAGTAGGCTGAGAAACTTACTGTCACCAAGTGAGGTAGGCATCTGGCTCCTAGGCTCAGGTATCTAAACCCTTTATAGAAAAGGGGTCTAAAAGACAAAGCATAAAACCCTGCATGACAGAAGCCACTTCTGCTTGCCACCAGGCAGTACCCCTAAGATGGTGCTGGTGCATGCATCCACCCTTTCTGGAAACCCCTTCATGAGAGCTTGGGCACCTTGTAGAGGACTCTGGCTTAGGTGCCTTTGCATAGTCAGAACAAAACAGTGTGTAGGAGGTGGTGACTGTAGCCACAGTCTCTCATGAACTCTGAGTTCCTTTAAAGAACAGTGAGGAAATAATGGACTTTGATATAGTGGTTAGGGTACTTCTATAGAAGGGAGACAGTGACTTGGTTCCTCTTGCCTTGGATGACACCTCTTCTAACCACCAGGCCAGGCCTGGTGTTGGCACTTTCCACCCTTTCTGCTGAAGTGAAGCAAAACCACTGCGCACCATGCAAGAACTGATCTGGCAGAGAACAGAAATTGGGGACCATGACTGCAGTCAAGCAGTTCAGGCATGCACAAAGCCCTTAGTTCTGCTCTCTGGCCTAGCTGTTTCCATGTGTTGTCCAATGTTTTTGACATGGGAAACACAGGAAACCATGTGAGCAGTGAGAAAGGCTGGGTTTAGTTAACAAATCAAAGCTTGCAATTTTGAAAGTTCCCTTGCTCAGAGCTAGAGAATGGGATCAGAGTTCATACGCTCTTCACTTACGTTTTCTGATGCAACGTTCTCCATGCCTATTTCTTCACCATAGTAAGTTACAGGAGTACCAGGGAGGGTTAAAAGCAGCATGTTCATAACATTGACATACTCCTTCCCAAGCCGAGATGAAATCCGAGCAGCGTTAGGGCTTCCAACCTGGAAACATCATCCCTTGTCAAACACACTATCAAATTCCCTGCATATGTGAAATTCATTAACTCATTTAACAAGGTAGTAGGTGGTTTTTCTTTCCCCTTCAGGCCCACAAGAGCAATTGCCTTTATCTTGATGTCAGTACAAACTTCTGCCCCAAATAATTTAGCACACAGAAGCCCTGCCAGCAGCACACGAGATAGAACTGAAGGGAGATGACAAATAACAGGTCTCCATGATTACAGTTCCTTCAGATGTCTGCCATTTTCTCTGCTATGTGAAGGTGGTGCTTGTTTGGAAAGAGCTCTTGCACATCCCAGATGTGCTTCCTAGCAAAGGCCAGCAAAGTTTTAAGTTAACTGCCCTCAGCTGCGTGCTCTGTGCTTCTCTGGGCCCTGGGAGGTGGCTCCAGAATCCATCACGCTGAGTCAGTTTACAGGCAAAGAGAATTGTACCAATCCCATCCTCACCTGTGGCTCAAGCCAATGTCCCATACTACCCTGGAGACACTGAGGGAGGGGCATGAACATAAATTCCCTTCTGTAACCCTTGCACAGGGAGCATACCTGTTACCAAGGGCAGAACCACCACCTGTCTGGCCAATGCCAGTGACTGCAACTACAGCAGCTGAGAGCTTCACATGGAGATCTACTCAGCCATGGGGTCGGGTGGCTGGTGCTTGAAATCTGCAGCGAGGAAGGACTGTAAGGAGAACTATCACCTATAGGAACAGGCCCTTCCTATAGGAGTTCACCTCTTACCAGCCAGTTTGGCCATTTTCCTGCAGGCATGTTTTTCATCCACAAGTTCACAGCTTGAAAAATACTGTTGCCTGATAGATTTTTCATGTTAATTAAGTTGAAATTTAAGGGGAAATCTGCTTCCTGGATAAAAGGTGTTCCATAATACATCATCGATGCTTCAATATCTTCCTTTTCATCGGCATCGGAAACCATGAATCTACAAAGAAGTACAAAAGTACCTTTTTTGGCTCATTCTTGGCTTGCACTGAGCAGAAGGGAGCTAGAAATGGTGTTGGACACGTACAGAAAACAACACAGCACAATGAATTATGTTCCCTCCTCCTCATCAAAAAAGATTAACATGGAGAAACAGTATTTTGTAAAGCAGACAAGGAGGAATATGTCTTGAAAATTTCTGGAGGAAAACCTGATGAGTAAACAAAAGGCTGTGAGCATCTGACTGGATTCTGATCTTCCTGAGTGCATATCCACACATTTCATTCCAGCCATGTCCGTGCTCTTCACAGAAAAGGACATGGGGGCCCTCAAGTTGAAGATGAACCAACAGTGTGCCCCTATTGGAGCAAAGGTGACCAATAGTATCCTGGGTTGCATTAAGAGGAGTGTTGCCAGCTGCTCAGTGGAGGTGATCCTTCCTTCCCCTCAGGTGAGGGGTGAGGCCACACCTGGAGTTCGTTGTCCAGTTTTAGGCTCCTCAGTGCAAGAAAGGCCTGGGCATAGTGGAGAGAGCCCAGAAAATAACCACTAAGGCCATTAAGGGACTAGGGCATCCCTCCACAATGAGGAGCAGCTGAGAGCGCAGTGACTCTTCAGCCTGGAGAAGTCTCATCAATGTTCAAGAGCCCTCTGGGCAAAGTCTTAGACAACTTGCTCCAGGCACCCCTGACAAGCAGGGTGGTTGGAGCAGATGACTTCCCGACTCAACCACTCTGTTTTAACAGTTTCTGCAATCTCTGACTATGTCTGCCACGAACTGCATTAATAATACTATATAACAAATCAGCCACAGGGCTGATTAGTTACAACATCTCTGTGATCCAAATGGTTACCCTTTCTGCTTGCTTTGGTACAGTCCACGGATACAGCACAGCTACCAAGGCCAATTCATTTCCTTCCTCTCACCCACTGGGGAAGAGGCAGTAGAGCCTCTGCCCTGCTACCTGCATTTGAGGAAAAACTTTTTATGGCACGTTATGTTATTGACAGAATTCATTGCTAGCAAGAGGGTGTCAAATATTAGAGAAGAATTCACTAGCTGTAATGATGATTACCTGTATCGGCCAGGTTCAGTGCTGAACTGATTCATGGTTTGACGGAAGCTACGGATGATATCATGCATTCCAACTTGCCTGGTAGTGTAGTCATGGTAGAGCTGAGAATAGTCTGTGACACTCTCCTTAAATTAGAAGGCAATATTTCCCATTAGTTAATCAATAGTTTAGATTTCAGAACTCTCCAAATTATTCTCATCCTTTCCTGCAGCGTTTGCACCACTAGAGAGAGATGACATTTGTTTAGCGTACCAACACGGACCACACAGGTCTGAACTTGGGGAACTTCAAAGACATGCTAGAGGGATAATTATTTTGGATTCTGTCCTTCAAGAGGGAAAGGTCACTAACCACTGAAGCCCACCTGGAGCAGGAAGCACAGCAGGTGCTGTGGCCACACACACTTTGCAGGCTGGCAAGATGGACGCAATTGTTTCAGTAACTTGTAAGACAGTGATGCTTGTGGGGCTCAACAGTTTCATGCGGTGTTCAACTCCGAGGGAAACAGTGTCTTTGTGCTGACATTATCTGGAGACATCACCAACTTCACTACCTCAGCAAAAGTAATGCAAATACAGGGTGCACAATTCTGAATGTTCCTTGCTACCTCTCACCCTGACATACTGCCACTGTGTGAGGGGGCTTTTGTTTTGCTCTGATTCCTAGCAGGAATGCAGAATACCCGCTAGTGACTGCTCTGTAATCCCAAGCAGGCAAGAACTGAGCTCCCCAAAGTCAACCCATCAACCATTAAAAGCACAGGACTGGTATTTCTAGAATACAAATTGAAAAGCAAGTTATTTTAAGCAGAAAATTCAAAGCAATAGTGTCACAACAGAAATAGGAAGTGTGTATAGACAAGAATACAGGAATTTTCACTTAAATATAGGGGAAAAACTTCTTTACTTTGAGGGTGGCAGAGCCCAGGAAGGTTTTGGAGTCTTCCTTCTCTGGAGACATTCCAAATCCACTTGGACACGTTCTTGTGTGGCCTGATCTAGGCAGGCCTGGACAGTGGCATTGAGTGCACCCTCAGCGAGTTTGCTGATGACACCAAGCTGTGTGGTGCAGCGGACACGCTGGAGGGAAGGGATGCCATTCAGAGGGACCTTGACAGGCTGGAGAGGTGGGCACAAGCCAACCTCATGAGCTTCAGCAAGACCAAGTGCAGGGTCCTGCATCTGGGTCGAGGCAATCCCAGGCACAAATCCAGGCTGGGCAGGGACTGGCTGGAGAGCAGCCCTGAGGAGAGAGACTTGGGGCTGCTGGTGGTCGAGAAGCTCAACAAGGAGCTCTCAGTGTGCACTTGCAGCCCAGAAAGCCAATCAGATCCTGGGCTGCATCAGGAGAAGTGTGGCCAGCAGGTCAAGGGAGGTGATTCTCCCCCTCTGCTCAGCCCTGGTGAGACCCCACCTGGAGTACTGCCTCCAGTTCTGGAGCCCCTATTACAAGAGGGAAATGGAGGTGCTGGAAGGTGTCCAGAGAAGGGCCACGAGGACGATCAGAGGGCTGGAGCACCTCTCCTATGAGGACAGACTGAAGGAGTTGGGGCTGTTCAGTCTGGAGAAGAGAAGGCTCCGAGGTGACCTAACTGTGGCCTTCCGGTATCTGAAGGGGGCTACAGGAAGGCTGGGGAGGGACTTGTCAGGATGTCAGGTAGTGATAGGACTAGGGGGAATGGAATGAAGCTGGAGGTGGGGAGATTCAGGCTGGACGTGAGGAGGAAGTTCTTCACCGTGAGAGTAGTGAAGCCCTGGAATGGGTTGTCCAGGGAGGTGGTTGAGGCCCCGTCCCTGGAGGTGTTGAAGCCCAGGCTGGATGAAGCTCTGGCCAGGCTGATCTAGTGTGGGGTGTCCCTGCCCATGGCAGGGGGTTGGAACTAGATGATCCTTGTGGTCCCTTCCAATCCTGACTGATACTATGATACTATGACCTGCTTTAGCAGGGGTGTCGGACTAGGTGATCTCTGGAGGTCCCTTCCAACCCCCACCATTCTGTGATTCTCTCCTTCTCCTCCCACCTACAGAGCTCCTGTGTGCAGGTATATCCCAGTGACCTACACCCTCACCCCAGGGTCATCTTGTATGTGCTTTGTCTGCACAGTGTCCAGGAGCCAGGTTGATCCAGCCTTCCTAAAGCCACAATTAAGACTTGAAAGAGTGAAAAGAGACAGCCTCTTGGCCCAGCAGGAAACACGGGGGAAAGGGCTGAGGGAACATATACATTACAGGATTCAGCGACGTGTTCACTTGAGGCTCATCGCGGAGATGAGTCGCTTCTAAAAGAAATTTCACAGCGCCGAAGCTCAATCCATCAATTCCTTTGTCGAGCCAAAATTTGATAATATCCTAGACGAAAGTGAAACCTGGTAAGTCCAGGTGAGTCCACCCCATTCACAACAGCATGTGCTTGAAAAGAAAACTCAATCTGTTAGGAAATACTAGTAGGTAACAACTTGTTAAAATTGTACTTCACATTTTAGTGGAGATTAAAGTGAATCATGTCAGTCTCCTGTCACACTGAGGTCCAAATACAGCATGTCTATTGTTTCTCCCTAATTCATGGTACCAAAGCCAAGACACACCTCACTGAAGGCCCTTAACCCATCAGAACAATTGGGCTGGTGGTAGGAGCTGTTGTTGGTGAATCCCGCCGTGGCTGCACACAATTAGAACATACTGGTTCAAACGTTATTCTGCACAGACCGTGCGCCACTGATGTCCTTTTCATACAATAAAACTTTTGAGGCATTTGTTCTCTCTTGACTGATGTTTATGGGTTTGGTTTTTTCAGGCTTATTTGTTGATTTGCAGGAACATGAAAAATTCTCATTCAAGGTAACTGCTACCAATCCGTAATTTCATTATGGAATTCAGGGGTTAGTGAGTTCAATACAATTACATCCTCCTTCAGCAGCTGTCATATTGCTGCAGTTTTAATTGCTCCAGTTTCACAAAGAACCCTGAAGCTCAGTCCCTCTTGAGTGGTTTCTGCAAATATTCAGATCAGGCACTTTTCTTCATCTGAGAACAAAGACTTTCTTTTACCCCAGACAGCTATTGAATTGTGTTTTAAGTACATGAAGCAAGAACACAGATGGAAGACAGATCGAAACTCACTATCTTCCCCTTATCCACAAGTCCAGGCATCTCTTCTAATTCCAATCAGCATTAACTTGCTTTCTTGAAAACCAAACGTCTCTTTGCCCAAACAGAATGCCACCCTCACATCAGACTTGCTAATTAACAGCTCCTTGAATCAACAGAGATAAAAACCTCTCCACTTGAGTCATTCAGCTCTGCTTCAGGACAGGCTTTGGTGCAAGAGCTGCTTTACTTTCCACATCAACTCTTGCATTAATTGTTGTCCGTGAGACAACATCCAAACTAAGTGCCCTGATCTTGATGGAGAATAGAGCTAGAAACAGTTAGCTGCTTCCAGACAGCAGTCATCTACTAGCACCAATGTCAAGGCAAGCAATGGCAATCCTAGGACCAAGAGGAAGAAGTACCTATGCCACTGTACAAGATTCTGCCCAGGCGTCTTCTCTGTTCAGTTTGTTTAATTTGAGAAAGACTTCAGGCCAGAAGCACTGTAAGGAGTAGATTAATAGCTAAAGAAAGGGATGGGAGTCTCTCACTGGGAAAGAGTGGAAAAGACCAGCTCGTGACAAAAGCTGAAGGGGTGTGTTGACAGCACTGAAAACCAAATAAGCATAAATAAGGATGGGAGAAGCTATTTCAGCTGAAGGACAGCTTTGGCTCAGCTAAGGATGAACAGTCTGCAAATAAGGTTAGGCTGAAAAGTAGGGGGTTCACCAAACGTGAAAGCAACTTTAAGAAAGCCTTTAGTAGGAAGAGAAAGAGAAAGAGAGCTCCTTTTTAAGTGTAATAGCCTGCTGTGCCAAACCCCCATCAAGATCTTGTGACAGTAGGGGACTTAAGGCAGCAAAAAAGCAATAGTCTGCCTTCTTAAAATCCAGAGAACTGCACCACCCCCACTGCCAGTGCTTCCACTTTTTTCATTTGGAGGGTTATTGTGGGTTTGGGTTTTTTGGTTTGGTTTTTGGCGGGCTTTTTCTGTTGGTTTCTTTGGGACACCTTTTAGTTCCAATTGTTTACATATACTGCAATACTAGAATTAGTTACAACTACATTGTAGACCGTATAGCAGAGAAATTAAGTGAAGAAAGAGCAGTTCTGCGGGTGGTGCTGCAGCAGAGGCTTGCATACTTACATGGATTTCTTGCTGCACAGCAAAGCTGCGAAAATTTAAGTCTGGCTGTTCTTTTCCAAACTGATGAAAATAACATTGCTGCCTCACATCATCAAACTGCCAGCTGGAGTTCCCAAAGACACTCACCTGCTCATACAAGGGAGGGAGAAAAATCATTTACTGCAACGAACACTTTAAGATCATAGTATCAGAGTATCAGTCAGGGTTGGAAGGGACCACAAGGATCATCCAGTTCCAAAGAGAAATTACACTAACTGTTCCACCTTGAGTTCTTAGAATACACAAGTTTCTAAGCATGTACTCCTCAGTTCAAAACTTCAAATAAATAAAGCTGAAACAGGCAACACACTTCCTGGTCTGAGCACCTTCCAGAAAAAAGCCAAGAACCTACTGGGTTTTTCCCCTCTCCACCAGCTATGATTTCAAAAGTGCTGAGATGGAGTTTCTAAAGCGGAGTACCCAGACACAGATGGAGGCACATGTGAACTGCTTGGGCACAACTACCCTTTTCTGTGTTTGTTTAAACAATGAAGATTTAACAGTCATGTAAAGAAACAAAAGCCATTAAAAAAAAAGAAATTCTGCTTGAATGTCAGTCTGCACTAGATCAGGCATTAACAGGTATTTGTGACCCAGTGTACGCAGGAGCAATTATGCTACAACTGCTTCGGGTATGTGGCAGCCTGCATCCAGTTTGGGATTTGCATGTGTCCCTTCACGTGCTCACCCAGTTGTTTGGAGGAGCCACCAAACCAGTATCCTGCAAGCAGTCCTGCCAGATGTAATAGTCCGTGAATTTCCCAGTCCGATTGCGACTCAGCTGAAACCATCGGTGCTTGTCGCTTGTGTGGTTTGGTATTAAATCCATTATCACCTTTAGCCCTTAAACATCAAACCACAGAAACAGCATTGGATCTAGCCTTTTAAGACAAAGGTCACATTTTCTTATCAATGCATTACCAGGAGTGAATGAGTTTCTTCCATCCCAGAGGTCTGGCAAAAGAGAGGCGAAAACCCACCACAGAAAGCCCCAGGTTACCAATACAGCTAGACTACCTGGAGTCTGCACGTAGCTGAGACACATCTTGCTGGTATTGTTACCCACAGCCCTTTGCTGAGAAGGGAAACAAGGGGGCAGAAACAAATCAGCAGAGATTTGTGTTGTCATGAACCACTTCCATTAACTCTGACTTCCACATGTGCCTCCCAGGTGGGAAAGGCACTTCGCTGATCTAGAATCGGTGAACACATGTTCTTCCTCAGTCTTCCTACCGACTAGACATTCTTTTGAAATTCCAAAGGCACTGGCAAACCATTTACCATTCAGCCCAACAGCTGTTTGGGGAGACACCTGAGCAAACATTTGTCTAAAGTATCAGTGCGCCAACTGAGGATACAATTGCAGGAAGGATGCCCACGTTCACTCCCCACCCCCACCCCCCACCCCCGTCATTGTTTTCCTGCTTTCTTCAGCAAGCGGCCCCATTGGTCACAAAATTCAGTCAGAACCAACGGCATCCCAGCCTTGATCCCACAGACCAGCAATGCCCATACCACACGCACCAAGGAGCACAGCCCATCACCCGTGATCATCCACAGAGGGGCCCATGCCTTGCAGAGGACAGAGCAGCCTGATGCTGCTGTTGTAGCTCGAAACATCTTCAGCCCTGTTCCCAGCACTGCCCAGTGCCCAAGGGCAGGAAACAGCAATCAGAGCTTAGCTTGCTGTGGAGCTAATGCCTATCCTTGACTGGCACCTCCATCTGTTCCTACTCAACACCATCACGGGGGAATTTCCAGACACACAAATGAAATCTCAGATGATAACTTCACGCTACAAGGTACAGCTCTATCATATGAACGAACGTCTTTACAAGAGCCATTTTGTTTCAGAGTTGCAGCTTACCTTTGTCATGTATGGCTGCAAGCAGATCCTCAAAATCTCTCATTGACCCAAACATGGGATCAATATCATAGAAATCTTCAGCTCCATATCCAAAGTCTTTCAATGGAGACTTAAAAAAGGAGGTGATCCAGATGGTTTTTATGTTCAAATACGTAATATGGTCTAGTTTTTCCTGGATACCTGTTTAAAAGAAAAGGACATCATCCCTTTGCAAGAGAAATGCTTTAAATAAACGAGTTTGCCATGGGCTCTCAGTCAGAGGACACGCAGGGCCCTTTCATGCACAGCCACCCCCTTTGCTCCGACCTCAGGCGGCAGAGCAGTCAGGACATTTCTTCAGGACAGCATGAAGTCATAAAATAAAACCCATTCAAAGGCACTTTGACAAGCAGGAAATAAAGCAGGAATTCAAATCAAAATCGGATCAAACCGAATCTCTATTATGTATTGTAAAAATATTTAACACTCACTTTTGGAAACAAGCTCCTGTACGTGCTGAAAACGCAGTAACAGCATTGCCTTCCCAATTCAAGGAGCACCAGTGAATCCTCAGGACCACCCGCAGGGAAGCACAGTTTCAATGCCAAGACCCCAGGTATTCCCTGCCTTATGAAAAGCCACACGGACTTTTTCCCCTGTTTTCTATACAAATACCTCACTCCATTCTCCCCTAGTGTTTTTAAACTCAAATCTTTACCTTCCTGACATGTATTATAGCCAGCACTTTTTGTTTAGAAATTTATTGCCCATTATGGTGTTGAGCCTTCCTTGCCTGAAACAGTAGCAGTGCTACTGGTGAGCGGCGTTGCCTCTCGTGCCAAGCAGTCTCAATGCATTCCTAAGAGCCCAAAACCACCTAGGCAATGAATAAAAGTAACAAACTTCTCTTCACTCTGTCAGTGTTCTTCTTCCTCACTTTTCCTTGTGGGAAGGCAGCCAAGACAAAGTGGTCAACAGCACCCATCCTCTTGGCTGACCTCAGGTTCTGGGTAGCTATTTTACTGTAATGGCAGTTGTGCTACTGCTTTCAGCCCCACGTCTAAACAGGCCTAGGCCTGGACTTAGCAGCTTGAACAAGCAACTCCTGGGTTTATTCATGAGAACGTGAGTTGGAATTAATGATTAGTCAGACAGCTTTTCCTCCCTTCTCCATTAGGGTGCCTTTCTCGATTGGAATATATGGTCACATATTATTTGTTAGTATGCACCCACATATATAGACAGACAGACAGACTGCCACATATCCTTGCACATATCAAGAACGAAAATTCACTCACCTTTCAGATCCCCATTGCCATCCATGTTGCTGTCCTTAAAGGAACGAGGATAGATCTGATAAATAGGACTATCCTGCCACCAGTCGAGGCACTTTGGGGAGAGAACAATAATTGCAATTGTAGCACATACAAGCATGACAGCAGCAGCAATTATGAGCCAGAAGAGAATCTCCCTAGTGACTCTGTACCGGGCTTGGCTGGAGAACTTCAGCAAGACTTCCTTTGGCATCCCTGCATAAGGCTTTAGTACCGGCTCCTCTATACCTACTGGGTCCACACCAACAATGCACGGCTTCGGTATTTCTTCTTGGCTACTGGTATTGGCCTCCTTGTCATCAAATGCTTCATTCTGAACAAATCCGTTATTCTCCACACCTCCTTTCTCACTCAGCTCCATAGGTAAGCTCTTAGCTTCCTCCTCAACCATTTTATTTCACGGGTCTTGTCCTGGAGACTCCAGCCACCACAAGAAAGCTTTGCCAACACACCTTTGTTCAGTGAAATGAGAAGCAGTGCAATTAGAATCTGGGTTTATAATCAATCCTGACCAAGAGGTCAAAGTGCAAAAAGAGGCAAAAAGGGCAAAGTGCTCCCACTCTTCCCCACAACAGGCATCTTCAGCAAGAGAACAAAGCACTACAAGAAAGCGCCGTCTTCCAGGGAGGGGATCTATTACTCGTGCCAGCCAAGCAGAGTTGTGTTTACTGTTGCTTTCTCCGGCACACCAAACTTCTCTTCCTTTTGATAGCAAGGCAAAACTTGAGGGGATTTACCAGTAAAAGATTTAGTAAATAGGCAGCTTTTCGGACCGGCCACGGTTCCGCCTGCCTCAAGCAGTCTGAGCATTAACGAGCGATTTACAAGAATAAGGTGTTGACGACTGTTCTCCCGAAAGCAACAATAGAAACTAAGAAGAAAAGATACAAAGGCCTGATGTGCTTGGTTCCCTACAGCTTAGAAAAACAAAACCCCTCTAACTAACCCAACCCAGCCCATTCACGACTGTTAAGTATTAACCGCAAGAAGGCACATACCGATCCTGCGATGCGCAGCATGGGAAACGTTGCTGCACCCAGAGCTATCTCCATCAGGACGGGACAATTCAGCAGAGGCAGCTCTGCGGCCTCAGCTCCAGCTGTCCTAAAGCCAGCCAGATACCATCCGCCAAGGCATCCCCTCCAGCCAGTGCCCTCTCCCCAGGCATACCAAAGAAAAGACAAAGCAACACACACTTGTCAAGCAGCTGCCTTATCACATGTAAAAGCAAATACCTGCCCACAACCACAGAATCTGGCTCCCACGGAAACTCCCACGGGCAACAGCAGCAGAGAAAAGCTTTGGGTTGGCCTCAAAAAAGGCATTTATTTCGTTTGCTGCAAATCATGAAACAATTTTATAAACTAACCACTGGAAAAAAAATCCAGCAGGCAATATTCAAACGATTGAATAAGTATGTTATTGCTTCGGTATTTCTAGGAAGAGATTGTTCCCTTTGACAGATGTAATAATTTTCTTCCTTGCAGCAGCACATAGCAGCAGCCTCAGCCTGTACAGTCAGGCACCTGCCAGAGTGTTCGAGATAGTAGCAGTAGTTTCAGCGCTTGTAATTCAATATTGCCAGGAAACTCAGAAAGGGGAAAGTATGTGAGACAGACTCCCATCTAATGGCTCTACAGTCTTAGTATCATGATAGCAGTAAGCTGTATAAGTTTCCAGGCAGAGACAACACTGGTTTTAAGCTTGTGTTCAGTGCAATGCCAACGGCTCCCCTCCACATGTCAAAGACATCATTTCAGTGATTTAATTTACGGTTAAAAGAAAAACATGTGCAAACACAGGACATTTAGATTGCACCACATACACCTTGAGACCTTAGCGCTCCCCCCACTTCTGAGTATCTCAAAACTCAGAAGTTCAAACGCACCCACAGCTTCCTGCACTACCCACAAGCTCCTTCAAGCATCCCAGCACAGCAGAAAGCAAAGCAAGTCACAGGCAAGAGCAAAAATGCAACCAAAACTTGACTGCCTGTCACAGACACATGGGTCAGCTGAGCCCATAGGACTCTGGACAGAGAGACAGAGCTCAGTACCAGGGCTGGGAGAGTCTGGGAACAGATTCTCAGTGCTCAGTTGTGTGTTTAGTTTTGTCTGTTGGGGTTTTTTTTTGGCTGTTTGCCGGGCAGGTCTGGGAACAGACTCTCCGTGCTCAGTTGTGAGTTGTTTGGTTTTGTCTGTTTGGGGTTTGGTTTTTTGGTTGTTTCTTTTTGCTTTTGCCTATACCATGAACATGTTTCTAAATTGTGGAGATGGTAGAATACAGAAGCACAGTTCAGAATACAAATACATATTCTATGCCCTTTTGTTGCCCCTCAGCCATGTGTCTGATTCTCCAAAACCTCATCACTCACCACAAGAGCAGAGCCAAGTCTCTCAGAGCGAGACCCTGTGCCAAACCAACACCAAGCCAGCTTGGCTCCTGCTGCAATAATTAGGAGGGGGAAAAAAGAGAGAGAAGCAAGTTGTGGGTAAAAAAAGTTGGACAGTCACTGGAAAAAAAGTCAAGCAGGAGTAATGCTGACAAGCAGACTGCAGTTTAGTTATCCCAGTAGCTATGTTGTTTTGTTTGCTTATCAGGTTTTGTGTTTATTTTCCACAATGCATTCCCAGCCGTAGCATCACGTTCCACAAGGCCAGCCACCACCCTGCTCATTCCAAGTCTTTCATGCCAGACAAATAGGATTTGGGAACTACCTGCCTGCAGTTGTAGAAAATACAAATAGGTATTCATGCTAGAAGACCACTGCATGACACAGCAGCCAAGTGTCAACAGTGACACCTTAATCAGATTTTAGTGCTTCTTTTTGCTTTCTCCATTTCTCTCTGTACCAGCACACCTGACACATGAGCCCATAGAGCCAGTGGCAGCTGTGTTGTCAGTGTTCTTGACACCACATCATGGCTGCACCGTGCAGAACTTGCAAGTCACAGCCAGCATCTCTCCTGAAGAATGCAGCACGAGTTGGGAGGATCTTCACATTTAGCATTTTGCAGCATGGGCACAGAATCAGAGAAGGCATGTGTCAGAATATTAACATCCTGAGACGTGGGACAGCAGTTCTGCAAGTCCCAGAAAGTATCTCCAGTACATCACTGTCACATAGACACATAATTTTTCATAACAAATAGCTGCTCCATAGGCAATGCTACATGACCAGAACTGAAGTTACAGGTTTGTGTCTAACTCTCCATCACTTAGTACTAACTCCATCAACTGCCACCTGCTCCCTGACTGCCTATACCAGCCTTGAGTTATTCCTTGCCTCAATTCCAGATGCAGTATTTAGGCAGCTGTGCAGTGAATCAGACTGGGAAAGAGGTCTGGCTGAAACAAACAAACAAACCACAAACATTCTATTCCTAATCCACCTGGTCCCCATGAGACCACACCAATGATTCACCCAGCCCAGCACAGGGAGGAGAACAGGTGGGGAAAGGGGCCAGAACACAAAGCACAATCACTTGACCAAGCAACTCTTCAGTCACAGCCTTTATTTCTCACACTTGTTGCAGTACTGTGATACATTTCTGTCTGGCCCTTATAGAAAGTCCTAACATTTTACTTCCCCAAGTAGAAAACAGTAAATCTCACATCCAGAAATGCTGCTGATGTTGAAGGTGGGAAGAGGGTTACTCCCAGAATGAATGAAATCTGCAAAGAATCAGGGACCTAACTCCACCCCATCGACACAGTACATCACTACTACTCAAAACACTGTTGAAACTCTGGTCCCAGTTATTTCAGCCCCTCCCTATTCTTTGAGGCAGTAAACTTAATGGTGATAATTGCCTGCACTTCACCTCAGGGTAACAGGGAGGTTACTCTCTGTATGCATAATTCACAACCGATAAAATGCCAATTTAGCAATTCAGCGGTCACAAATGGTCACTGCTCTCCATACACCCTTATTTGAATATCTTGCATGAGTGGAATGGCCAATGCCTTCTCTGTGAACTCTGCTGTATGGTAATTCTATCTTCAAAAATGCCCTTCCTGTCCTAAGGTAATCTCCAAGTAACATTAAAGACTTATTTATACCTTAAGTAGAACAGATTGTGTCTTATTTGCCAAGTGTCCAGCTGAAAGGAGGAGGATTCTGCTGCAGTGGTAGAGAAATGCAGGAGCATGTATAGAGGAATCCATGTGAACTAACCTCAGACTTCTTCAGGTGGCTACAGGACACACAAAGATACAGAACCACTCTATTTTAAGATTAAAAGAAAATACAAACCATCCTGGAAACTACCAAGAAGCTGGTAAACACACATTCTTCAGAGTCAGCCTGACTGTGCTTACACAGGACTTGGGGGTGCTGGTGGGTGAGAAACTCAACATGAGCCACCAGTGTGCACCTGCAGCCCAGAAAGCCAATCCCATCCTGGGCTGCATCAAGAGAAGCAGAGCCAGCAGGTCGAGGGAGGTGATTCTCCCCCTCTACTCTACTCTGGTGAGACCCCACCTGGAGTATTGCCTCCAGTTCTGGAGCCCCTATTACAGGAAGGACCTGGAGGTGCTGGAAGGTGTCCAGAGAAGGGCCACGAGGATGAGCAGAGGGCTGGAGCTGCTCTGCTATGAGGACAGACAGAGTGTTGGGACTATTCAGTCTGGAGAAGAGAAGGCTCTGAGAAGACCTTCTTGTGGCCTTCCAGTATCTGAAGGGGACTACAAGAAAGCTGGGGAGGGACTTTTTAGGATGTCAGGGGACATCCTAAAATGGGTAGATTCAGATTGGATGTTAGGAAAGAATTCTTCCCCATGAGGGTGGTGAGACACTGGCACAAGGTTGCCTAGTAAGGTGGTAGAAGCCTCATCCCTGGAGGTTTTCAAGACCAGGCTGGATGTGGCTGTGAGCAACCTGCTATAGTGTGAGGTGTCCCTGCCCACGGCAGGGGGGTTGGAACTGAATGATCCTTGAGGTCCCTTCCAACCCTGACAATTCTTTGATTCTACAGCTAGAGTTCAATCACATTTCAGATCAACTCCATGCTGCTACATAAGAACTGAAGCACAAACAGGTACCAGCAGAGCACAGGTATGCTTAGACTGGACATCTGGACCTTGAAGACTGAAAATTATGCTAGAATATCTGGAGGGCAGATACAGGCAAAGAAAATAATTCTGGACAATCAACTACCACAGACGCTGGAGAACAGGTCCAAGAATCTAGTACTTCCTCCTGTATGCTCTTCCTCACAGAGTACAAATAAAACCACAAAGGTATTTTATTAGAGACCATTTCTCACTCTGATCTTAGTTCTGAGGAATTGCTTGCCTTAAAATTATTTGATAAAGGGAAACACTAAACTTCATCTGAAGAGAGGCAGATCACCCACAACTCCCACTGAGCTTTACCATTTTCTTTTTAAAAGGTATTTTCTGTAGGCAGGCATTATGCTTCCAGCCATTCTGAAACGCTTCCCTCCCAAGCAATTTCATAGTTGAGCAGGAGTAACCAGCCAGTGCAACCGTGGTGGCAGCATCTGCTGAAAAGCATGAAGGGGTAAAGAAAACACTGTATTCTGTCATACAATAATACAATAAACCAGGTTGGAAGAGACCTTCAAGATCATCACGTCCAACCTATCAACCAATCCAACCCACCCAAACAACTAGACCATGGCACCAAGCACCTCCAATGATGGTGACTCCACCACTTCCACGGGCAGTCCATTCCAATGGGCAATCACTCTCTCTGTATAGAACTTCTTCCTAACATCCAGCCTAAACCTCCCTGGCACAGCCTGAGACTGTGTCCTCTTGTTCTGGTGCTGGCTGCCTGGGAGAAGAGACCAACCTCCGCCTGTCCACAACCTCCCTTCAGGGAGTTGTAGAGAGCAAGAAGGTCACCCCTCAGTCTCCTCTTCTCCAGGCTAAGCAACCCCAGCTCCCTCAGACTCTCCTCATAGGACTTGTGTTCCAAACTCCTCACCAACTTCATTGCCCTTCTCTGGACATGTTCCAGCAAGTCAACATCCTTCCTAAAGTGAGGGGCCCAGAACTGGACACAGGACTCAAGGTGTGGCCTAACCAGTGCAGTGTACAGGGGCAGAATGACCTCCCTGCTCCTGCTGGCCACACTGTTCCTGATGCAGGCCAGGATGCCATTGGCCCTCTTGGCTGCCTGGGCACACTGCAGGCTCATGTTCAGCCTACCATCGACCAGTACCCCCAGGTCCCTCTCTGCCTGGCTGTGCCTGTTACTCTGTGTACCTCAGGGTTAGATAGGGAAACAAAACCAATCGGTGTGTGGGCAGTAATAGCTGTATCTCCACACAGATTGCCATGGTTATTTCTGCAAGATGGAGGGGTTAATTTCCACAAGCACTTCTTATATATAATTATTCAGATGCACAGGCTGGCTAAGGAGACTGCTGTTTGATTCTATGCAAATGCCAAGTAGCTTGCCAGTTACTCCACACCGTACCTACTACGCTGAAAACCGTACAGAGGGGTGATTAAGCACCCTAATGTGACAAGTGTAGGAAGATGTGTATTGTTAAAAAAACATTAAGCAAGATAACTTTTTATTAAATGGTTTGTTACCACTGGAACTGGTCTGACATAATGCATTCTAAATATAACCTCACTGCTTACAAAATCCGGGCCAGCTTTACACCCATGTAAAGAGGCCAACACTATGGCTGCCAGTTTTTCCTAGGTGGCTCCCACAAGACTGATGGATAATCTGACCTTGAAAGCCATGTTTCTGCAGCACTTAGAAAGTTCTCCCTTGACATGCAGGGCAGTCTTCAAGAGATGCTCTCAAGCAGCAAACTTCTGATGTGGCATCTGCACATCCCTAAGTGTGAGTGAGGTTTCTGCCACTAGCCTGCAGCCTAGGGGTTGGCAAAATATAATTGTGTGGGATGCTGTGATATGGTTTGGTGGGGTGGGGATTTTGGTGTTGTATTGTTTGGGTTTTATTGTTGTTTGGGCTAGTGGTTTGGTTTTTGTTGTTGTTTGGGGGTTTTGTTTGCTTGTTTGTTTTGTTGTTTCCTTTGTTTGTTTGTTTGTTTGTTTTTTAATGCTCTTAGTCCACTAATGGACTATGTGATTAGAGGTTAATGGCATTATAAGTGCTGTAATTAGCTCCTACTTACCTCACCTGACACCTCAGGGATACAGTATCACAAAGGTTGGAAGAGACCTTGAAGATCATCGAGTCCAACCTGTCACCACAGATCCCATGACTAGACCATGGCACCAAGTGCCAAGTCCAATCCCCTCTTGAACACCTCCCGGGACGGTGACTCCACCACCTCCCTGGGCAGCACATTCCAATGATGAATGACTCTCTCCGTAAAGAACCTTCTCCTCACCTCCAGCCTAAACTTCCCCTGGTGCAGCTTGAGACTGTGTCCCCTTGTTCTGGTGCTGGTTGCTAGGGAGAAGAGGCCAACCCCTTCCTGGCTACAACCACCCTTCAGGTAGTTGTAGAGAGCAATGAGGTTACCCCTGAGCCTCCTCTTCTCCAGGCTAAACAACCCCAGCTCCCTCAGCCTCTCCTCATAGGGCTTGTGCTCAAGGCCTCTCCCCAGCCTCGTTGCCCTTCTCTGGACACGTTCAAGTGTCTCGATGTCCTTCTTAAACTGAGGGGCCTGGACACAGTACTCAAGGTGTGGCCTAACCAATGCAGAGTACAGGGGCACAATGACCTCCCTGCTCCTGCTGGCCACACTATTCCTAATGCAGGCCAATCACTGAACTCAGTCGCTGATGTGGTGCAGAATCTGCAGGAGGAAGTCAAGTCTGCATGTGGTGTGTCAATGCAAAGCAGGCTGGCTTTGGATATTGCTACAGCTGAAATGGGAGGGGGCTGTGCCTTGATCAACACCACTCGTTGCACTCAGATTTCTGCATGAAAAATAGTGTGGCCAGCAGGAGCAGGGAAGTCATTGTGCCCCTGGACTCTGCACTGGCTAGGCCACAACTTGAGTTTATAGATGACTCCAGGTAAAAGTTTCTGGTCACAACTTTATTGGCAATAAAAGACCATAAAAAGGCAGTAAGAGGCAATAAAAGCAAGCAAAGCAACCAGTTGGGCTTGCGAGGCTACCAAGCTTCACCCCCACAGCACTTTTACAAGAGCTTTCTTCATCTTATATAGCTACATCATCTACATAAACAAACTTATGCTAAATAGAAGGCAGGCATATGATAATGAGTTATCAGAATAGGTGATCAAATCCCTGCCCATGTGCACTCTGCGTGGTAAGGTTCCTCCCACGGCTCAGCTGTCCAGGCTTCTTATCTAAAGAAAACAAATTCTCAGTTCTGGATGGAACTGGGTGTTTATGTTAACACAGCTTCTCCTCAGCCTTGGTGTCTCCAATTAGCCAAACACACAGTCTCTGTTTAAGTCTAAAATATGCAGCTTGCCCTTTGTCCTCAAAACAGCAAGCTTCTGACCCTTAATCTTAGTGCACTCTGAATTCTATACTTTTCACGCAAATCACTAGTATATTCATGACATTGAGGACTGAGTCCAATTCTGGGCCCCTCAGTTTAAGAAGGACATCGAGACACTTGAACATGTCCAGAAAAGGGCAACAAGGCTGGGGAGAGGCCTTGAGCACAGCCCTGTGAGGAGAGGCTGAGGGAGCTGGGGCTGTTTAGCCTGGAGAAGAGGAGGCTCGGGGTGACCTCATTGCTCTCTACAACTACCTGAAAGGTGGTTGTAGCCAGGAAGGGGTTGGCCTCTTCTCCCTAGCAACCAGCACCAGAACAAGAGGACACAGTCTCAAGCTGCACCAGGGGAAGTTTAGGCTGGAGGTGAGGAGAAAGTTCTTCACGGAGAGAGTGATTCGCCACTGGAATGGGCTGCCCAGGGAGGTGGTGGAGTCGCCGTCCCTGGAGGTGTTCAAGAGGGGACTGGATGTGGCACTTGGTGCCATGGTCTAGTCGTGAGGTCTGTGGTGACAGGTTGGACTCGATGATCTTCAAGGTCTCTTCCAACCTTGGTCATACTGTGATACTGTGAAAACACGCTAGAAGAAAAAAATAATACATCCACTTAACACATCCAGGCCAAAATCCTTTTTGCACCATTACATTCAGATGTGCTTATGAATTGAAGATGATAAGGAAAAAACACACCACCAAAACCCAAAGCAAACAAACCCCAAACCCGAGCGCGTTCTCCAGCTCCTCCTAAGAACAGCAAACATTAAGTACGGTAGATTTGCCCAGGACTAAGCAGACACCCTTACCTTTCTGCATGTCAGGAACCTGCCAAAGCAAATGTTCACAGAATGAAATTGATGGGGATGATACGATGTTTCCTTACAAAAAGTGGCAAATATGCTTTAAAAGACTTCAACCTCTGTATATTTACTTCAAACTTCCTGACGAACCTCTAAAGGGTAACTAGAAATTCACACACATCCCCCAAAAGTGGCTAAAATAAACATGGACACAGAGGCATCTTTCCACCAGTTTCTCTTATAGCACAGTCTCTTAAAAAGGGACAATTCAATCCTCCCCCCAGAAAAAACTACTACTCTTGAAAGGAATGTAACACCCAGACGTTATACAATACAATACACCAGGTTGGAAGAGACCTTCAAGATCATCACGTCCAACCTGTCAACCAATCCAACCCACCTAAACAACTAAACCATGGCACCAAGCACCCCATCAAGTCTCCTCCTGAACACCTCCAGTGATGGTGACTCCACCACCTCCCTGGGCAGCACATTGCAATGGGCAATCACTCTCTCTGTACATCCAGTCTAAACCTCCCTGGCGCAGCTTGAGACCATGTCCTCTTGTTCTGGTGCTGGCTGCCTGGGAGAAGAGACCAACCCCCACCATTGTTTGGGTGCTCTGAAGTTTTGAATGCTCACTACTGAAAATATTGCTGTATTTCCTACAGCAAAGAATTTTCATTCTATGAACTTCTGCCAATTGCTTTCACTGAACCTTTGCAGCTTTTTTGAAGTGATAAAAGTAGAACCCATTTAGCAGTTTTCCCGAGCAGCACTTGTTTGAAGACAGCCCATAACTACCCGACAGAATCCAGAAGTCCCCTGAAGAAGGCCAGGAAAATCAGCATCTCTGTGTTTACAGATGAGATGAACTTCCAAGGTCATCACGAGAGAACCCTTGAGTTGGAAAGTTTCCAGCTTTTTAAAGGTCAAGGGTAGGGTCCTTGTAACACCTAACACTGTTGCAACATAACCTCAACTTCACCACAACTCACCTTAAATTCCAGAAGTCTGAGAAAACAGAAAACCCTTGAAACAGTAATTTCCAAGCCAGACTTGACACAACAGGAGAGATCTCCAATAACATTGTTTCAAGCCTTCAGATTTCCGATGACATTGCTACAAGTCTTCAGAAGGCATCTTCCTACTACGCGGTGCTTTTCTTCTATTAGGGAGGTCAACTGCTCTCACACACGGATAACCCAACTGATGAAGGAAGACCTTTTCTCCTACAGAAGTCCATCCTCACGACTTCAAACCTGATCAGTTTCTGCTAAGCTTCTGTGGTGGTTTGAGCCTTGACTGGGAGTTAAGAGCTCAGATGGGGGCAAGGCAGAGAATCTCTCCCCCACTCCCCCCTCCTCCCTCCCAATAGAGAGGGGGAAAAAAAGGAAGGAGCAAACAATAATTTGGAGTTGGCTTGGAAGTAGAGAGGTAAAGAGTTGTCTTTAAAAAATATACATATATATATATAACAGGAAAGGTTCACAAGGGCAAGGAACAAGGATGGATGGGAGGGGGACAAAAAAGAATAATACAAAACCAGCCTTTCTCTGAGGAAGCGTGGAGGCAGCAGGGAGAAGGATCTGGTCCGACCACGAGGCAGAGGAGCAGGAGGGCAGCTGCAGCGGCTCTCTTCCAGCAGAGGCAGGAGCCAAAAGCAGAGCTAACAGCTACAATGTCCTGCTTTTTATACCCTAGCTGGGCAGGGAGGGGGAGTGGAACAGAATCAGCTTCCCAGGGGAAAAACACCCTGCAGGGAGGGTAAAGTACCCGCAAGCCCTCCACCCTGCTTTGTTTTTTGTTTTCAGAATGGGAGTTAACCCACTACAGCTTTAAAAGCAAGTATTGATACACTGAGCTGATGTTAATTCACAGCTGGTAATCACCCTAACAGTAAAGCTTTTTTTCTGTTGGACACTCCTTGTGAAGCTGCATATAGACAAATGAAGACAGGCAGGAACAGAAGCAGGAAGTAGTCATCAACAGCGAAAGAAGTTCTCAGGAATCCCTGTCTATGAATCCAAGCAAAAGGATGCTTTAGGAATGTTTTTGAAGAAGGAAAAATTAGTTGTTTTGGGGAATGTGACCTCTCAGATGTAAAAACAGAAGCACAGAAGCACTGATTAAGAACATTAGCTGGTAAAGGATGGAAGCAAGAAACAACCTCAAGCAGCAAGCTAAACAAAAAGGAGGTGAAGTCACGCTAAATGCAAAAGCTACTTGTCTCTTGATCAGAGAAGCAGCTAGGTAGGAATAACAAAATGCTACAAGGAAAGCGTTAAGTCAGATTTGGACAGCAAGAGCAGAACCAGATCAGATTGGCAAACAGAAAGCAGTTACCAACACATATGAGACATAAGGTGGAGTTTAAGCTCCACAAGCTGTATGCTTACCTGGGTTACGTGGCAAAAGTTCAGCGACTTGGTTACTTTTCTGTGGTTTTGCCAAATTGCTTTCAAACCTCTGAGCATACCATACAGCTGCTCACCTGCACCTGTGGAGCTACCTCCCTCTGACATAATTTTAGAGCTAAAAAACATCTATAAAGAGATAAAAGCAACACATTTTCAGCAGACAATCTTTAAACCTGAAATTGGCTTCTTAGCCCTGCAAATCCCCAAACAGCTGGCAGTAAGACCTGCTTGGCACTGTGGGGCTTTTTTGCTCGATAACTTATGTACTGAAAAGTGGCATTGCTTTTTCTGATTCATTTTCCACAAGCAAAACCTGCCCACTGAAGCTTAGTTCAATGCTGTGACTAGTCTCAAGTTCCTACTAATTTTGATTTCTACTATGAAGCTCTTAAGTGCCCCACCCCCCAAAAAAGGAGAGGTTTTCTGGTGCTAATTTTATGGCTGACAGTATAAGAAAGCTGACAAATGAATCATCTGACTTAATTCTACTTTACACATGACACAAAGGAGTAATATAACCACTATTCTCTAGCTTGCGTTAGAAGAACTGGCATCTTACTTCTTTTGAACGCACAGGTTGGTTGGCTGCTGTACTTCCACGCCAGAACAGCAGCGTCAGCATCACACTCACACGAGGGCCGGGAAAAGTATAGGTATTCTGGCCAAGTCCTGCAAAAATTTGCATGCAGGCTCAAATAAGCATGGGAAGATTCTCTTTATAATGAGGAGTCTTTCACTGTAGTTAACTCCTCACTTACAAGCATTTGAGACCAGGATGACACCAGGTACTTGCATTTCTTTCTTCCTTATCCTCATTAACCTGTTAAATGGAATAAGTTAAAACAAACCTTTATCTTGCTCAAGATAATCAGAGAGCAGATACAAGAACTGACATGGTCCCATTTGTCTGAGTTACAGGAAAAGTCATGAAAATAGTATCATAGAATCAGTCAGGGTTGGAAGGGACCACAAGGAACATCTAGTTCCAACCCCCCTGCATGGGCAAGGACACCCCACACTAGATCAGGCTGGCCAGAGCCTCATCCAGCCTGGGCTTAAACACCTCCAGGGACAGGGCCTCAACCACCTCCCTGGATAACCCATTCCAGGGCTTCACCACTCTCATGGGGAAGAACTTCCTCCTCACATCTAGCCTGAATCTCCCCACCTCCAGCTTCATTCCATTCCCCCTAGTCCTATCAATACCTGATAGCCTGAGAAGTCCCTCCCCAGCCTTCCTGTAGGCCCCCTTCAGGTACTGGAAGGCCACAATGAGGTCACGTTGGAGCCTTCTCTTCTCCAGACTGAACAGCCCCAACTCTTTCAGTCTGTCCTCACAGGAGAGGTGCTCCAGCCCTCTGCTCATCCTCGTGGCCCTTCTCTGGACACCTTCCAGCACCTCCAGATCCCTCTTGTAATAGGGGCTCCAGAACTGGAGGCAATACTCCAGGTGGGGTCTCCCCAGAGCTGAGCAGAGGGGGAGAATCACCTCCCTGGACCTGCTGGCCACACTTCTCTTGATGCAGCCCAGGATCTGATTGGCTTTCCGGGCTGCAAGTGCACATTGAGAGCTCATGTTGAGCTTCTCGTCCACAAAAATGAATGAGGGGTGGGGGTGGGGAAGTCAATCAAGCTGAATTTGAGTGTCAGGAAGATCTGAAGTGAAAGAGAATCCCCACCCTCAGCATTCTGTATTAGTATCTTTGCATCATGACGCAACGTATTTAGGAGAAGAGTTTTAAAAGATGTTAAAAATTGACAAGTAATGGCATACATGGACATACACATACATGAACTGATGTTACCAAACATGCAGACCCCCACACCAAGAATGCAAAGTCAACAACCGTAAGGTTGTTGCAGGCTGCTGAACTCTGAACAGTATTTTGATTAATCTAAAAACGTGATTAGAACTCAGACACCCAGGGGATGCAGGAGTGGAAAGTAGTGCTAGGCTAGAGGCAAGGAGAGGTCCTAATTCAGACTTTGTTGTAGCTGTGCAAGCTATAATCCTTGGGGGGGGGGAAATAGTAATAAAAAAATCTGTGTATATGCTTCATTTCTACACAATAGGACTGGAGCCTATGCAGTACAAGAACCCTTCCTAGTGAAATGAGGTATTAAAATTCCAGGTATATAAGAAAAAAAACCACACACATCACGCTCGAAGAATTGATAGGCTTGAAGAACTTACAGGCTCCAAACATCTACAGGTTGTTTTCATAACACACCCTTTCCACAGTAATATTAAGTATTCAGACAGAAATCCTCCATGTTACTGATGCTGCACTGATCCTGGCCTGCATCAGGAATAGTGTGGCCAGCAGCAGCAGGCAAGTCATTCTGCCCTGTACTCAGCACTGGTTAGGCCACACCTTGAGTCCCGTGTCCGGTTCTGGGCTCCTCAGTCTAAGAAGGGCAGTGAGACACTTGAACATGTCCAGAGAAGGGCAACAAAGCGGGGAGTGCTCTGGAGCACAGCCCTGTGAGGAGGGGCTGAGGGAGCTGGGGTTGCTTAGCCTGGAGAAGAGGAGGCTCAGGGAAGATCTTACTGCTGTCTACAACTACCTGAAGGGAGGTTGTAGCCAGGTGGGGGTTGGCCTCTTCTCCCAGGCAACCAGCACCAGAACAAGAGGACACAGTCTCAAGCTGCACCAGGGGAGGTTTAGGCTGGATGTTAGGAAGAAGTTCTTCCCAGCAAGAGAGATTGGCTATTGGAATGTGCTGCCCAGGGAGGCGGTGGGGTCACCATCACTGGAGGTGTTTAGGAAGACACTTGATGGGGTGCTTGGTGCCATGGTTTAGTTGATTAGATGGTGTTGGATGATAGGTTGGACTCTATGATCTCAAAGGTCTCTTCCAACCTGGTTAATTCTATTCTATTCCATTGCCAGACTATACAAACTGTGCTGCTTTTCAGAGCTTAATATACTGAGTTTACTCCTCCTGTCTCCACCAGTGCACACCTATAGGCCTTCCTGTAACTTCCTTAACTAATTTGCTTTCTCACACACATTGAACGGGTGGCAGGTATTTAATGATGAAATCTACTCAGGTTTTGCTCCCCTGAAAGAATTTCCTGCTGAAAAAGCTCAGCTCAGGCCAGAAAGCTCCAGTATTCCCACAGAAAGATTCACTCTGCAGTACTGAACTGCATCCCAAGGCTTTTACAATGGCTGATTTGGCTCATTTGGTTAATTTTACAATGAACCAACAGAGTTCATTAATTACACACCAGACCACAACGGTCCAGCAACAGGAATATGAGATAGCCTGTAAAAACAAAACAGACCTCAAAACTAAATGAATGCTCTCCCATAGCTGGAATAAAATTCGTTCCAGGTGAACTTGGGAAGGATTTGCTCCAGGAGCAATAGATGTTCACTTCTCTCCCACAGGGCAGCCTACTTTGAGACTTCTGGCTCACCAAGACAAAACGCTATAGAACAAATCTGCAAGGCACCTCACAAATCCTATTTGGTTATGTTTTTATATAGAACAATATCAACCTCTGCTTGATGAGATCCTTCTCAAGAAAATATAAAGCATATCACACTGTTTTAGCAATCCTTTATTGAAGATAACAAGTTGGCTATGTTCACTGTATTGTATGAAACATCACAATATCATACTGGGAAAGTACTATCAGTACAGGGTTGGACCAGAGCGGACAGTCTGAACAATAAACCATTTTGCATTCTTCATTCCCTATCTTTTAACACCTGCCCCCTTCCACCCCACCCCCCACGCCCCCCCCCCCCCCCCCCAAAAAAAACCCCCACAAAAAAAACCCCAAACCCAAAACAAAACAAAAAAAAAAACAAACCCAACCCAACCAACAACAAAAAAACCAAAACAAAAACCAAAACCAAAACAAAAACAGTAAAGGGACAAATACCTGTTAACATCATCATTTAGAACACTTTAACTTACAAGGCTAAAATCTAATGAATAAATAAAATATACTGCAGCAATAATTCTCTCTAGACCAAAAAAAAAAAATTAGATACACAGTGAATCCAAATGATGGGGAAAGCTTGCCTTCGGCACCAGTATGAAAGAGCGTGTGGTTTTTACAGACTCACCATGAGGATAAAGGTACAGAAAAATACCATGAATTTCATTTCCACACAAAACCAGTTGATGACTGTCATTAGCTTAAAACTACACACAAGGGCAATTACATCCTCGCTGAAACACAGTTTAAACAAATAGGAAAATGTTTACAAGGCATCCACAGCATGTAAATCATGTACAGATGGATACATTCACGATTTCCCCTCCCTAATAGCTTTTACTTTAGATAAATACTTTACTCTTCCCCATTTTCAGCATTTACTGGACTCATTACATGCACAACTCAAAGAAGTCAGAAAAAAAAAGTCAAAGTTATTGCAAAAATAGAATTAAACTAAGAATCTTCAAGTACCTTACATGACAGCCACTCTGTACCATGCCCATTGCTTATAAAATGAAAGGTCGTTGAACCCATGAAAATATCTCTAATATTTTCTTAATTTAAAATAGATAATTTTAAGTGTATTTATAGTAATCTCAAAGTGATAATTTGAACTTCGAAAATAATGCAAACAATTAAAAATTATACCCATATTACACAAAACTTCTGTATCTTAAGCTGAAAAAAAAAAAAAAAACGTAACTCAAAAACCTATAGAAACCCACACAGAATAAAAAAATTTACATTATCGTAAAGGCAAATTTTCAGCATTCTAAAAAAAAACAAACAACCAAAACAAAAACACCAAAACCAACAACCCTGCAGCTGTGAGAGATGTCAAAGCAAGTCACTAACTATAAATTCATCAGTTTGGTTTTAGAAGATTTTCTCTAGCAAAAGTTTCAGGGTGTGTGGCAGACGTGCGCAGAATCCTCGCTGTCTCTAGGTGCCTAGAATCTTCTGGTGTTATTGCCAAACGCAATTCTCTTAAAGCAAGCGGTAGGCAACACATCACAATTTGGACACTGCAGGGGAACCTAAGAGTCTGGCAATACAGGTAAAACCGGGAAATTAAAAATACCAAAAACACATCTGATAGCATATTGCCCAATTAAAATCACTTCCAAGCCACAGAGCTGCAAAGCCTTCCAACTCGGTCAAGTGAAATTTAAGCCGCGTCTCACAATTACTTTGCACTCTCTCGCGCTCGTGTGTTGCACGTTTCATTTAGCCATAGTGTATCTTCGGAGCACACCCACTACCCCGTGCACCTCAGGTACACATACTGATCTGCTGGGAGAATTGTTCCTTCCTTTTAAGGGCCAAAGTTCATTACAGATGTAAATAGTATGCCTGAGGCTGGTAAAAATACTGTAGTTACAGGCAATGCTAAGAGTGGCAATATCAGAAAACATAAAAATGAACAACTGATGGAAAAATCTAATATATTTCTGCCCATTTCACAAAATGTTGGAAATCCACCAGAATTTTTCCCTTGAAGAAAACAGATTTTAAAAGGGTTTTTTCCCCCCTTTCAGAATCAAAAGCATTTTAGTAGATTTGTAAGGCTACCACGGATCTTCTAGTTCTCCAGCACCCTACAGGAAAAGAAGAGGAGAAATATTACTACTCACCAATACAAATGAACACATTTTGTTGCACTTTGGATTTCAGTGCCATAATTAAGTAGAACACTAGTGCACATCACATGACATTTTCCCTTTTCCCCCAGTACCTAGCCACCTCTCTACACAAACACCCTCTGCTCCTCAACTTCGTGAGGCAATTTACTTTTCCAGAACATGAACCCAGGAAAGCTACTGTGGCATACTTAAAACCAAGTATCACCTAAAATGGTACTAAATCGTACCCATTAATAGAGTCTACATTGATGGACTAATAAACAACGTCTATAAAATACTAAGAACTCAGCTCTTCAGGTATTCCCTTAGGCTCTTTTTTCATTACAGTGAAATTTGCACCTACTCTGAACGGTATTTTTGTGCGAGTGCTCTATTACGAGCCAAGCACTGTCACAAGAATTAGCAGAGCAGTTACCACCACTGTAAATTCCCAGTATTATCACTGCTACACACAAATGCACATACATACATGTGTTGTACACCAAAAGACAGGGAAAAGACTTGGTAGATGGCAAGATTAGGTAGAAGAGCCAGTTTATTCATTTATGTGGCTGATGCTTAACGTGAACCTGAGAAACACTGCCCAAGGAGAAGATCCTGATGAATGTGCCAAACCCACAATTACTCAAATATTTGTAGAGGTTAATGAACACTCACGAGTTAACGTCAGAAGCTATGAAAAGTTGCAAGTCACATCAGAAAGATAGCATTTCAAAAGAAGTTTATTACTGGCTTAGAAGAGTCAATATGCATACACACATTATTCACAGCATATTCTTTATTTTCACTTAAACACAAATTCTTAGAACTTGCCACTAGGTACTAAATCTAAGTACATTTTCATTTCTGGATAAATGTCATCCTACAACTTAGGAAATAATACAGTCATCTAGAAAACTGGTATTTATGATGAACAGCAGATACAATCTGAATTGGGAAAAAAGTCAAATACATTTCATGAAGAATAAGTAACAACCTAGTAAGTAATAGCTTTTGTAATTGAGTTGTAATATAAACCATACACAGTTCAAACACAAACATGCAGCATATGATGTTATGGAGGAAAAAAATGAATCTATTATTCCCTTAATTTGCACAACAGATACAATTAAGATGCAAATTACTTCACAATCAACAAACATATACCATCAAAATTATCATTTAAGAATATACTTTGAAAGTTCAGATTTTTTTCCATCAGCATGGCAGATACCAATTGTTGGTGTGACAGGATTTAAACAACACATGATCTTGAAAGAGAATTTAATTGCTTGCTATACAATAGATGCAATTAATATAGTAGTTGAACGTCTAAGGGGAAAAAGAGCTTCGTATAAACAATCTGTACAAATAACTAAAGCAGAACCAAAGAGACTTCTAAGGTAGAAGTGACAAACGCTGAGATATAAACAAAGGAAAACACATCAAGTGAAGCGAAGCATTAAATCCACTGTGTAAAACATTATGTCTGTTTATCACTCATCTCATTCATCCCTGAGTCTTCGTTTGAGCTCTGCATTTCAGCAAGGTGATTCTCAGATTCTGTGTGGGTGTCTGGTACAGGGTAACTGGGTCCAGCACGAGTATCTGAAGCAGATGCTGCAGCTGATTCAGCAGTGCACTCTTCTCCCTGTATCTTAGCTAGCCTGTAACTAGTCAGCATCTCTTCCAGGAGGTGGCGGTAGTTCCCCCTATGATTAATTCTCATTTGCCTGAGCGCTTCCACCAATTTTCCCTGCGTTCCACTTTCCTCGGCTTCGCCAGGGTCCTTTTTTAAGATTCAAGACCCCAAAAAAATCAGCAGTTAAACTGGAGTATTTTCTAACGGCATTTGAAAAAAACACTTTTTTTTTTTTTTTTGTCAGACTGAGAAAAACATCTGCTTTGCTCTATTTGAATATAAAACACCTTAAGAGCAGAATACATCTTAGAACAGGATCATCCGTGGTTGGCTAGTCTACACAACACAATAACTTAAGAAGTTATAGCTATAAAATGGCATTTTAGTAATTTCAATTTATTTTGAGCCAGGCAGCATCAATATGGTACCCCCTTCCAATTAACTCTATGTAGGTACTAATTATCTTTTGATTAATGTAACTGATATTCCCTACAACTTTGGTCAGTTGTTAATGAAAAACTTGACAATTTAAGCTTCTTTAGCCATCAGGTTAGTATGTTTAATTGTGAATTTCTGCACAGCCAATAGCAACACAGTTCTGTGAAAAACTTAGTACAGAGAAAAGATAATTCTATCAGTAGCAGTTTACTTGAAGCATCACATCAGTATAAATGCTAAGTGTTCTGGAAAACAGTCCCTGAGATTTTTGCCTGCATGATGCTGCCATAGAATAAACAAAAAGCGACCTAGCGGCACCAAGAGCGGTGGTGTCTGCACACTTAAGGTACTCTATTTTGCAGATGCTTTCATTGCCTAAAGATATGAACAAGTAGAGCAGTTGTCTACAGTCAAAACAACTGCAGCACTCCATCTGAAGTAACAAGAGCTTATTAAAGAACACTGGCTCTATAGCAGGTTGTGTTCATTTGGGTTTGTTGGTTTGGGGTTTTCTTTTTTGGGGGGGGGGGGAGTGGGGGAGTGTTGGGGTCTTTTTTTGGTTGTTTGGTGGTTGTTGTTTGTTTTGTCTGTTTTTTTCCTTCTAATTTTAACTTTCAAGTGCTACAGGAATACTGTTGCTTTAAAGGAACAGTACATTTTAAATTATCAATATCACAGTATCACCAAGGTTGGAAGAGACCTCAAAGATCAAGTCCAACCTGTCACCACAGACCTCACGACTAGACCATGGCACCAAGTGCCACGTCCAATCCCCTCTTGAACACCTCCAGGGATGGTGACTCCACCACCTCCCTGGGCAGCACATTCCAATGGCGAATCACTCTCTCCGTGAAGAACTTTCTCCTCACCTCCAGCCTAAACTTCCCCTGGTGCAGCTTGAGACTGTGTCCTCTTGTTCTGGTGCTGGTTGCTAGAGAGAAGAGAACACCCCCTTCCTGGCTACAACCACCTTTCAGGTTATCAAGCTAGTCTCTGGAAGCTCTCTCTACCTGTCTATCTTTAGCATGCTACCTTTGGAAGCTGTGAGACTGGCAAAATCCAGATTGTCTTGTTCCCATGCTGACCTTATTTTTGAAGTTGTCAAGCCCCAAAACTCCATGAACTACAGGTATTGCAGTCACTCATTTACAAGCTTAATGGCAGGATTAAGATAATATCTTGGGTTCAGTGAGATTTTGGATGCTGTGATATTGCTGGAATAAAAGCCCTGAGACTGATCAGCAAAGTCTAAGATAAAAGTGGGACAATTGTAGCACAAAAATTAATAGTACTGTATATGATGCTAGCCCTTTGAGTTTAGTATTTTATATAAATGGACAAACTTCTGCTGTGGCTTTCTGGTCTTAATCTGAACTATTTTGATTCTCCTGTAATAGTAATTTTGCATTCAGATAGCTGTTTAAGAGCAAAGTGAGAAGCAAATTAAACAGGCAGTTTTCATCTAAGAAATGGGACTTCAATATGTCATGAGCACCACTGGGACTTCAATATGTCATGAGCACCACACATCAGTGAAAGGGTATGTATCCTGTTTTGTAAGTTTTGAGAAAAAATATCCTATTTATCTAGCTAATATTAAATAAGGCTGCATAGCTCAGAAGTCTACCTTTTGAAAGTTCAGAGCACACCTAAATTCCTTACTTCCTCCGTCTTTATCAGTTCTGCTCTGCAGCTGGCATCAGCAAATACACAGCCTGAACCTCCAAATTGCACAAGTGGTTTTGCTCCCATGCAATGCTGAAGAGTAAAAGCAACAAGCAATGTAAGAGCAGCCTTGCTCCTTATGCCACTCAAATGCTAGTAGGAATCAAAGTAACAGTAACAGTGCTGTTAGTGTTTGGTATTCTAACTCACAAGCAGCTTTGCTTTACACACTGATGGCAGGCTGGTTTCTGCTTCCTTCATCTCTCTCAGTGCTAGCAGACAAGAAACCCTACACAAAACAGTAGGACAGAAACTGCCTCTTTTATGTCCTATACACTACCTATACCCTGTAACACTCATTTCTCTCTAATGATGTGTGGCTAGAACAGGTCCCTGAAAACTGATTACTGGACAAGTTAGCATTTGTCCACCTTCATGTTTTAATTCAACTTAGTGCAGCTGACAAAAAAATAAAACCAAAACCACCACCACCAAAACAAACCAAACAACTTGTGTTACCTACACCTAACATGAGCATTTACACAAGTTCTTACACAATGTTTACACAAGTTCTGCTCTGTTAAATTAGGCATATAAAACGAGGTTACTGTGTACTAGGGACAGGATTAACAGTATTTAAGGGAGTAAGAATTTTGTCCATTAAGATTGTTAAAATTATCTGTAGTAGTGCTTAATGATATAGGATTTGATTTAGCAGAGTGCTAGTATAGTGTAAGTCAGAGAGAAACCTGACTGGTGTCAAGCACTATACTCAAATGCAGCTTGAAACAAATGCCAATGAAACCATTAACACAACCCCTGTAATAACAACATTGTTGCTTGTGTTCAAAGATAGATGCACAGCTGAGTAGCCTAATTGAACTGTGGCCTCTTAGTCACAGGAACACAAAGAAAGTCAAAGTAGTAAAGACATTATGGTAAGAGTAGCATTTTAAAATGTTAACTGGAACAAGGACTCAGGGGTACCAATTATTTCACCATGAAGAAGTCCTTTGAAATTCCTTTTAAAGATCCAAAAGCAGGAAGGGACAACACATAAGATTTCTATGATTTCACTCTCACTCATAAAGGCACAAGCCACCAAAGCTATAGCAGAAGTTCCTTTACTGAAACACTGGCAAAGTTATTCTTGGTGAGCCCAACACAGTTCTCCACTGACTGGATTTATGAAATGACTCTGCTGGGATGACTGAAAGAAAGAAAACTTGTAGCTGCTATACCCTACTAACAGTCTGTGAATCCTGCTGTAGTAAGGATTCCTTCACTCCTGAGTCTTTCATGTTACAGAACTACTCCTTATTGTTGATAATTGTCAGAAAACGTCTGTGAAGATTTTTAAGGCGTTACTCTACCATCACTGGCTTTGATGAAAAAAAATAACCAAAAACCACTCTACACACAACATTAACTGAAAACTTCGCAACACTGAGTAAGTGTGATGCTAATTAGAAAGAGATACCACCTTTGTATTGATTTATATCCTAGGAACTTATATGCCAAGCTATTGTGATGCCTGTAAACTAGTTTAAGCTGTTCAACGCTGAACAGCACAGTCTTTAAAAGGAGATCATGGTCTCAACTGCAAAAGTTAATCTGGTTGGTTTGGGTGGTTGTGTGGACTTTGGTGTTTTGGTTTTCATTTTTACTTGTGCACTAACATTTTAGTAATTACTTTATCAGGGTAGAAAATAAAACATAAAACCCCAAAAAGTTATACACACACCACCACCCCCCCCAAAAAAAAAAAAAAAAAAAAAAAAAAAAAAAAAAAAGAAGGAAAGAGTAAGGGTAGAACCATCAGATGAAGATGACTGCCACAGGCAGACTTTCCAGTCAGTACCAGCAGTATTCTGCATCATGCCCAAGCTCTGACAGACATGTACAGCGTTATGTACACACAGGGAAGGATTTCCAAGTACAAGTGAGTGCAACTTTGTGGCCTGCAGACTCAGCATGTGTCTGCAGTTCATGATTTTTCATATGAATCTGCTCTGGCTTCATCCTAATTTAAACACAAGCATTATTAGCTATGTTTTGATCTCACTTGGAAATGTCATCCTTGGGGTGCACTGTACGTTTCACAGAACCACTATGGATGGAAAAGATCTTCAGTATCATCAGTTCCAACTGTCATCTAACTCTACCAGAGCCACTACTACACCCTGTCCTTGAGCACCTTCCTACCTTTGCTTCCTGTTTAAATGTGAGACCTGTAGTAACAGTACCACAGTGTTTAGACATTGTGGAGAGTCTCCTGTTGAGCAACCGAACAGTTTCCTTCCCCTTTACCCTCCCCATGCACTCCAGTATTCACTTCAAAAGACTCAGATTACCACGTATATACCTGCAACTAAGTAATACTAGCAAGGATGTTCTGTTCTCATCACCTCAGAGATGAGGCCCACTAAACTAATCCAATTCAAGAATAGTAAGCAATTCCTACTTGTGAAGGAAGTGCAAACAGGAATTGCATCCTCCACCCAGTGGCACATTCTCCTCTCAAACTGCTCTGGGTCATAATCACTTAGGATGAAGAAACCAAAAAAGGGTACTGACTGAGCAATGGCATTTACCTTACCACAAGATCAAACTAAAGTTTAGTTTGTTGTATTCAAAACACATCACCCCTATCATTATTGAGATTTGCACTAAACACCAGCAGAGAGGAACATCTACGAAGTAAACTGGGACGTACTGCTCACACTTCATATTCAAGAAGACAAATTAAAAGGACCCAAAGTAACTACCCAGGGCAATAAAGGTCAAAGCTGTTAAAGGTAGTAAGAGTTAAAGCTATATTCCTTTTATGCATAATTTGCACATTTAGTTAACTCATTCAATTAAGTTATAAATGGAAAAAGTACACAAATTTCCTGGAAGTAGCCAATACACGGAAGATGCTATACTGTGTGTTAGGACTTGTAGCAAGCTTGCATGGCTGTCGCAAAGTCATTTTGGACGCAGAAAAGATCATCATCATGCATCATAAATACAACTATGGCATATGACATTTCTAGAAAGTCCCCACTGGACAAACTGAAGTTTTGTTTTTAGAAAAAGCAGAGCAACTTATCATTCCTATGGTCTAATGTTCACATAAACCCTTTTCACCAGTAACTTCATTGCAAACCAAACCTATGGCTAAATATGAAAAGCAGTAGCAGGCCGATAGAGGTACAGTGTCCTGAACTACTGAAAAGGCTGAAAAGATGAAAACTGTCTGGCTTGTTTTGGGGCACTGCTGCACAATTTGTTGAAAATCAAATGGAAAATGCACACTCTTAATAAGGTTTTTTTTAAAAAGGAACAAATGCTAAAACGTAAGAGATTTCTGCTCTACTTGTTCTCTTAACAGAAGAGTTGCCCCTTCCCCCTATAAGCTTTCTAGCTTAAGAGAACAAACAAGCTATAGGGTAGGCAACAGAAGATGACAGTGGAAAAACATAGTATTTGTGATGAGACTGCATTTGCAATGTCAAGGTGCACAACAAATCATTTCAAAGTAGTTAAAAGTCGTCATGTCTCCAACACCATTCATTATGGCGAGTACCTGACTGAGGAACTTGTAGTCATCTCAGAGGACAAAGAAGTATGACAAAATATTTGCTAGCTTATGTAGACTGTACAGCACGTGACAATGCACATAACAAGCAGTGATGTTACTTGTCAGTTCTTCAGTCTTCCAAAGATTTTTTTAAAACAAATTAAACCACAACTGATATGAACACCAGGTATTATTCTGTATATGAATATTAAGGAACCACCTAGGAATTTGGTTTAAAGTTACAGTAAACCGTATCTCAACACACTATTTAAAATTCAACTTACTAGGAACCAGGCAGAAGAATGCAAGCTGCTTTAGAAATTAGAACTGAAGTAAACTTAAATCTCTTCACACTTCATCACTGCACATAGGATAAAGATAGCATACACTTCTTTAAAAAGTGGTTAATGTTTGCATCAATGTTTTTCATTGTACCAAGGTCCTCCACACAAGAAGAGAGTAAGTAGCGCTTGCGTCCTGCTCTAGCAGATTTATGGACTCTAGACATAAGAGCTCGTTAAGTAATGAATATGATGACCACAATTTTTTCCAATAATAACCCATAATTTAGAAAAACTCTGCAGTGTTGCCTCACAGGTTAAACTGAAAAAGCAGTAATTAATTGTTTAAAAAGTTAAAAAAGTATTTCAGAATTGGGCATCAGTTTGCTGCCTTTGAGGATGAAGCTCTATACTCGATCCATCCAAAACAAGGTCAGAAGGAACTGTCTGCTACAGTATGCATTTTGTGTTCACAACATGGTATTTGCAACAACGTACATTTCTGCTTATTGTACAGCACTTTGATATTCTCATAAGCAAAAAACCGTAGCCAAAAAATGGGAACTTACCCCCTCATTCTCTCTGTGTGGATTCAGCCTACTATACACAGCTTCAATAATATTACGCCTAGAAAGAGAAGTTTGAAAACATTAAGCATAACAAAGGATTTCAAAACATGGAGAACTTAAAAAGTTTGAGCACAGTAAGAACTTCAAAGCATTGAAGATGTTTTGCCTTTAACTTGCCCGTTAAAAAGATGAAGTCTGCTCTCAGTGCTGCTACTTCACTTTCAATATGATGTTTGGGGATTTAGCGGCGAGTTGGGATTTGTAAAGACTTAGAAGCAAAGCCAAAAACAATTCTTACCTCACCCTCTCCGTTGTTGTCTACTTTACATATTTAGAAGTTATAGCTATATAGTTGAGCTTTGGCAAGAGCAACATTCAAAGCCATATTTTGTTTATTATTTTTTTGCTGGTTTTCTTGCCTATTTTTCTGGATGTGAAACTTGAAGACAGTTGCATTCCCCCCATTTGTATTACCTATGCACAGCTTACTACTTGTCTGCATACCTTGAAGTATATGACCTCTAAAAATGTTAACTACTGTCTATTCAGACTGTAGAAATTGAAACTCAAATGCCACTAGCTAGACTTCTTTTCTGGCAATGCCATAAGGCCACACCTTCACAGGTATGCAAAATAAGCACAAAAAGTATCTCAAAATATAAACCCTCAAGTATAAACAGACTTATGAGAGGAAAATGCTATGTCTTGACATCTTCAAATCATAGCAATAATTGGGAAATGTTCAGGCAAGGATAATAAATATCAAAGTTACTGACAGCTTCAACAGGAAAGAACTGCCACACGAACTAAGACTCTCAAGTTCTGAAGTGGTCACAGTCTATAAAAATTATGTCTTACAGAACATGGACAAGCACTGCTGACTGTTCCAAACAAAGAAAGTAAGGCAGCAGATGAAGACAGCAGCAAATGTCCCAAAAATACAGTGATAGCTCTTGATGCAACAGAACTTTCTGCCCCAGAACACTGAGCATGTCAGGAGTTTAATGAGGTTGCTTCTAAACTTAATAGAAGAGAAATTAAGTCAAAGTACACAAAATATCTCAAATCAGAAAGTACCTCAGCTGTGAAAAGCTGAGAACCAAAATAATAATCATAGAGAAAATATTTTACATTTTTTCCTAATTTTATAGTCTTCCCTAGGGATCTACTTTCAGCTATCCTGTGGACAGGACACAAGAGTTAGATCTGTTCCTAATCTAGCATGTCAAGGTTTCTATGCCCACACTATGGGAGCAAAAGCAGATTTGAAGCTTCAGAACAGTCCAGTTTTTGAACAGAACATTGCACCTATGTCCACTTCCAACAGAACAAAATAAATTAGGTAAACTCAGTAAGTAGTGGCCATCATGAAAACACATTTTCCTGTCATGATTCAGCATTGAAAACAGCACCTACTAAAGATTCAGAATTCTAGGAGATGGTTCATAGACCAGTGAATGCAAGGGACAGAGTATCAAATCTCAGGATGTCCACTGCTCTACACCACTGAAAAGACATCACATGGTCACATGTTCAGAGGCATTGTGTGTCAGTGATGAAGTCTGCATTTATCTAGACACACCACATCAAGGCAAACAGAAGGCAGGAACAGTAGACACCTGACAGCTTGAAGCCTCAAAACACTGGTGTATATGCCAGTTGTGGGTGTTCACAAACAAAGGTTTTGGGCTGTGTCTGAATGAGGACCAAGGACGAAGTTCAAAATGACTCTTGCAGAAATTATGTCTGATACGAAAAGTCCACTGAACAACAACTTCTTCAACGGCACTGTTAGGCAATGCTTTAAGAAGAAAGGGTTGCATTGCTGAGCTAGTATGGGACCCATCAGGCAGTGATGGAAGATTCTCCTACAAAAAAAACTTACAGAAAACACCTAATCCAGTCCAAGGAAGGCTGCCATAGAAACAGTTGACATGTATCACAGAGATTTTGGGCATTTGCCATTATTTTCAATTAACCTTTCTTTCGACAGTTTATTTCTCTGTACTTTATGGGAAAACTCAACAGTAAGAGGCTGAGTGGATGTATTAATGCTCAAGTGACAGGGTAGCTTGGAACTTGTTTTCTTCAGCAACAAATGAGCATTCTTTTGGCAACATCTGAAGTTACAGGGGGATTTAAGTCAAGCCTGAAACAAGTCTTTGAAGAGTAAGAGTTTAAAGGATAAAACACTACCATCAAGTGACCGCAGTAGCGTTGACAGTTAGATCTCTTGTCTCAAAGAATGAGCCAGTCAACACTTCTATACAAGTGAGATGCTTGAAGGAAAGATACAACACCAGTTGAAGGGGAGCTACCTCAGAGGTTCTCAAGGTTTGCAGACATACTCTAAGTCAAGGTAACACTGCATTGTATTTCTCCAGCTCAGACATACTGAAATAAGCAGCAGCTAGAATCGGAGCTAAAAATCAAGGATGTCAGCTACAAACAAAATTCTGCAGTTTGTCAGAGCCAGGTCTTGGAGTTCAAACAGAAGGACAAAGTGCTAATTCTTTGTGTCCTGGTAACATCACAGGATAAGGACCTTGAGAGAAAGATATTCTCTTGTAAGCACAAAAGTTTTAAGTTACATGCTATAAGGGTTTGGATTGTGTGGTCATGCTTTTTCAAAACATACATTCAGGAGCTCAATCCTACAAGTCAACTACTTCACCACCTGTCTTTGTCCTAAAGTTTGAAGGCCAAGAAAAAGTTAATGAATACTCTATAATATTTTCTTAAAAAAAAAAAAAAAAAAAAGCTGCAGGTACATCTCATGTCAGGTTTCTGTAATAGGACTTTAAAAAGCGAAAAATAAGAGAAAGACAGCAGAAGACAAATTCTGAAGCTAAAACCCGTACAAATGTATCCTGGGTCACAGCAAACTAAAGTAGAATTTATATGCAAAGGTTCCAGAATAATGAAGCAGTACATGATGTGGTTATTGGTGAGCAAAACAATAAACACATTAAGTCCTTCAGCAGTTGGGAGGTGCTATGAACATATAGGTACTTTCAAGGCAATTAAAAAAAAAAAAGGCAATAAATAGTGCTCATTCATGAGTAGGCACAATTAAACAGATATACACTCATAAATGCTCAGAGAACAAGACTTCATAATCTGAAATATAAAATGATTCCAGCAACAACATGACCTATGCCAGGGAGCAATAATGGGTACCATTGCTTGGAAGATTCTAGATGAACAATTTTTTTATACTATCCTAAATTACATTCATTAGAATCCTTAAGTTACAGGTTGCTAGGTTATCAGCATTAGTCTACCTAGAAAACAAACAAAAAACCCACAATACCATTTCCATTTCTTGCTTATATGACATTCAGTTTAATACTAAACAAATAAAACCAATTTTCTCACAGGAATGATCACTGAACAAACAGGCATTGACTCAAACTTGGAGGCTAAGTGGTGGCAGAAACATGAAATCAGGAAAACTGAACTGGTATACTGATACTCCATTTAGATTACTGACAGTTCCTGAGGAACATGAAGCAGTGCAAAGGCCAAGAATAAGCTGAGTTGAGGTTTATTGTGGGGGTGGAGGCTTGGCTTTTTTGGGGGTTTTTTGCCCCTTTCTTGTGTGTGTTTTGGGAACAGTGACACGATGTTTACGTAGCACAAAATGTCAACTAGCTTACAATATGAAACTCAACTTTTTTCTTTATTACAATAAGAAACCTTTAGAACATTTAAATAAAAGCACTTCTTTCAGTGAACAGTTCAAGAAACTCCAGTACTCACTTGCCAGCTAAACCACCTCCAGGTGGTAAGTTAGGGATATTCTCCGCAGTTAAAATACGAATAACATGAGCAAGATCAGGCATTCCTTCTTCACCTGATTTCTCCATTATTTCTAATTTAAAAAAAAAAAAACAAAACAGAAAGAGGAGGTCCTTGGGTTACTGAATGAATACCACTCGTCCCTTAAGATCCTACAATACAAAATACTGGCACTTTTTAACAGAGGTGTTAGGAGAAAGTTATATGTGAACGAAGAAACATTCTGCAAGTTTAGATACGCATTTTCCATGGTGGAACACAGCTATTCAAATTCACAGCCTGCCTTTCCACTATGCTTCTAAGCCAGCCTCTCTCAGAGAAATTCAGAACCAGCCTGTGAACTGGATACAATAGCCTGTTCTGGAAGAGAAAACAGATGCCAGCTTGTTTCAGTTACTTCCCTGTTGCACCGCAACATATACTCAAGAAGTTACATGTCATAAGGGCAGTGCTTCCCAGGAATTCAGTACTATTTCCTTGTGAGTAACATCATGTGTTCTCAAAGGCCTGAATCTCCATGGCATAAACACAAAGACCATCATGTGATAAAGCAGCACATATAATGGCCCACTATCACTCCAGTGGCCAATACCAAATATACAACTGACAACAAATAATTTATAGCACTTCTGCTTTGAAAATGGCATACCATTTCACACAAGTCCAGCACTGGTACATGCTTCAACCTTGGAAAAGAACTGCCTAAAATGAAGCAAATCTTCACATGCTCTTACCCATCAAAGGTGCTTTGAGGCAAATATGTAATATATTCACATAAACATAAGGCTACCAGCTTCCAGTCTTCAATCTCTATTCAACTACTACCACAGGAGATGAAGGTTCACCAAGTTACCTGCCAATTGTAGTTGCACAAACTGGTCACACTTTAAAGGATTTTTTTTTGGTTGGTTGGTTATTTTTTTCCCTGAATATCAACTGAATTAAGGAGTGTACTACCGTTTCCTTTAGCCATTGCTGTGGATATAAATTCTTTGACCCACAAAACAAAAAAATTAAGAATGAGTCTTCTCAAATATCCTGAAAGTACTTATCGGTCTGCCTTCTTGATGACTATTTGAAGATAAAGAAATCACTTCAATGTCTTCAAATAAATTATATTCTGGACGTCTGATTTGGAGCCTGTGACTTAAGGCAGAAGCAGGGTAGAGACACCCTCCACTAGACCAGGCTGCTCAAGGCCCTGTCCAACTTGGCCTTGAACACTTCCTGGTAGGGGACATCCACAACTTGGCCAGACAACCTGTTCCAGTGTCACAGGACCCTCAATGTAAAGATTTTTTTTTCTAATATCTAGTCTAAATCGACCCTCCTCGAACTTCAACCTATTCCCCCTTGTCCTATCACTACAAGCACTTGCAGAAAGTCTCTCCCCAGAGTTCTTGTGGAATTCCACTGGAAGTGACCATCTCCATTTTCTTTTCCTGATATGGAAATTAATAACTTCACCTAGAACATGTTCCCTCTCTCTGAGATTGGGGGGGGGCAAAAAGAGAGATCCAAGAAAAAGCAAATCCAAGAATAAAGCAAATGACTAAGCATGCCCTTTTCTCTCTACACATCAGTCAGCCAGTACACACTGTGGATTTGTTTGACAAAGGCAACTAGAGGAAGAAACCAAGAGCTTCTCAGAAATGGATTTATAAGCATTTACAAGGCTTTCACCTTTAGATCTGGAATAAGGATAACCCTGCAATTAATTTTTCCACTCCCTATAGAAACTTGGTCTCTTCTCCCAGGCAACCAGCACCAGAACAAGAGGACAGCCTCAAGCTGCACCGGGGGGGGGTTTAGGCTGGATGTTAGGAAGAAGTTCTTCCCAGAAAGAGAGACTGGCCATTGGAATGTGCTGCACAGGGAGGTGGTGGAGTCACCATCACTGGAGGTGTTTAAGAGGGTACTGGATGAGGCACCTGGTTCCATGGTTTAGTTGATTAAATGGTATTGGATGATAGGTTGGACTGTAGGATCTCAAAGGTGTTTTCCAACCTGGTTAATTCCATTCTATTAGGCCAATTTCACAATTTATTATGAATGCAAAAATTTATTAGAAAACAGATAAATATTTCCAGTTTGTCTGAAATCCTTTATTTTCTCTACTTTACGAAACAATTCCCACAAATATGCTCTCATTCCTTGGCAAATCATTGACATTTAAAGGCCTTACACTTTGTCCGATTATCAGAACAGAATGACACAGGGAACACGTTAAAAAAAAAAAAAAAAGGTAAAAAACCAAACAATCAATCAAGAGTTATCATAGTATTATCAGTCAGGGTTGGAAGGGACCACAAGGATCACCTAGTTCCAACCCCCTGCCATGGGCAGGGACACCCCACACTAGATCAGGCCTCATCCAGCCTGGGCTTAAACACCTCCAGGGACAGGGCCTCAACCACCTCCCTGGATAACCCATTCCAGGCCTTCACCACTCGCAGGGTGAAGAACTTCCTCCTCACATCCAGCCTGAATCTCCCCACCTCCAGCTTCATTCCATTCCCCTTAGTCCTATCACTACCTGACATCCTAAGAAGTCCCTCCCCAGCCTTCCTGTAGGCCCCCTTCAGATACTGGAAGGCCACAATGAGGTCACCTCAGAGCCTTCTCTTTTCCAGACTGAACAGCCCCAACTCTTTCAGTCTGTCCTCATAGGAGAGGTGCTCCAGCCCTCTGATCATCCTCGTGGCCCTTCTCTGGACACCTTCCAGCACCTCCAGATCCCTCTTGTAATAGGGGCTCCAGAACTGGAGGCAGTACTCCAGGTGGGGTCTCACCAGAGCTGAGTAGAGGAGGAGAATCACCTCCCCTGGACCTGCTGGCCACACTTCTCTTGATGCAGCCCAGGATCTGATTGGCTTTCTGGGCTGCAAGTGCACACTGAGAGCTCCTGTTGAGCTTCTTGTCCACCAGCACCCCCAAGTCTCTCTCCTCTGGGCTTCCTTCCAGCCAGTCCCTGCCCAGCCTGGATTTGTGCCTGGGATTGCCTCGACCCAGAACTCCAAGCTCTGAAGCTGTTAATTTCTCTGGAGCCTTTAAGCTTAGCAATAATTGTGAGTTACACTCAGAACGGCTCTGCATCAGTTCGGAGTACAAGATCCCCATTTGCTTATGGTATGTGCAGCATGTGTTAAACATGACAATACAGCTGAAATACATTCCTGTGAAAAAGGTGTTTTTATAGGTTAAAGTAATAATCATGTTACAACCCTGCATTGTTACTAGCAAATAGTGCCTCCTACGTCATTCTCCGTTAAACCAGTCAGCGATCAAAGTTGACAGCCTTTCTACTGATCTTCTTAATGTTCTCTTCTGAAAGCAATAAAATGCACTGCAGTTCCCTACATTTTCCACCTATTTTCTAATACAGACAAGAGACATCAAAAAGCTGAAAATACTAACCAGTCACTGCTGTGTGCACACCTGACTGCTGTCAGTAAACGTAACTGCTCCTGGCTCTCTCCCAAAGTTTATTAGTCTACCCAGACATGGTAAGGTAATAGGCATTTATCTTAACTAGTGTCATCTAGGAAACCTGGGATGTAAGCCAATCTCTGAGAAACATGCCTAGAGTTATCATTTGAAGTGACCATTAGCTCTCTCTAATCTCAAGAGAAACCAGAAATAGGTAAACCATTTCCATTTAGATCCCATCTGAACATGGGGGAAAGACACAACACACAACAATGGCACATTCAGAGGTAACTGAACTGTGGTCTGAAGATCATCTTACATATATTTAAAAACTACACATTTGTTACATCAACTATCTAGATTACTGGGACATTTATGCAAACAAAACAAAATCAGAGTTTACATCATTTGGTTACGAGTGCAATAAAAAACCCCCAAGACTATCTAGACAAAAATCCATGACTAGTTGTCACAGGCTGTTTCACATAAATGAAAGAACAAATGATAAAGCACCCATGGGGCTGTCATTTCCAGCATTAGAATTTCTGACACTGAAGGAGCAAAACTAACACTTGTCCACAGCTATCAGGTTACAAATCTATATCACAGTGGTATTACACACAGAAGTAGTGTTAATAAAAGACTAGGATGAGTGGGATTTTTGCTATTATACACACTCAGAAGATTCTTGATCTCCTTGGGCCTACAGTGCAGGATTACTTCTCATTTACACCAAATGCTTACTTGGATATCAACTACTTTCTAATAAAAGCATGTCCAATCAGCTTTTTCAGTATCCTTTAGAGCATGTTTAGAATAGAATAGCATAGAATTAACCAGGTTGGAAAAGAACTTTGAGATCATCAAGTCCAACCTATCACCCAACACCATCTAGTCAACTACACCATGGCACCAAGCATCCCATCCAGTCTCTTCCTAAACACCTCCACCGATGGGGACTCCACCATCTCCCTGAGCAGCACATTCCAATGGCCAATCACTCCATGAAGAACTTCTTCCTAACATCCAGCCTAAACCTCCCCTGGTGCAGCTTGAGACTGTGTCCTCTTGTTCTGGTGCTGGCTGCCTGGGAGAAGAGACCAACCTCCACCTGGCTACAACCTCCCTTCAGGGAGTTGTAGACAGCAAGAAGGTCACCCCTGAGTCTCCTCCTCTCCAGGCTAAGCAACCCCAGCTCCCTCAGCCTCTCCTCACAGGGCTGTGCTTCAAACCCTTCCACAGCTTTGTTGCCCTTCTCTGGACACCTTCCAGCAACTCAACATCTTTCCTAAACCGAGGGGCCCAGAACTGCACACAGGACTCAAGGGATGGCCTAACCAGTTTAAAAAAAGAAATAAATCAGTGAATGTCTCAGAGATTAAAATAAACCAAAACCAACCTATGCAATAATTGCTATGCAATAGTGCAGGAGTCCTGCATTAGCAAATCTCATTAAACAGCACTAAAAAAGGGAAATCAAGCATTTTACCTCTACAGATTATACACACCATGCTTTTGGGTGCCTGGAAGTTTCTGGATCCACACTGAAAAACTTGCAGTCACATCTTCTTTCATCAAACAAACAAACAAACAAACAAACAAACAAAAAGCTCATGCAGACAGTGGCCAGAGCTGTGGCCATTAAGACCTTGTTACAATCTCAAGATGGTGTCTTCGTTGTGATTTTGACTTGCCATGTCCTAAACGTCCGGGCAATCAAGTTTTGAACTACTTTGTTGCAACTCTGCTGAACAGTCTCCCGTAGACTGACAGTATCACATTTTTCAATACGAATACAGAGAAGCATGACCAGGGTAGCAATATTGTATTACAAAGCTAAACCACTAGTCTCAGCACCCCGAACAAATACCTCTAAGGTGGATACAGGACTCATTATCCACCTACAAAAGCACCACCTCTTCACGAACCACAGTTAAACTTAGACCTAGTGTTCAGAACATTCTAGCCTAGCCCTGAAACAAGTCAAGAACAGGTAAAAATCATCTCAGCCAGTTTTCTCTTAAGGAAATCCTTTTGAAATGTCCTTGAACACTGCTGCTGTAACTATTAACTCCAACAAAGAGGTTAACAAGCTGCATCACCATAAGGGGGTGAGACAGTACTTCAGCACTCTTCAGGTAAGATTATGCAAATTTAAAGCACCAGAACAACGAAGTTTTCAAAACCTCTGACAGCTGCTTCTCTCCAATGACAGTACATCACAGGATTATTCCTGCAACAGCAAGACAAACTTGCAAAACCTCAGTAATTTTCATGCCCGAGTTGCTTCTGCAAGGAAGCTTCTGCGCCAACACAAGAACAATACTATAAAGAGAGGCAAATTCCAGTATCAATCCTGAACTTCGGTAGGGGTTGTAGTTTCTACCGAACCTACAATTCTACCATGACTGCAATAATTGAGAAGACTGAAGAGACCAGGATACCAGTACATCTGTACTGGCCTCAAGACTGGTTTAAGACCTGGTCTAAACTGGCTTAAGATCTCAGAACAACATCAACCAGTGACAGGGTATTCTCAACCAGAAGAAAGAGTTTGAAAGTCTGTTTCAAATGTCAGTTTTTCTGACATTAGAAAAAGTGCAAAAAAGTAATAAACAAACAAGGGCAAGTCTTCACTTTTTGTCAAATCTAACTTGCTTTTAACTGTTTCTGCTTAAAGGAAGACGTTGCATTCAGCCTTCTGGATTGTTTGGAAATATCAGTGACTAAATGAAACTAGATAGGAATTAAATTTAGTCCTCCATGAAAGTTCTAGATGATTTATTGGGCTTTATTCACACATACACGTGTGGTAAGCACTTGGAATCTAAAGGGGAGTCTAAAGGCTCTTGTAATCACATGTTTTGATCGTTTACACTCTGTTGGGTTTTTGCAAAGTGCATTGTAAAAAGTCACCAGTTTTTAAAAAAATAACTCACAACAGTGTCAAACAGACACAGTTAAAATAGCCTGGATAATTGAGATCAGTAAGTTGACCTGTTATAAAAAAACAGTACAGCATTGTCTTCATATATGTGCTGGTTTGAGCTTTACCCAGACAGTAACAGATAAGACATTCCTCTTCCATCCCTTTCCTGGTGAGATAAAACAAAAAAAATCAGATAGGGGAGAGGAGAGGTAAACTCATGAAAAATAGTCTGGAATCAGTTTGGAAGTAAAAGAGGTAAATTTTAAAACAAAGTAACAGGGAAGGTTCACAAAGGCAAAGGATAAGGATAAACAGGAAAATATACAAAACCAAGCCTGGATGGCCTTGCATTCCCTGGACATAAGTGGATTCAGTTCTTTAGAAAGCTTGGAGGCAGCTTGGAAAGTAGGCCCCGAGCATGTGGTCAGTGCAGGGAGCAGCAGCAGACCATCTCTCTCGAGCAGGCAAAGCAGGGAAAGAGAGCAGTAAAAGATGTCTGCCCTTTTGATAGGCTTGCTGGACAGGAAGGGGGAGTGGAATAGACCACCTCTCATGCAGGGGGACCCCTCCTCCTGGGAAGGGGAAAACCAAGTCTCTCTCTGCCCACCTGGATCAAGTTTCTTTTGTCCACCTGGGGGCAGGGTTCTTTCAGTCCCCATCAGGATGGGTGTAACAGCACAATGTATCAAATACTTTTACAAAACGAAAGGGTACAAGTATCACAAGTATCTCTTTTAACGTTTTAAGACATTTAAGAACAATATGTAGCCAAGTGGGAGTTGGTCTCTTCTCCCAGGCAACTAGCACCAGAACAAGAGGACACAGTCTCAGGCTGTGCCAGGGGAGGTTTAGGCTGGATGTTAGGAAGAAGTTCTATACAGAGAGAGTGATTGCCCATTGGAAGGGGCTGCCCAGGGAAGTGGGCATCATCATCTCTGGGCTTCACCATCTCTGAAGTGTTTAAGAAGAGACTGGATGAGGCACTTGGTGCCATGGTTTAGGTGATTAGATGGTGTTGGGTGATAGGATGGACTCGATGATCTCAAAGGTCTTTTCCAACCTGGTTTAGTTCTATTCTATTCTATCACAATTTACTTAGCTGATAGAATAGTCTACAGGTCAAAATGCAACCATGCTTGCACTCACATTAAGAAAACACTTGCAGAACACCAGAATAAACTGACCAGATAACTCAAAACATTTTTCCTGACACACAAACACTTGATCCAACATAGCATCACGACGGCTTTCAAAGTTCTGCTTTCATGCTCAAGAAAGTCATGGCAGCATTTTTAGTGAACAAAACGGATTTCTTACCTTCAACCCTTGATTCCAAATACTTATCCAACTCAGCATCTTTTTTCACTGCCTCATCTGAGACCTTAGGAGCATTTGAAAAACAAACTAGTACAATACTCATATTATCACGACTCCCCTATACAACAAAGAAAAAAGAAGAGTTAGAATCTTCAGTCTCACTTTTCATTTCTCTATTCTAGTTACAGAATCACGTGCTTCAAGTACAGTGCTATGGATATACCTGGGAAGAAAGAAACCTTGCAATGAAACAGGATTTTGATTAAGATCCTTGTAGTTCCCCATTTAAACTACTTGATAAAATTAATTTCACTCATTCTATTGCACATTCTCAGTCTTAAAATTTTAAGTATTTAATGGACTGACTTAAGAGTCAGCTATATAAAAACTTTATCTAGAAAACAGGTCAGAAATTAGACAGCCATTTATGGTTACCTTAAGCTCAAGTGAAAAAACAAGCCTCATGTTTTAAAAGAAAATGCATCTTACCCAAGACTACTAGAACAGCTAGCTCCAGCTACTAATCTGTTTCAGCTTGATAGCATTCACATAAGACATTACAAGTCTGTTTATCAGAATCTACCTGTGTCACACAGGGCACTTTGAAGAAAGCAGTACAAAATATTAATTCAATTAGTATTGCCAAGACTACCTTAGATTATCATGTGTGCTCAGCAATGTCAGCCATCAGCTTTTTCAGATACTAGTTTTAAGGCTAGTTCTCTACTACTAAGCTCTGATACCACCTTCCTGCTCATGCTTAATTTTCAAAACAATTCACAGCCAAATTTCAAAACACAGTGTCTAAGTCTCTTACAAGCAGATCCACCAGAATCATAAGCTCCTGGTTTGAAATCAAGATCTCAACCTTTGCCAGGGGTGAAATTTTTAGTGCCATCAGTCACTGCACACTATTCCTGCATAAACCTAACCTGCAGGATATAGTTCTTGTTGCCTATCACAGCTCTCCTCCTGAAGAAATTAAGTAAGAAATTGACATTATAATAAATTCCTTCCAAAGTATTCAGGAGTTACTCTATATTCCCTTTCACACCAAGCATATGGGGACACCTATCTTCCACAGCAGTTCATAACATGTGGTACAATTCACATCCTGAAGACAGAGGACAACATTCTAATATTGTTAGAAACTGCAGGAATCCAGGATCTGACTTTATAAAACAAAGAGGTTCAGTTTTACTGAAAGCATACTCAGGTAACCATCCTTTAACAAGGCTGGCTCAAGTGCTGGTCAGAAAAGCCACAGTACTTAAACCAGTCAGAGAATATATGGTATAAGCTGTAACACAAACCTATTTCTGGAAGAAAGAAACCAAAACAAAACAATTACTTACCCTTTAAAAGTTCTGAATTTTAGTATTTCCCTTAAAATTGCATTTTTGGCCTAAAGAGTGAACTGTTTGGACTAGTAGGAGTTGCTATTCCCAGGGCATGCTGGAAATCATATACCTACAAAACATCTGTAGATTGTTCTGTAGTTGTTCTGAACAAACTCTAAATTTGACAAGTGCTTCTCCATCTAAGCTACAATGAGCTAGCTGTCTGTCAGAAAACAGACCTTGAAGAGATGATGGTGCAAATACTGCTTTTATGCCCAACTTGAATCAGCAGAAAATACTAACCAAAATACCTTACCTTGCACAGAATTTACTGATTCTGAAAATTTGGAAGTTTAGAGCTGGAAGTATATGGAAATGGTACCTAAGAAAATAATAGTAAACTTTTATTTTTGCAATTGCTAGCACCTTCCCAGGCACAAAGGCTGAAGCCTCTGTTGCTGAAAAGTATATGTATAGTCAGATGGGGACAGAAGTTTGAGGGAAAGAAGAGGGAAAAGAGAAGGAAGAAGCCAGCAACTGCTATTAACACTGTATGCATCTTAATAGAAGATCATTTTAGAATAGCTGCTTGTGGAAAACAGTTACATACCTTATGTAAACAAGTGTCCACTACCCAATTGCATACTTTTTCCAGGTCATCTGATACTTCAAGTCTAGACTTAACAAATTCACAGAGCTCTTCATTGCTCATTACATCCCAGATTCCATCACAAGCCAAGATAATAAACTCATCTTCTTCTGCCCTTAAAATTTCACAAACCTCAGGCTCTGGAGAAACAAGTTGTTCTGTAGGGCCTTTACCATCAACACATTTGTAGTCATAGTCCCCCAGAGCTCGAGAAACTGCCAATGAACCATTAACACGTTGAATCATTACACTGCCTCCTGCATTCTGGATTCGCTCTTTCTCCCTCGGGTTGCAAGGCTTGTGATCCTGTGTTGAAAAACAGACTTGTCCATTCCTATAGAGAACAGCACGTGAATCACCACAATTGATAAAGTATACATGCTCAGGTGAAATCATAACTCCCACTGCTGTCGAGCCACTTCTGTCCATTCCGTTTCTGAGGTCAGAGAAATTGCGCATATACTCATCAATTTTCAAAAAGCCAGTTCTGATTCCACTCTTGACATTTTCCACTGAAGGTTCAAGAGCAGATCCAGGTTTTTCTGTCGCCCTAAAGTCTTCATTGTTAGTGATGTGTTCTAACAAGTGCGTGGAGCAATAATTTGCAACACGAGATCCCGCGTGGCCATCGTAGACAGCAAAAAAGGACCAGTCCTCTAAGCCATGGGGAATGCCTACAACAGCCGTGTGAGCATCTTCCATTTCCACTCTCCATCCCTGCATGCTGCTGAGGCCGTAACGCAAGCCGTTCCCTGAACCATGAGCATTATGCTTCTCAGTTTTTGGTTTATCCAAAAATGCACCCATGTTTATGCGATAGTGAACCTGAAAAACAGAGAAGAAAAGTCTTATTTATGAAATCGCTACTCCACAGAGTCTTTGTTATCCCTTTCCCATCTTTCTTCTCGATAAAGCAAACGACAAAGCACGTGCGTGTGCAAAAGTCAACTGCAGCAGCGCAAAACAATTAATAGCTAACATGAATTTGCCGGCTTCCCCCTTTCCTTTGGTGAGCTGTTGTGCCTTTAAAAAGCTACTTCACCAAAATTAAAGGCTCTCTGTATGAAGGCAGAAACTAATTCACGTTGGAAAAATAACTACTGTGTCACTTCTATCCTCTTCACGCTTCAGTTGTGGCATGAAGAAAAACTACTACTTCATAAATAAGAATGGACTGGTCACACTAGCTTTCCACATGCTGCGCCACTTCTGGATTCTTGTAGAGCAAGGCAAAAATGACAACAAGGGAATGCAGCCCATCTGCCAAAGGAAGCGAGGAGGCAAACCCCACTTCAGCTCAAGAAAACCTTTCACTCAATAAATGATACTTAGTCCTTTGTACAACAGCATCCATTTTTTACCGTTACCAAAGACATTCATAAACTTACACGTGGTTTTAAGTTCAAAGCTACAATGACCTTGATTTTAAAACACATCCAGTTACAAGAGGTATCTTCTAAAGGAAGAAAATACTCCCACAGAAAATTAGATGATTCTTCAATATTTAGAGACCTACTTTCAAAACGAGAAAGAACAACCTCCAGTGAGCAAGCTTACAGGTAAAATGTAAGTAATCAGTGTTGGAGATTTAGAGGACTTCAGCTCCTCCTCATATTCAGTTTGTCTGGCAGGGGGCTTCTGCGAGAAACTGCCAGAAGCTCTCCTCGTGTCTGATAGAGACAATGACAGATGCCTGCAAGTCAAACCCACCACTGGCCAAGGCAAAGCCTGTCAGCAACAGTGGTCACACCTCTGTGATAACATCTAAGACCTGGGAAAAGTTGTGCACAACAGCAATTGCAGCTGGAGGGAGGAGCAAAAACATCTGAGGCAATTCTGCAGACACCAAGGTCAGTGAAGAAGGAGGGAGAAGGTGCATCAGGCACCAGAGCAGTGATTCCCCTGCAGTCTGGGAGACCATGGTGAGACCATGGTGAAGGCAGGCTGACCCCCTGCAAAGCCTGGATATTAATGGTGGAGCAGATATCCAACTGCAGCTTGTGGAAGGCCCCACACCCAGAGCAGGAGGATGTCCAAAGGAGGCTGTCATTCCAGGAGAAGCTCACACTGGAGCAAGCTCCTGAAAGAACCTGTGGACCAGTGGAAAGAAGCCACATCAGAGCAGGTTTGCAGGCAGGATGTGTAACATCATGGGGGACCTACACTGGAACAGTCTATTCTTGAAGGACTGCACCCTATGAAAGTGGGATACACTGGAGCAGATGGTGAAAACCACAGGAAAAACCCACATTGGAAAGTTCATGGAGGACTGTCTCCCATGAAAGGGACCTCATGCTGAAGCAAGGGAAGAGGGTGAAGAGTCCTCCCCTCTAAGGAGGAAGCAGTGGCAGAAACAACACGGATGAACTGACTGCAGCCTCCATTCCCCATCGTCCCATGCCAGTTTTGCCTGCGATGGTCATAGCTGAATGATCACCTCCCTGTCCTTATCCCAATTCCATGAGCCTTTTGTTATACATATTACAGGGGGAAGTCATAGAGCAGCTTGGTTGTCATCTGGTGTCCAGACAGGGTCAACCCACCATACTCCCTTGTAGCAGACTCAGTGGTCCTACACATACTTGATAAACTGCCTTGCACTTTAAGAAACCAGCAGAGATACCATAGTACTTTCCTGAGAACTTCAGAAACAGAGATACCACCACCTCTCACTATGCTAAAATTCACTGTTCCAGGAAGCTCTTAGTGGATATGAAAATCATAGCAGCCTTCATCCAAAAGAATTTGAGAGAATTCTGCTGTGACTGATCCTGAGCAGTAAATCACCAGGTAGAATCATAGAATGAATAAGGTTGGAAAAGACCTCAAAGATCATCAAGTCCAACCTGTAACCCAAGGCCTCATGACTACTAAACCATGGCTTCAAGCACCACGTCCAATCCCACCAAGCCTACAGAGTCACAACAGTGCAGTTTTGTTTTAAGAGTTTGTTATCAGGTCAAAAAGAGAGGTTAATAAATCCTTACTTCTGCCATTTCCTTCAGCTAAAATACACTTTCAGCACACATGGTTTGCTTTGACATGAGAGATAAAAGAAAGAATACAATGCAAGGAGGAAGATTACAGTTAGATTGTGAATCCCATCTCTCTTTTTAGAATTAAACTTTAGGACTTTCCTCAAGACAACCAAACTTCACAATACCCCTCCCACTGCTACAGTGACCTAACATGAAGTGCCAGTGATCACTACAGACCCCTACAGCTTGCTTACCAGTTACTTCACTTTTCAACTGTCTCCCACTCTTAATACAAATCTTAATAAAATTCTCCAAATGCTGCAGCAACTCCCTACCTGCTTTACTTTTTAGTCTAGCCTCACTGTCTGAATTCAGGTTCAATGGCCTTGGATTCAGGTGCTACTAACATGAAAAAGAAGCAGAGACCGAATACCACATAACGAGGTACTCTTACAAAAAAAAAAAAAAGGCAGAGAGAAAGCACCTGGCCAAGTCAAATCAGCTGATGAATGTCAGAATTTAAATAGCTCCTATGTCCGAGTACTATGCTATGTTCTAATTACAGGTCTTCAAATTATCTGTTCTGACATGGAATAAAATACTAATAAGATTCCATGTTTAGAAAGATTTGTTAAAGATGATTTCTTAAACAGCCAACTGGAAATGGAGGTTTTACATGGACGGTATTATGCTAAAACTGTGCCATTACCCCCTTCAGTTAGGCTAGGAGATACTACCATAATTTTTGACTGTTTCTCACTTATTAGTGAACTCTACACTTGCATAAGCTAGATGTCTCTATGTACCTATATTGCTTCTGCTATCAACTCCGATGTCATGACACACTCTTAAGTTCAAACATTTTCATCTCTGAAGTTTCCTACCTGACAAATCCTACATGAAATCTTTATCTCATACACAGGGGAAAATAAGCAATTATTCAGGCTCAGAAAAAAATCAAAGATATCTACCCACCTGAGGCATAGAATTAAGACACAGATGAAGCCATGTTCACTGACATGCACAGAGAATTTGTGTATATAGCATCCTTTCCCCACGGCACACTGCAAAGACTTTCTTATTAGACCAGCCATATAATAAAGGTTCTTAAAATTAGGACCGTGCATAAGTCTGGATTTCTGTTTAAAAAGTAAACTACCAACCTCATTGGTTTTCTCCCAAGATCTACTTATAAAATTGCAAACAGCTCTCACTCTACAGATATCCATGACTCTCTACTACATCATGAGAGGAAACAGGCATCTATTTTAAAATAAAAGCCTACCTCTTTCTACGTAGATTTCCTTTTAACAGGCAGAAATATTTACTTGCTGGTCATCATGAAGGCAGCCAAAATGTAATTGGATTATAAAGGTCTAAAATCCATAATCAAAATTACTGTTAATGCTACAAAATAATTTTTAGCTCACATGTCAGCTTCGGTGAGAATATCAGAACTAGACTAACACCTTGATGGCAAACAGTCCCAAAGACAATATTGTATCTTTTCATATCATGAGAACAGTCCAACATCAATATTTTTGGCTTAGACTATAAAAGTATATTATAAAATGTCTCTTCATCAAAAGGATTTGCTCAACAGGCAAGTAATTCGTAACAAGTCAGTGCTATGGAAAACAACAATGTGCAGAGTTTCCTGGTACAAAACACGGGCTCCTGCTACGAAAAAACCAAAAGGACATTTCAAAAGAGAAAATGCTATACTAGACATTAAAGACTCCTGTAACAATCAAAATATCTGGGACAAACAATTTCAAAGATTACTTAAAATGCAGGAAGAAATATACTGGGTGTTTGTTGTTTGTTTTGTTTGTTTGGTTGGTGGTTTTTTTTTTGTTTTTTTTTTTTTCTTTCCTGTCTTGCTCTTGCATTCCATATAGAGTGTGCATACACACACTCCACACATTATGTTTACTCACACCATAGTTCTGATGTTCATAACTATTCCCTGCAACCTTCAATTTCCACAAGAATGACAAAATATTGTATGCAATCTTTTACTTATCTTACAATATACAACCATTATGCTGTCACCAAACTTGTATTATACTATTTACACTATGTGTATAGTAAAAGAGGATTGAAGCCAGTTTTAGAGATCTTTATTGTTGATCCCAGATTTTGATTTACCTATTTAAAAAATGCTGACACTAAATAAATTTACAATAAGCACACAGCTACTGAATTTTTGAGCAAAAGCTCTGCTTGAAGTTTGGTATTAACAACTACTGTAGCTCCACAGCTAAAAGTACCGGCAAAGTCAAACAGCAATTACTGGAATCCAAGTAGTAGATCTGAATATTTCACTTTCACTTAAACTACATAAAAGGACAGTGATTATCATCCCTGTCTACTCATTACAGGGTTTACTCATTTTGAGGGTTTTATTTGTTTTTACATAAGATGTGGCCATGGGAGTCACCATGACAAAGGATCTCAGCTGACCAAAGAAGTTAAGTATCAACATAAACCTTCCATATAGTGCCTACTAATCAAAAACTTCTCCTGCAGTGATGACATGAAAAAAAAACTCAGAAGGCTTTTAAACCAGAAGTATCAAATTTGCAAGCTCTCCCCACTACCAGATGGAACATGCGCCTTGGAGCTACAGCTATAACTTTGAAACAAACTTTTGCTTCTCTGCTGCTACAACAGCGGGGAGGATCTCTGCCATGCCCTTTTTTTTTTCTTCAGAACTGCCAGTAGAGATGCTTTTGTCTTTACTGTTTGAACTGCCTCCATAAAGACGTGCAAAGTTAACTTGTGTATTCTGAAACTTTGTCCTCCGAGTGCAGCGGGTTTAGAAGCCAGCATGTCAGACAGTGGGTCCACAGGGGCTGTAATCTGCAACAGGGACGACAGCCGGGCAAACACAGAAAGAAGCCACAGAAGTGAGGTTAAGAGCTGTAACATTTTTAACTGTGTTGTTAACATCAGGAAAACATATGCTTGTGGTTTTTTCAGAGGTTCGTTTTCATAGTCCACGCTCTTGCAACTAAGGTGCAGCTAAGAAACTGCCCATCTTCAAGCCTACCTTTTACAGCTACTATCTGTCTCTCATGGACAAGCTGCACACTCCTCTGCTGCCACTTCTCATTTTTTCTGGAATGCAGTTTGGTAGGTAGAAAGATAGAGACCACACCTCAGATACCCAAGATGAACTTCACAACGACCTTGAAAGAGGACTGAATCTAGCTTTGCCAATTACAGCATATAGTAGAAAGCCATCAGTGCCGAGGTTGATGCATTTTTAGTCACTGAGCCTTTTATTGCGCAGCTAACATCTTACAGAAATTGACTTCACAGTTTTTGTGGCCAAATGAAAGCTTAAAAAAAGTTATTAAAATGCAGTGCTCTTTCTAGTTCACTATGCACGTTCTGTGCCTGTCAGTGTTTCTGGTAGCCAGCAGCCCCTACTTCACATGGACACCCCAACAAATGCAGTGTCACTGTCGGGAAGAAAAACTGCTGTAGTCAATGACAGTGTCACTCATCTTGGTCTGCCAGGTAACAACTTCTCTTCACCAAGATCTCCAAACACTATGAAGTCTGGGAAAATCAATCTCTTTTGTTACCTGCAAACAGTTTATCTGAATTTCAGAGTAACTATACAAAAGGTGGTAGGTACCCAAGACACATAAATAACCAGGCTGGTTCCTTAAGTACAACATTGGGCAAAGCAAACAGATTATTGCTCCTAGTGCCTTCATGGAAACAGAATGGCCCAGTTTTGAGATTGTTTTTGAAACTAGTTCCATTGTCTGGTTCAGTTCTCTCCAGAGTACCATGTCTCCACAGCATTTGTCTTTCCAGACCAAGAATGGTGTTACATGCAGTAGTGTGAGTCACAGGATAAATTTCCAACCATCCAGTGCCTTCCTCTACCATAGTCAGCACATATTGTTTACCAGTTCCAGAAGGAGGTGGAGTGACATAATCAATCTGCCACACTTCACCATACTTACACTTAACCATTGCTCACCATACCACATGGGATTGATTTGCTTAGCCTACTTAATAGCAGCTCCATCTCTGCTTGTTTCCAACCAGACAACAGGAACTATCTGTGAACAAACCATGTTTCTTTGCATCATCAGAAAGATCACTGTAAGGAGGAGCTTCCTCAGCACAAGTTACTCTCTTCTCTGGAGGTTTTGTACAGTCAGTGCCTTCTGACCAATTTGTGATCACTTCCCACAAGACCAGGTCTTTCAAGACATCCCATTTGAGCTCTCTGTGTTATCAGAGCCATCCACTTAGACCATGTGGCATCTGTTGCATGATGTGGTGAAGAGCCTTTACCTTTGAATATCCAATTCAAAACTGGTAATCTGGGAGCTAGAATAAGTTGTGACTCAGTCCCAATTACTTCAGAAGCAGCTTTTACTCCTTCATAAGCAGCTAGTATCTCTCTGTTGGAGTATAGTTTGCCTCTGAGCCTTTGTAGCCATTACTCCAGAAACCAAGTGTATGTCCATGTGTCTCACCGGGAGCTCTCTGCCATAAGCACCAGGTTGGACCATTCTCACTTGCAGCCATATGCAGAGTGTTCTTCATGTCCAGACTAGTTCAAACAGGTCCCAAAGCCATTGCATGGACTACTTGGTTTATCTGGTCAAAGGCTGCTTGTTGCTCAGAACCCTACTCAAAACTGTTTGTCTTTCAAGTCACATCATAAAGAGGTTTCACAATCTGACTGTATCCAGGACTGTATCCCACTGTACCCATGAAAGATAGAGTTTCCTTCCTATTCATGGGATTTGCCATGGTAGAGATTTTGTTTATCACATCCAACGGAATGTGATGGCAACCATCCTGCCACTGCAGGCCCAGAAACTGGATCTCTCTGGCAGGTCTTTTCACCTTGTCTCGCTTAACAGGAAAACAGCTTTCAAGAGAATGTCAATGATTTTGTTACCTTTCTAAAAAATTTCTTCAGCAGTTTTACCCCAGATGATGATATCATTGATGAACTGAATGTGTTCTGGAGCTCCACCTTTCTCCAATGCATCGTGAATCACTGCATGACTAATTGTTGAACCTCTGGGGTAAACAATTGAATGTATACTGGACCCCTCTTCAGGTGAAGGCAAACAGAGGCCTGCATTCCTTTGCTATGGGAAGACAGAAGCAAGCATTAGCAATGTCTATGGTAGCATAACCATTTGGCCTCCTTGGATTCCAGCTCATAATGGAGTTCCAATGTGCTTGGTACAGCCACACTCATGGGTGGAGTCACCTCGTTCAGGGCACAGGAGTCAACTGTCAGATGCCAGTCTCTATTTGGCTTCGCACAGGCCAGATTGGACTGTTGAAAGGTGAATGTGTCTTGCTGATGACATTCTGACCTTCTAATTGATGAATCAAGTTATGAATGGGCACCAAAAAGTCTTGGTTGGTTCTGTATTGCCCGTGACGCACAGTTTGAGAAGCAACCGGCAGTTTCACATCCTCTATTTCATGTTGTTCCACAACTGCAGATTCATCTGAGAGTTCAGGTCTAATGGACAACCTTAATTTTCCTCCATCAATTTCTACAGCTGCCATTCCAAAAACCAATTTATAACCCTTAGGGTCTTTGAAATGCCCTTCTCTCAGAAGGCCAATCCCCAAAATGCAAGGCACATCTGGTCCTGTTTCCTTCCCAGCTAAACTTACAATACAATACAATCAGGTTGAAGAGACCTTCAAGATCATCGCGTCAACCCATCAAACAATCCAACCCACCCAACAACTAGACCATAAACTTATGTCAATCTGCAACTTAGTCAACTCTTGAGACCCACCAGTGATTCCTCAAATAGTTGTAGACTCTGTCCCTTGATAATTTGATGGTATTATGGTGCACTGAGCTCCTGTGTCAACCAAGGCCCTCTACTTCTGAAATTCTGAAGTGCCAGACCACTGAATGAATACATCCCAACAGATTCCATTATCTCCAGCATCCCTGTCCTACCCCTGGCAGAAGGCAGGACACCCCTAATTATGCACATTGCATTTACATGGACAGTTGACACAGTGCTCAGTGTTAGTGTCAGAACCACTGCTGGAGCAATTGGGAGCTGTTCTGGGAAATTGAGGTTGTCGCAGGTACCCTTCTGGTACTTTTACCTCTAGTTCTGCCACTCTGCAGCTCTTACACTCTCCTGAAGAGAACAAAAGTGGGCATACCATCCCACTTATTAATGTTTTCACCAAATTGGTCACACAGAGTTATCCAAAGACTCCCACATGATTGCTGCTGTCTATTTTGGATTGGCCTAGTTTGAACTGGCCTTCTAGGAGCACGCCTGTTCCTGACAGCTGTATCTTGTATCCATTTAGAAGAGGAAGGACTGATCTCATCATAGAGGGGGTCATCCAAGACTCGTTTGTTAGTTTTTGACTTTGCTTCACATGTAGGTGGGATTGGAGTTGGACAAGAAGGATCAGCTTCCACAGCAGTAGCCAGGTTCACAGACACTGATGCTGCTTGGAAATTTGCAGCTGATTCAGCAGAAGCTGCTGGCACAGAACCCACATGTGGTGGGTTGAAATTTCCCCCCAACATTAACCTTGCTAGACCAGCCCAGTTGGAAGCAAAAGAAAGCTGTATTAACAGGCAAAACTACAATCTACAATGGAATGCAATGAATATGTACAAACAGTATTTACCATATTTACAATTGATAAACAGCACAAGGACCACCCTGGTGAAAGACTATGGGAAGCTACTAACTTCTTTTTTGCCCCCCACCCTCTTGTACAAAAGAAGGGAGAAAGGAGCAGAGAAAGTTGCTGTTAGACTTAACCAAAACAATGTAGCCAAGGTCAAGTAGAAGCAAGTTATTATCTCTCCAGAGTGAAGAAGCAAGAAAAGAAGAGAGAATTGTTTAAGTTCCTTATCTCCCCAATGGTATTGTTTAGAATTATCTTTATTTTACTTTTTACACCCAATAGTGATTTATTTACATTTTACCACTTTTCTGCTTCAAGATCTGTGAAAAATTTCAAAGACACAGCCTAAAACTACCACACTGCGCTACCGGCCGCACTTTGGGACCCCACCTCCGCTGCCAGACTTGCTTCCATTCTGGCCACTGTAGGCAGAAATCTCTGTGCCTCTTTAGCGTCAGTAATGGCCACTGCCAGCGGAGTTGATGGCATCACTGCTGCTTGCACAGGGGCTGCCACCTGTACGGGCACTGCTGGGCTCACTGCCGCTACTGGCACAGCTGCCGCCACAGCTTCCGCTTGTGCGGGCGTTGCCAGCGCTGGAGTTGCCACCAGTGCAGCTTGAGCTACCGGCTGCCAGTTTGGTTTTGCTGTCTTTTATCAGGCACTAAAGCAACCCACATTGACTGCTGATCCCAGATCTCTGGGTCAGTGGGAAAGGGGGCATCTGGACATAGTTTTTCCCTTTCTATAGGTGCTGTAGCTGTGTGTTTCCTAGCTCGGAACTTCTGCCTTCTTCCTCCTCCCCCACTGTGATCTGAAACTGCTTCTTTGAAACCGCTTCTGACGCTGCCTGCAGGAAAGGTAAAAACTTGCCTAGCTCCAAAAAGCTATATCCAACCCTAATACAGCAACAGAAGATGGGAAATTCAGGCACAGAAGACAAACCACTGTAGGACTCAAATCACTTAAATAACTCAGTTATGGGGACTGTGAATTCAAGAAATTTGGGTGGAATATGTACAGAAAAGTTACCATATCCCATGTAACCTACAAAACCAAAGCAATAATCACCACCACCTCCAAGCATTGCTTTCACTGAATTCCAGCTTCATTTTGTCTTCCTTAATCTGAGCACAGCCCCATGTTGGAGAAGCACCAATTAAGAATGTGGTGGGTTGAAACTGTCCCCCAACTAATTTGAAAGAGTTACCCCCGAAAATAAAATTACGAGACTAGCTCAGTTTGGGATAGAAGCAAATGAAGCAAACTACAATCTAGAAATATGAAATGCAATGAGTAATACAAAATATACAATATATGTACTATATATATACATACATTTACAATTTATAAACAACACAGAAACTCCTCAGGCCCCCCGGATGGAGTCAGGGGATCCGTTCACCTTCTCCCTCCCTCCTTCCTGTTAACTCACACAATAGTCAAAACAAAGATACCCCGGCAAGGCCACAGGAAGAGAGAGAGAAGCTGCAAGCAGAAGCAACAGAAGAAATGACAGAGAACCATTTGTGCCTTTGCTCTATATTCCCATTAACAAGCCAATTAACTATATAGGCCCCATTTTTTTTTCTTTTACATCCAATGGTAATTTTTTTCAGTCTTTGCAGGGACTAGGCAAAAGTTCCCCCTTCCAACAGTAACAGTAAGAATATGGTAGCAATGAATCACCAATTTCTACCATCAATAAATTGCTTCTAAACAGGTCTGAAGACCAGAATATAAGTGTTTTGCAGCACATTATTTACATAATCAAGGGGTCATTTGTTGATTCACACAAACATCTGAGGAAGCAGGACACAAGGAAGGATTGGGTTAAACAAGTGCTAGAGGTCCATTCCAACAAATTCGTCCACAACTTACACCTCTTGTATCATTGCCAATTAAGTGAAAACATTCAAGCAAAGACAGTAACAAAAAAATATTGCAAATGCCACAAAAAACATTTGATCCCTTCCTTCTTGTAACAACAGATCAACACCACTCACTGGCAGAAACCTGTCAGTGACCTATGCATCATCCAACGTAAGACATATGCGACTACTTGAAACTAACAGTCCACGTTCTTGCCCTGATACTATTGACAAGTACAGCCTAAGGCAAGTGACTTCCTGTGAATAAGGCCAAAATGTGAAATCAAGACTGAAAGGCCTTGACCATAATTCTGCAAATTCAGCATATGCAATACAGCTATTTCAAGAATAACTCTTCAAAAGACATACTCCCTGTTTAACAACAGAAATATTAAGCAATACAGAAATGAAAATATGTAATCTCTATAACAGGTATTTTTGGTGGTGTTTGGGATATTTCTAATGCTACAGTTTCATAGCATTATCTCGGTTTAAAGGAAAAAAGTCAGACTAAAAGAACATTAACTTTTAGCTTCCCACAGACAAGTTCAGAAATGGTACAAGAGTTATCTCCACCACTGGCTTGGCTGCTGCTTCTCTCTAACCTTTTGTATAGAAAATCAGCAGGTAAAACATTCTTACTAACCTGGAAAACATAGACCTCGAAGAGTTGAAGCTAAATGGGACGTATAATACAAATTTAAGAGATTTTCCCTGATCTAACAACAATAAAAAATAAACAGAGTAACACTGCTGCTATTAATATGTTTAAGGAAACAGATTTTGTGAGAGAAAAGTGCCACACACAGGCAGTAAACTCATCTCAGCACGGTGGAAAATCACCTAATGAATTCTACTGATTTACACTATAGTCCTCTGTGTGAGAAAATGCCTTCCTCAAAATCCGAGTTGGCACATATTTACATGCTGAAAAACTACCTATATTAATAAATTTCAATTTACAAATACTGCTCTGTATTGGAGTAGAGAGAAGCTATATTTCAAGTTCCATTTCCTCTATATTAAAAATAAGATCAAGCAAAATTCAAATGCACTTAAAGAACTAAAACCCACACAAATTTATCCAGTCCATTCTGAAATTTTTTAGATTCCTGATCAATTAAATTGCAAATTAAACCAGTCCTAGGTAAACCAATTGTATCTTCCAATAAACCTCTAAGTGGCAGAATCTGTCTTACCTGCAATTGCAATCTCGTCAAGTTTCTAGTTCAGTGCTGAAAGAATTAGTTTACATTCCTGCTGCCAAGAAGCACGTAACAGAATGACTTGCAAAACCGTGAGATAAAAGTACAGGACACAACATCTGCTTTATTTTGGTATTTCCTAAAAAGAAACAAAGAAAGTAGTTAGCTACTCCAGATGGTTTACAACAGATTTATACATTAATCTTTTCATGAACACAACTTTTTCCAAAGTGCCTGAACTAAAGCCATGCCTGGCTCTCAAAAGAGATTTCAGTACACACTCTAAACACCATATCAGAGATTCATGCTAACAAAGAACCAGATTTTTAAATCTTTTTTATATTTCCCTCACCAGCACAGATAAGCACTCAAAGGAAAACAAACAAAAACAATCATCTAACCTATCACTTTGTATTCAAGTCCCTAAATTCAGTAAAACAGAAGCTTTTGGATAACTGCTAACATAGCAGTGCTACTTGCTTAAGTTTACTCAACTGCTTGAATGAGAGTACAGTCCTTCAGTGCTTGACAGGACTTAAATCCACCAAGTGCAGTACATATTATTTTTAAGCTCGTTATTCTGCATGCTGAGATGTAAAAACGTATAAGAATTGAAAACAAATGCAGCAAGATTCAGCTGTAAGAGTATTTCAGCTCCCATAAGAAACATTGTTTCTTTAAAAGTAGTTCCTGTAAAATTAATGTTCAGTTTAAAATGTACAAGTACCATGTAACTAATAATGCAGATACGTCTATCTACAAAAGCATTTTCCCATTGTTTTGAATAGGATGCAAATGTACAAACTCCTTTATGGAACAGGGACTACATATTTAATCTTATAAATCACTGCATCTTGCATAAGTTACCTTAACAGTACACTGGTAGAAGGAACTACCACAGGAAAAATTCTGGGTAACAACCAGCTTTGCCCTGGGCATGAGAAAAATACAAGCCTTTAACACTTTTAAGTTTAAACTAATTACAGCACTCCAATGAACTGAATAAGTGACAAATGGGACTGAAAACCTTGACTTTAAACTCACTGATTGAAGAATGAAGCTATGACAACAATTCTTTATGGTCTGCCTCTTTCAAATACTAAAATAGTACTTTTCAACTACAAAAACGTGCCATGAGCAAGAAATTGCTTGAGAGGAGCAATACTTTGCTATTGTCTTAAGAAGAATTGTAGGGAATCAGTAAGTTTTATGCCTGTAATGTTATACAACCACAAGGTCTGTATCTTCTTCAAAATTCTCCTCCCAGGCACCACAACAGGAAAGATAGTTCAAGGTATAAAATTAAGCTAGAAAAAGTTAATAATTTTCTGCCACTTGAGCTCTCTGAACCAGCTTAAGAAATGCAAGATCAGATAAGCACCAATGCCAGAAATGCAGAATCAGCAGCTGTTTCCAATTCAGATCCGCTCAGAGTATTGTTCAACTACACCTTAGCAACGTCCTCTAAATCATTCATGAATTCTGAAAAAGTATTTTGAAAGAACTAGATGGCCAGTGTCCTAAAATCATTGTATTGGACAACAGGGAAAAAGTCCCCCAAAAAAAGTTTCAGGAAAAAAAAAGTTGCTTCTATATCCAAGAATTTCAGGAAGGACATAACACGTTCAGCTTGGAAAGACAGAACACGTTCAGCATGGATAAACAAAGTTGCACAAAGCAGCCTAACTCCCTCTTAAACACATCAGAGAGTAGGATCCTGTGACATGAACATAGAACTCATGACCAGAACACAATTCCACTTAAGCATTGTCTTCCACCCACAGAAGATACCCTTAACTAGGTGGGTACAGAGTCCTTGCAAGAAGAAGTGCTGAAGAGTCTCAGCTCTTCTGATGCTACTCCAGCAGCCTTCAGAAGTGTCTGACTCAAGCATTTTGCTTCTCAGAAGCAAGAGGCTTGACTCCTCCCAAATTCTTCTACTCTACAGAGAATGTGAGAGAATCCATTAGACGAGTGTGACTTTTAGCCCAGAAATAGGTTGCTTACAGTAGGGCAGATTCGAAGTTAAGTGTTTTAGGCTAAGAGCATCCTACCCCAGAATATGAACCCATTGGTACAAATTCTATTGACACTACTTCTCAGAAGCAAGAAATACAGTATTCAGTGTCCCAAAACACAAAAGCATCTAACGATCTATACTCCACCAGTGAACACTGCACAGAGAGAGGACACTACTACTACTTCTGCGCAGTAGTGACTCTACTTCTCCAAATTAGCTGCACAGTTTTTCTATATGAAAAACCTCTTAGGATTCATGACACAGATTTGGAACTACAACCTACCATATCCATCCCCCAATAATTTGTGTGCAAGAAATGCTCACATACACAAATTAAATGGTCTTATCCAGAATGCTCATCATGATTTACATCACAAGAACAAAGCTGAATGCTTCCTATTAAAGGCTTAACAAAATTAAAGGATTAATTAAGCATTTCATTTGGGCTCCTTAGATGTTTGGAGTGTGTAAATGCTCCTAAATTCAGTAACTTCTGTAATTTTTGATGCCAAGGGATCAGTACCCTACTGTGAAAGAGTTTTTAACTGAAAACTGAAATATTCCTTGGCTAATAAAGAATTTTAATTGCATCATTTTTCCAGTATTTTCTTCAGAAGGTAAAGCCTATGCAGTCAAAGCCATCCCAAGTAAATCACTACACAAGAACTAACCCAAATATTCAAACATAAGCACATGAAAAGAAGTTATGCTGTCTAAGAAATTTGAAGAACGTTACCATGTTATTGTACAGAAGAATAGGCATCAAACACTAGTCTTCACGATGATTAAACATATACTTCATCCTGGCAGAAAAGCCCGAATGATCCTCAAGCTGAATCCTAACGTTTAAAACAAAGAAAACCCACTACAAGACCCAGTCCTTCACGAGCTTCCAGACTCTGGCCAGAGAAGCAACAGAAAAATACTGGTTTTATTCTAATCCACAAACAGCTCTGACCTTGTACAATTAGCCAAATTGCTGCTGCTTTAAAACAAGTACATAAACCAACCAACCTACTCCCTGAACATGAACAGAGCAAGCTATAACCTGTCACAAGTGACCTTATGGCATCACCACCACTGTCAATATCATCCTCCAGAATTGTAAATGGGTTCACAAATTTTAAAATGCTTTTGAGAAGTAAAAGCAAGGGAAAAAAAAAAAAAAAAAAAGATAAATAGTGCAGCTTTATCACAGGTTAGCTAGTATACTGCAGTCTCCCAACTGCAGGTACCCAACATATGGTAAATCTAACATAACATCCCTCACCTAAAAGAGGCATTCATTAGGTTACTTGATTTTTCCAGGCATGTAACAGCACGTACCAAAGGAGTGCACTAGTTATACTGCAAGTTCATACAGTAGTTCTTCTTTAGCCTGCATATATCACAAAGCCCAAACTAAAACAGGCGTTTATTTCTGTATTGCTACTTGAGACAATGTACAACTTTCACTCTAAAGAAAAAGTTCTTCTTGAGGTGAGAGCTGTTCATCCTTTGTAGTAAAAGGGTAATGATTTCCTTCTGCATTTTTTAAATGGTTTCTGGCTCTATTAAAAAAAAAAAGATAAAAAAAAAAAAAAAGAAGAAAAAACGGAAGAGAGGAAAGAGAGGAAGAGAGAAGGAAGAGAGAGAGAAAAGAGAGAGGAAAAGAGAGAGGAAGAGAGAGAGAGGAAGAGAGAAGAGGAGAGGAAGAGAGAGAGGAAGAGAGAGGAAAAGAGAGAGGAAAAGAGAGAGGAAGAGAGAGAGGAAAAGAGAGAGGAAAGAGAGAGGAAAAGAGAGAGGAAAAGAGAGAGAGAAAAGAGAGAGGAAGAGAGAGAGGAAAAGAGAGAAGAGAGAGAAGAGAGAGAGGAAGAGAGAGAGGAAGAGAGAGAGGAAGAGAGAGAGGAAAAGAGAGAGGAAGAGAGAGAGGAGGAAGAGAGAGAGGAAGAGAGAGAGGAAAGAGAGAGAGGAAAAGAGAGAGGAAAGAGAGAGGAAGAGAGAGAGGAAAAGAGAGAGGAAAAAGAGAAGAGGAAAAGAGAGAGGAAAAGAGAGAGGAAAAGAGAGAGGAAAAGAGAGAGGAAAGAGAGAGAGGAAGAGAGAGAGGAAAAGAGAGAGGAAGAGAGAGAGGAAAAGAGAGAGGAAAAGAGAGAGGAAAGAGAGAGGAAAAGAGAGAGGAAAAGAGAGAAAGAGGAAAGAGAGAGAGGAAAAGAGAGAGGAAAGAGAGAGAAAGAGAGAGGAAAAGAGAGAGGAAAGAGAGAGAGAGGAAAAGAGAGAGGAAAGAGAGAGGAAAGAGAGAGGAAAAGAGAGAGAGGAAAAGAGAGAGGAAAAGAGAGAGGGAAAGAGAGAGGAAAGAGAGAGAAAAGAGAGAGGAAAAGAGAGAGGAAAAAGAGAGAGGAGAAAGAGAGAGGAAAAGAGAGAGGAAAAGAGAGAGAGGAAAGAGAGAGAAAAGAGAGAGGAAAAAGAGAGAGAAAAGAGAAAAGAGAGAGGAAAAAAAGAGGAAAAGAGAGGAAGAAAAAAGAGAGAGGAAAAGAGAGAGAGAAAGAAAGAGGAAAAGAGAGAGGGAAAGAGAGGAGAGAAAAGAAAAGAGAGGAAAAGAGAGAGGAAAAGAGAGAGGAGAGAGAGGAAAAGAGAGAGGAAAAGAGAGAGGAAAAGAGAGAGGAAAAGAGAGAGGAAAAGAGAGAGGAAAAGAGAGAGAGGAAAAGAGAGAGGAAAAAAGAGAGAGGAAAAGAGAGAGGAAAAGAGAGAAAAGAGAGGAAAAGAGAGAGAGGAGAAAAAAAAAAAAAAAGAAAAAAAGAGAGAGAATCTTCCAAGACAGGGCAAAGACCTGATTTCTGGTTTTGTGGGGTAGGGATTTTTATAGGCTTCCCCACCCCCTTCAAACAGGAAGCTGTGCTAAAATATTAGTAATTAAGATCTTGAAACTAAAAAGCTCTATGAAGTAATTTCAGTGCTTCGTCCTTTTTGAAGCAGTTGATCTAATAATAGGGTTTTGTAGAAAGCGCAAGAGTCTCTTTCAACTGCATTTTAGAAGTAACATCCAGTGGTTCTTAAAATGCTAAATATGCCTTCAAATAAATTTAGTTGGGGCTTGGGTGAAAATTTAGCTCAGTCAGTTTGAAGCTTGAAGTTTTAAATCCAAGCTTTTATCTGTTAGTCATTTGAGCTATTCAAGGCTGAACAATAGGAAGATACTATGAGACAAGTATTCTACACTAAGTAAAGTCTCGATAATGTGATGAGTTTAGCATTCTAATTAGTCCATATTTTTAAACATCACCTCGTAACTGGTGGACATAAGCTACAGCATCAGGAAGCTGCCTTGTTTGTACGTTTTACAAAAGCTACTCTGAACTTGTTTCATGCAGATCTCTCTAATATGTATTTATTTGGAAGGCAGCCTAATTCCTAAATTCTCTGTGATTGTCTTTTAGGTGATCTTCATATCAGCAAATTCATATTGTGGCTGTATGGATGTCTTGGCAGCAATGGTAGCTTAAGGAATACTTACTTTCTCTCAGCAGTTCATTCCCATTTCCATGCTATGTGGCTGAGCAACAGACATAAACAGTTATGCTGGTACAAGTGAATGCCTGAAGCAGAGACTGCTCATCTAGCCAGTGAGTAACCCAAAACTGCTGAATTATACAAGCAGTGATGAAGGAATACCAAAAGCCAGCTTCAGAATTCAGAATGCACATAGGCAATCTACATTTGGATTGGTTGCAAGCAATTCCTCCTTTGTTATCCTCTAACAGATAGCATAATTCAAACACAGAAATACAGAATCATCTCTTGATCAGTTGTACTGGACAGCTTTTCAAATATCCAGTTTGAGGAACCCTGAGGCAAAAGGCCATCTAATAACTGAAGTACAAAGCTTTCCTATTCAATTCTCTGATCTTTAGTTAAGGAGAAGAGAGTATCTTCAAGAGTTAAAATGTACTGCATTTGCATGTTAAGCCTTCTATCACAAAAAAACCCACAACTCCCTTAAAGCCGCGAAGAAGGACTATAAGCAGAGGGCTTCTACTCTGAACAAGCATGTTTACTGGGACTGCTAGGACTTTCCAGAGAAGAGCTTGCTGAAGTCTCCAAGTAGCTTTTATCGTATCTTACATTGTAACAATAGTCTAAGTTCCAGATATCCATTTTGCCTTCCACAGAAATCCAAGATTTGCAGATTAAGGAAGACATGCTCATATTCTGCATAGGTTTGTGTTTCTTAACCTAAAGGACAGAGCCTGCAAACATCCAGCTTCCTGATGATCATTAAAGACCCCTACTCAGATACACTAGAGAGATATGCATGTGCAACATGAAGTCATGTTTACTAGAATTAACCAGGTTGGAAAAGGGCCTTCGAGATCATCAAGTCCAACCTATCATCCAACACCATCTAATCAACTAAACCACTGCACCAAGTGCCTCACCCAGTCTCTTCTTAAACACTTCCAGTGATGGTGACTCCACTGCCTCCCTGGGCAGCACATTCCAATGGCCAATCACTCTTTCTGTGAAGAACTTCTTCCTAACTTCCAACTTAAACCTCCCCTGGTGCAGCTTGAGACTGTGTCCTCTTGTTTTGTTGGTGGTTGCCTGGGAGAAGAGACCAACCCCCACCTGGCTACTATTACTTAAGTGCCTTATTTTTTGAGCACATTCCTGTGGGATTTCCCAGTGAGGTAAATTTAAGTTTATCATCATCCTACTAGCTAGAATAGTGATAGCTAATGTGTCCATTTGAAACCATCTGTCTATTTGTTGCCTTTGTGAACATCTTGCCTTCAAACCAATGTTTAACAAAAAAAGTCACTGCAGGTAGATTACTTAACCATCCATCTGCTTAAAACAAGTAGAAATCACAGCCTGAGCACTAGTTAAATGTTCTGAGAAAAAAAATCCACTCCACCTGTCATCTGGTAACATTACAGGGCACACACATCTATTCAGAAGTCCTTTGGGCCAAAATGGCACATCCCTAAATCACACCTCACTTCACATAGAAGTAAACTATCTCACACCTTTTCTACCTACTATGACTATATTAAAGAGTGTTCAGAGTTTGTCATTACTTTCCCCAGGGAAAGAACAAGGTTCTGGCAAACTATGGTATTACTGAAATTAGGAAGTAATCTTGCAAATAAAAGCTTTCTCCGATGATTATGCAGTAAAAAAGGCTAAGCCTTTCAAGAAAATGTCTGAAGTGTAAGACCACAAAGAATTCTTAAAGAAGCTGTTATCAGAAAAATCAGAGAAAGCAACAGATTTCAGACTGGCTAATTCTGTAGCAAGTATGTGCATTTGGATAATAAGGAAACTCCTGTTGTTACAGGAGTAACTAAGAGCACTGTAGGACAAAGATGTAAGAAACCTAACATCATAGCCTACTTCCCTTGCTAAGATACAGGGGACTAAGCTCCAAAATTTTAAGATGCTCTAGCTGCAGGATACAGTGAGAAAGTTTGCTAGTTTCAAAGAATTAACATCACTGCCAGTATTTTTTTTATGAGACTCAAAGAGAAAGCCTTTTGAGGAGAATCTGTTCCATCTCAACTAACTGCTCTCTGAAGAGTGTCCTGCAAAGAGCTTGAGTTTGCAAAAGCAAATTTTTATCTGAGTAGGGAATCCAACCCTAGCATCCAGTGTCTAGCAACACATTTAGAACAGAAGTCAGGTTTTGTATCAAGTCTTGCTACTACCACTGAAGGTTTTATCCTCAATACCACACAGAGTGGGAAAAAAGAAACCAAAACCAAACCAAACCCACCACCTTAAATCTGGATTCTATAACATATACAGATTGGGCATTTAGAGCAAATATCCCACAAAGAATTCATGAAGGCACAACTGCATGCCATTTTGTCTAAGACATTATACTATACACATACCAAATAACAGCATTTTCCCTATCTTACATATGTAATACACACAACCCTTAGTGGGACCATGAGTGTATACAAAATCTAGAATGAATTTGAACTCCACATGTGGTGAAAATTAAGCAAAAAATATTAATTCAGTCTTTCAATTCACATCAGGTACAGAACATACACCAAGAATTCTCCAACGCTGATCCATGTGACAATGACAGAAATCAAGCTGCACCAAATTTTTAAGGGATAGCAGGGAGGTTTTTTGTTTCTTTACATAAGGATGTGCCCTCTCAACAAGAAGGTTCTTATTCTTCTCTCATATTCTTAAGGTAAATTTTCTGATAGAAATTAACTAAAACTGAGACATCACAGCAGATTAGAAACAAAACAAAAAATCCCACATAAACCAAAACACCTTGGACTACCAATATTGCTGTACAGACAGTTACAGGAGACAAATTTTCTGCCATGCTACTTAGCCACTTGGATCTATTTGTTGGATTTTTAAAGCTATTTAATAATTTACTAGGTTTATAGACAAAAGGAGTTAAATGCAAAAGAAAAAAAGTCATTCTATATCATAGTATCACCAGCTCATTCAAATCAGTGATATAAGAACACCAGCTGCCAAATATTAACACTTGCTATGCTATAGGCATTTTAATGTTTACTGAAAAGAACATGAAGAGAGATAATTCAAGCATCTGTTATGTCAACTAACAGCCTACACACAATCCTTTAAAAGAACTGATTTAAATACAGGAATTGAAGCCTTGAAATATGAATTTTTAAAATACATAGTTATTTTTATACCTCAGTTTTAGAACATTTTGTTGAACTTAGCCTCTTCCATGTTAAGATTTTTTTCTACCTCCTGGCAGAAGTTACTGAAGTAACAGTACTGCATAAGTATGAAGAGACTCAGCACTTGGAAATGTAGACATCTTAAAATTTTACGAAGGTCTATTTATTTAGCAAGTCACTCCCCTACTGCTAGCATACATCCATTTCCTTCCTAAATCAACTCAGCTGAACCGATTCAGTTCATTTCAAAGACGGCATATCTCAAAGGCTTTTTAAGGCAGTTAAATGCTTAAAGAGAAGCAGCTGATCCTACATGATATATAATTATATACTCCTACACTTTACCAGGATCAATATACCTGTAATCACATGATACGTACTATTCAAAGTTTGCTATAAAAAGTTTGTTTTCAGATCACAGATGGCTTGTCAGACTACTTCAGAAAACACAGTACTCCCCTCTGCACTCTTACAGCATGTTCTACTTTTCCATTAGGATAGAGAGACATTTAAAAAGTTTTAAGTGTATAACTTTTTTTTTAATTACTCTCTAGGAACTGCAGAGTGAAGCAAACTTTGATTACCTTTTTTCTGGCAGCTGTCTCCAGTACCGTTGCCTGGACACATGGAATCTTTTTCTGGTGTCTGCATTGAGGCTATCTGAACTGCTTCACTTCTCATCTAAACAGAAGAGTATTTGGCAAGAAGCAGCCATTTGGCAACTTGCAAGATTGAATACTCAGTTGCATCCAATCACTACTGCAACTTCGGTTTCACAATAAATCACTTCAACTGATTTTTAAATCAATAGTTTAGCCTCTCTTGATTTGCAACATGTATTTCAGTGCTGAAGTTTCCAATTTATCAATTGAGTAAAATCTGGTTTAGTTTTGCCACTACGCAAGTATCACATGTTGAACTATACCTGCAAAAATTCAAAGGGCAATTTTATCAATACGGAAGTTAAAACTAACATGCAAGACCACCACACCAGATTTTAAGAAAACTGTATTACAGAGGGTGCTTAAGGGCACTGCAGGCAGTCAATGCAGTTAGAACAGTCTACGCAGACTTGACAGCAAAAAGGTTCCGAGGAAGCAAGTATGTTAGTAATTCAACATCCACTTTATGCTATTCATCAGGTCAGACATTAGCTGCAGGCAAATCTGGGTAACATAGATTAAGACACCACCTCCAGCTCTGGCAAAGGTTACTGATCCTGCACACTGCTGGCTGCAAGACATGTTCTTGCTGGACTGAATGGTGATGGACACACCTTAGCACAAAGACATACAACTCTACTCTGTCAACCCATTTAGAGAGGCAACGTGTCAAATGATTTTAAAACTATTTCTATCTTTCAAAGCTTGCACTCAGTTTTACCACTTTACTAACTGCATACATTCTGTACTAGGTTTAACAAACTGTCTGGATTAAATCAGACACTCATTAACTAAAAAAAAAAAAAAAAAAAAAAAGTATTAAAATAAATAAATATAAATACACACACACATACAAAAAGGCACCCAAAGGTATACTCTCAATTTCAGGCTTTTGTAGAACAACAATTGAAAGAATCGGATGGATTTAGCAGTTCAGAAAGAAGAGCAGACATTCAGCTTGAGGATTACACAGATAATTCAGTAAAACCTACTATATAAAAAAAAGAACCACAGTCACAACAAACTAGAAACAGGTACACGAATAGAAGACTGCTGATTTAAGCCTTCACATAGATGCTGAATTCAGAAGTATCTATTTCAGTACGTTTCCATCCCCCAAAACCGAAGAGCTACCCCTAGCCTACCAACTGCCTATGTTAAGGGCTACTTGTGCTTTCTAGTCCCCAAAACATTTCCTGTGTCTCCAGGTGACTGTCTCCATCTGTTCTGTGGCTGAATACCATGGACTTGCATTCCCCTTTTTATACAAACTAATAGATCGACAACAGGTACGTGTCCCCCTCATTCACTTTAAGTTTCCCTTTGAATGCCATGAACATGATGTTAGTCCAGTCAACAAGGCAGTCAACATTCTCTGCAAGACTAGTCCCACTGGAGAGAATTCTGCTTTGTCTGCTACAGGTTCTACCTCCCTAGTCCTTGTTGCATCTTTCACTCTTCCCTGGGACTGGTGTGGGAATGACAAAACAAATACTAAACATTTTATTAAGTTGTGTATGGAAGCTGAAGGCAATGGTATCACTCTGCTGAATGTTAATGGTTCCTATCACTTGATTAGTGCTCAAACTTGCAGACAGATGGCAACCGTTTACGTGCTTGAAGCAACAGCTTCATTGAAAGAAATGTGTGTACCATTCTTTCCGAAACACAGCAAACCTACCCACTGACTCCCAAATATTTCCTGGTATTCTGAAATTGACTGGAAATTCCACTTAAGAGCTCTAATATTGCATTGAGAGATAAAACTGCTACAAGCTCACTACAGGACCAAAAAGAGTTACTAAGACTGACAATTTAGAAAGACATTCCATTTTGCATCATGCAACTTTACGTATCACTTTCAGAAGCAGGAACAGCCATGCTACCCAAAACACAGCTTTGCATAGTAAATATTAATTATGACTAGCAATCTGCTTCACTATTTAGTTAAGGAACACAGGCATAGCTAGCTTATATGCCTCATTAATTCCACAGAAGTATTTAATACTTAATATTCATAATTTCCTGCAGGAATAATATGCCAGAAGCCAAGAACCCTGAAATATTACCATTTAGCAAGCCTCAGTGCTCATGCTTTTTGTCATCCAGTCATGGACAGTTTTGAAAGTCTTACCTTGAATGTAGTACAAATTTCTTCCAGATCTTTGTCCTTCTGATAGAGATTCACTTTAAAGACTCTTCCTTGTATATTAGGGATGAATAAAGAAGGGCCTGTGAGCCTGAAAGTAGTAAGATTGATGAATTGACCAATTTCACTCCTAGATCAACACAATATTCAAGGAAATTTATAGCTCAAGAACTGCTCAATAGCAACTTATAGATCAGAACTAAAAATATATGAACCACTGAAAGTGGCCAAGTTAGTCAAGCAGATCCTACTTGTCTAAGGTAGTGCAGCAGGAGTTCATGCAAAAGCCTTTCACTTGTTAGAGACTGAAGTACAAAGTGATCTAAGCTACATTATCAATGGCCACTACTTGCCAAAGAACTCCCACTGTCAATATGTACCACCTTCACAGACTTCATGCAAGCAAAATCCGTTTCTAAACCAGGAGTAGGTACAACCACATGACAGAAAGAACACCTGCATACATTTATGTATATGCATACACATTTAAGTGTGGGGACGACAGAGAAGTCTGGCATGCTGTGCTGGGTTTGGCTGGAATAGAGTTATTTTCCTTATAGAAGCTAGCGTGGGGCTATGTTTTGGATTTGTGCTGGAAACAGTGTTGATAATACAGGGGTGTTTTCATTACTGTGGAGCAGTGCTTACAGAGTCAAGGCCTTTTTTCTGCTTCTCACACCTTCCCACCATCAAGAAGGCTAGGGATGCACAAGATGTTGAGAGGGAATGGAGCTGTGGCAGCTGACCCAAACTGACCAATGACATTCCAGACCCCACGATGTCATGCTCAGCAATACAAAGCTGGGGGAAGGAGGAAGAAAGGGGGAACATTAAGAGTGGTGGTGTTTGTCTTCCCAGGTAACCATTACATGTGATAGATCCCAGCTTTCCTGGTGATCGCTGAACACCTGCCTGTCAATGGGAAGTGGTAAATTAATTCCTTGTTTTGCTTAGTTTATGCTTGTAGCTTCTGCTTTACCTATTAAACTGTGTTCATATCAACTTATGTTCTTATCAATTTAAACTTCCTCACTTACTCTGTTTTCACCATCCCACTAGGGATGAATGAGCAAGCACGCATGTGGTGTTTAGATGCTGGCTGGAGTTAAACCACAACACATTAATGCAGTCATTTACAAGAATATATCCAGACCCTGGACTCAAAAGAAAAGAAAGACTAAAATTTGAGATTCAGACTTACTCCACAGCATGGAAACCATGACAAAGAAGCCTGCTACTAGCCACTACAGATTTCTTCAACAGCAAAAGCAGAAACAGAAATGACTACTCACCAAAATTATCTTGGTTACAAGAAAAAGCCTACCATAGTTAGACTCATCATATCTAGATAATTTCTGCAGCATGAATCTAATTAAAGCCTTCTCCATTTTGGAGATGTCTACATGTAGCATCTAGAGTGGCAGCTTTTCATAAGCTTGGGCAAAAAGGGAAAGCAACCAACCTTAGAGAAACTGAGATTTAGTTTTCTTCTTCAGTATCTTTCTTGCCCCACCAGTAACTTCAACAAACCATTCACACAGTTTTATAACAAGGCTCAGAATAATGAGTCACTATAAAGTTCTGAACCTATGAAGGAATGTTTTTCTTTTCTTTATTAGACAGAATGAGCTTATTCAGTTAAAGTATTTTGCTCGAGTGCTTACGCAATTGGTGGATTTCAAGTAAATAATGCTTAGTATCAAAAATAAGGCAACAAGAGTAACTGACTAGAAACCAAGGATCCAAGTTTCCAAATAAAATATATTGATTGGTTTGGCTACTTAGGTCTCTGTCACTGGCAATTCTTCATAGAATGATTCAGAGTAGAAGGGGCCTAGGAAGTCACCTAGTTCAATTTCCCTCTTGAAGCGCAGTCAACGCTGAACTCAGTCCCACTTGCTTAGGACTTAATACACTTAGCCTTGAACACCTCCACACAGGTGTACAGGTTACCTCTTATAATCTCTTATCACCCTTATAATAAATATTTTTCAACACCAATTCACCCATTTCAATTTGTGACCAGTGTCTCTTCCCTCTGTGCACCTCAGTGAAGAGACTGGTTCTGTCTTTGTGGTATCCATCCTTGTATATGCAAGACGGGTGCTACTGGATCCCTCCTAAGCATTTCTTCCCTGGGGTAAGCAAGTCCATCATCCCCTCACAGATCACATGCTCAAGGTCCCTGACCGTCTTGGTAGATTTCCCCTAAATTTGTCAACATTGCTCCTGTTGGGGCAGGCAGAACAGGAGCAAAAGTTGACACAGGACTAGAGATACAGCCTGGGAGCATCTGGAACAAATGCCAACTAAAGAGGAATAAAGCTGTTTTCAACACTACCACGGTGAAATGCTGACTTATTTAGCCTACTGTTCACCAGAACCAGGTCATTCTCAGTAAAGCTAGTAGCACTGCAGGGTGGTTACAGATTCTGGAAGCAAGCCTTGGCATGTGCCCTTGATTAGCTTATGATTCCAACAGGCCAACTCCCCTAGCCCTTCCAAGTACTTCAGAATGGGTGCTGTGCCTTAAGCCACTGAGTTGTGTATCTACCACAAACCTGCAGAAGGTACAGTCCAGTTGTAACTGCCACCCAAGCGGAGTATGAGCTATCAGTCACCCTGTGAGATGACTTTTCAACCAGCTTTCACTGTCTAGTCATTCTCCCAGTCAGACTGTAAATAGTATAAGGTATCTGGCAACAAGACACTAGTAGCATATGTTATGAAAGGAAAAACCTTGGTGTTCATAACTCCACCTGGAATTTATTGTAGAAAGTAGTGTATGAAAAATAGAAGAGAAAGGTGTGGAAAAGAACAGCAAAAAGCCAAGAAAACTTAAACATGCTTTATTATGCACATTAGAAACAATTTCTAAAATTCAGGTAGTTTGAATTTCTCACAAACTGTATTGAAACAAAACCCACTTTCCTGAGACTTCTGAACCTGAACAAATTCAGGAACCCCTGAGCATAAAAACATTTAGTACCGAACAAACAATTGCAAACCCCAGTCTCTACCCATGACGTGATTACACACATTTCACATCCTTCAGCCCCAAAAACTTATGCTGGAGGAAGGGAGTAGGAAAAGATACTCATAGCTCCACATTAAGCAATGAACAAAGCCAACATCATGGCAGACAAGCAGAACAAACCTCTTATCCCCTAAGGAAATTTCAAATGTGACAAAAAAAAGCACAAAAGAAATGGCTTGAGTCATTCAGGAACTTGCTATGGAAAGTTTTGGTTTCTGTTGCGTTCTCATGTGCCTACAGAATAAAGATATTCTTGTCAGTCAGTGCTGATATTTAATTAAATTGGAATGACTACTGTGAAGGGAGTTGTATCATCATCTGTAGCAGGCTATGCACTTGGGGAAAATCCAGAAGAGGAGATGAGCATTTTCAATTTTGTTACAATATAGGATGACTTCCAATCGCAAGGCAAGCCATGAGGCATCCGAACCATTCGTTTTAAGAACCAATGTTAATAACTACACCTTAAACAAACCTGCTTTGAAACATCTCAGGGTAGAGTCTTGAAGTTAGGGAAAGATAATAAAAAGCATTTTAATAAATCTATTAATGCTAAAAAGAGGACAAGAAGAACCTCCACTCTTTATTGGACCTGGAGGGTAACAGTGTAACTAAAGACGAAGAAAAGGCTGAGGTAATAAATACCTTCTCTGCCTCCATTTTCAGCAGTAAGGCAGGAGGATTTCAGGATAACTGGCCTCCTGAACTGGTAGATAGGATCAGGGAACAGTATTGTGCCCCTGAAATCCATGAGGAATTAGTTCAGGACCTGCTGAGCCACTTGGACACTCACAAGTCCATGGGACCAGATGGGATCCATCCTAGGGGGCTGAGAGAGCTGGCAGATGAGCTCCAAGCCTCCCTCCATCATTTTCCACCAGTCCTGGCTCACGGGAGAGGTCCCAGATGACTGGAAACTGGCCAGTGTGATGCCCATTCACAAGAAGGGCCAGATGGAGGAACCTGGAATCTCCAGGCCTGTCAGCCTGACCTCAGTGCCAGGCAAGATTATGGAACAGGTCATCTTGGGGGCAATCACTGTGCACCTGAAGGATGGCCAAGGGATCAGGCCCTGCCAGCATGGATTTAGGAGGGGCAGGTCCTGCCTGACCAACCTGATCTCCTTCTATGCCCAGGCGACTGCCTGGTGGATGTGGGACAAGCTGCGGATGTAGTCTGCCTGGACTTCAGCAAGGCCTTTGACACCGTCCCCCACAGCAAACTCCTGGCCAAGCTGTCAGCCCCTGGCTTGGACAGCATCAATCTGAGATGGCTTAGGAACTGGCTGGAGGTTGAGCCCAGAGAGTGGTGGTGAATGGTGCCACATCCAGCTGGCAGCCAGGCACTAGTGGTGTCCCCCAGGGATCAGTGCTGGGCCCCATCCTGTTCAATATCTTTACTGATGATCTGGATGAGGGGATTGAGTCCATCATCAGTAAATTTGCAGATGACACCAAGCTGGGGGCAGGAGTTGATCTGTTAGAGGGTAGAAGGGCTCTCCAGAGGGACCTTGACAGGCTGGATAGATGGGCAGAGTCCAACACGATGTCATTTAACAAGTCCAAGTGCTGGGTGCTGCACTTTGGCCACAACAACGCCAGGCAGTGCTACTGCTGCTGGAGAGCAGCCAAACAGAAAGGGACCTGGGGGTACTGATTGACAGCCGGCTGAACATGAACCAGCAGTGTGCCCAGATGGCCAAGAAGACCAATGGCATCCTGGCCTGCATCAAGAATAGTGTGGCCATCAGGAGCAAGGAAGTCTTTGTGACCCTGTACTCAGAACTGGTTAGGGCACACCTTGAGTCCTGTGTCCAGTTCTGGGACCCTCAATTTAAGAAGGACATTAAGACTCTTGAACATGTCCAGAGAAGGGCAATGAGGCTGGGGAGATGCCTTGAGCACAAGCCCTACAAGGAGAGGCTGAGGGAGCTGGGGTTGTTTAGCCTGGAGAAGAGGAGGCTCAGGGGAGACCTTATTGCTCTCTACAACTACATGAAGGGTGACTGTAGCCAGGAGGGGGTTGGTCTATTCTCCCAGGCAACCAGCACCACAACAAGAGGACACGGTCTCAAGCTGCACCAGGGGAAGTTTAGGCTTGAGGTGAGGAGAAAGTTCTTCCCAGAAAGAGTAATTAGCCATTGGAATGTGAGGCCCAGGCAGGTGGTGGAGTCACCATCCCTGGAGGGGTTCAAGAGGGGATTGGATTGGCACTTGGTGCCACGGTCTAGTCATGAGGTATTGGGTGACAGGTTGGACTCGATGATCTTTGAGGTCTCTTCCAACCTTATTGATTCTATGAAAGCTAAACTGATAGCTGCTGTAAGCCTACCTCCTGCCTTATGTACTTTGTACTCCCAACTTTTCCTTCAGTTTTTGCTCTCATATCCTCATGATATGGGGACAAAAGTCTAGCATGGTGATTCAAGAAACTAAACTAAAAGAAAATTCACCCCAGCAATACATACCCAACATGCACACATCATAACACTCTCTCACCATGAGATGTGACATAGCCAAGTGTCATCATGGGAAGAAAAGGAGCACATGGTCAGAGATAGGAAAGTGCAGAAATAAAGCAGCAGTATGATACTTAGGTAATTGTCCAAGAACGCCTTTCTTAATGAAACAGTCAGGATTATGAGTGGGTTCCAGATGCAAATGCCTAAGTGCACTCAGAAGCCTAACAGGAACTCTTTTTTCATACTGTAACACTGACAAGTGAAAAACCCAAACAATTCTAAGGACCTTTAACTAAAAAGAGGAATACCAGATGCTCACCAGCTAGGCAGCATGTAGCAGAAAACTGTTTGGATAATACAGAATGGACTCCCTATTTTGAAGGGACAAAAGCAAAGCTATATTGTGTACATTAAGTGAGCCAGATTCCAAGATGTTACATCCATTGGTTTTCAACAGCTGCAAAGAAATAACAATGCCCTACTGATAAAGGAAGCAGATGTATCTAGTACCCAGCATCCTCACTGAGGTAGCATAAGATTTAATGCCTGAAAGCCAACACAGAAGAAATTCAGAATTAAAACCTCAGCTTGAACTAAATTACATGGTAGCTATTTCTCTGACTGTGCTAGATTTACCTTTGTTCTGTCTCTACAGTTTTGAAGGCATTACCCTTTGGCAGCTGAAGCAAACAAGCTTTATTGCTTTTCACCTTCTTAATAGAAGTTTTTCTGGGTCACATTTGCTCACTCTAGTTTTCCTTTCCTTCTCTCAGCATGGCAATTTAAAGTAAATCCATTCAGTCACCAAAAGACCTTCTAGAAATCTTTGCTTCCTCAGCAACAGTAATATGAGTCCACCAGTTCTGTGACGTCTTAAACTCACAATAAGAATAGATCATGCCACGAGCTAAGTTTTCCTCTATCTGCAGAGCTTTTTACAAAGTTCAGGGGGCAAGAGGAGGTGTGGCATGACTAAAATCAGCAAACTTTTACACAGGTCTTGAAAAAGCACAACAGATGAAGTCTTCTCCCATTCTCTCTCAACTTCCTTCCTCAAGAAGGGATACAACAAGTGTGTTATAATATAGATTTTATATAGATGGCGTATTTGCCTCAAGCAACTCTTCTGGGACAAAATGTAAGCAGGTGAAGACGTTTATTACATTAGACAGCAAAGTTATATAGTCTATCAGAGGTCACATGTGTCACATCCCACACAAGAGAAAATGTGCTCAAAGAAATTATCTGTCAACGAAAATAAAGGGAATGAATACCAATATTAATAAGTTGTTTTCCATCTCACCCAGCAATATATGTCAATGGTCAATTTACACTTGTTGGTTTTCACCCATGCCTGTATCAAAAGTCATGATACCTCTGAAAAGTAAGTAACTGCAGTAGACTATGGGCAGAGAGCAGAAATTGATATGAAAATGTTGAGTATCTGCTACTAAAAAAATATTTCACATGAAGAGATAAACAGAAAATAGAAGCCTTTGATAAGAGAATAATGAAGAATACACCTTGATGAAGTGTGATATGCCTACCCAAGTATTCTCTGAATTATAGCATCATACAGTTGTTTCAGTTGGAAAAGACCTCTAAGAGTTCAACCATCTAACACTACTATGGCTATTAAACCATGTCATGAAGTGCCGTGTTCACAGGTTTTCTGACTCCACCACCAACTTGGGAAGCCTATTCCAATACCTGAGTGCTCTTTTCATAACAAATTTTTTCCTACTATCAATCTAAACCTCCCCTGGCACAATTTCAAGGCATTCTCTCTTTTCTATCACTTGACACTAGGAAGAAGAGACCAACCCCCACCTCACTACAACCTCCTTGCAGGTAGTTGTAGAGAGCAAGGTCATCTCCCCTCAGCCTCCTTCTCCAGACTAAACAACTCCAGTTCCCTTAGCTGCTTCTCATAAGACTTGTTCTACAGACCCTTCAACATCTTTGCTGCCCTTCCCTGAGTTAACAATGTCCTTGTAGTGAGGGGCCCAAAACTGAACAAAATCTTTTGAGATGCAGCCTAGCTAGCACCTGAGTACAGAGGCATGATCACTTCCCTGCTCCTGTTGGCCACACTATTCCTGATACAGGCCAGGATGCTGTTGGCCTTCTTGGCCATCTGACTGGCTCATGTTCAGCTGGCTGCCACCCAGCATCCCCAAGTGCTTTTATGCTGGGCGACTTTCCAGACACTCTTCCCCAAGCCTGTAGCATTGCATGGGGTTGCTGCGAACCAAGTGCAGGACCTGACCTCTGCCCATCAGTCGGGCCCGTCCCAATTTCCCTGCAAAGGCAGACTAAGTTCTCTGTGAATTTATTCAGAAAATACTGTCATTGTCTTCCTTACTAAGAACGCTACCTTTTGCTTCTCCTGCCGAGATGTCGGTTGCTCTCCTGCACTGGCAGTGTCAGACTTGGACCCAAAGAAAGGAGAAGATAAACACTGAATGCCAAGAATTGACAGTTTCAAAACAGGAACAAAATAAACCATGTAGAAGAAAGTTTGCTTACAGGTAGCTCAGGTTTACGGATTCTTTTTGTACTAATGGCAGCTTTAGGCAATCACTAAAAAGAAGTTAAGGGGCAGAAAAGGACGATGGAGTGTCAAATAAAGTATTCTAGCACCATGACGTACTTCAGAAAGGCTTCCAGCACAAATTTGACCATTCATGACAGATGTAAGCCGCCAAGTCTGCTTCTGTTTTAATCAGTGCTTCAACGAACAAGTAAGATCCATGAAGGAAGGGGCAATACGAAGAGACACATTTAAAAGTTTTCCACATTAGCTTTGTATTCTTTGTGAAACTGACATCACCAGGTTTCAAGTAGGGACAAACCTTAAGACACCCTTAATAATAATAATAATAAAAAAAAAAAAAAAAAAGAAAAAAAGAAAGAAAAAGAAAAAACCAACACACACCACCACCACCACACCTCATTTTGTACACACACATTTAAATGTGGCAACCCTGAACAAAACAACACTACAGTGAAAAGAGGCAATTTCAAGTAATATTTTTCCCAGACAGGCCACTATTTTGTCTTCATATAGATTAAGACATTATTATGATCACTAAATATAATTAAGAAATTATTTTATTTTTCAAGGAAAAGAACACATAAATAAAAAGATTTTAAAAAAATACAATTCAGAGTACTTTTCCTAGTGACATTTTCCTGAACATGCTAAATCCTTTCCCTGTTATTGGCATCACAGGTGCACAAGCTTATTTCAACAATTCTGAGCTACATTGAGACTTTATTTCTTCCCCTCCGTAAGTCAAGCTCCAGCTCGCATCAGGTTAAAAAACGACACCACCAAACCACAAAAATACCCAACCAACAAAAAACAAACAGGAGTAATTGCTTCGACAGTCTGTAAGTCTATCAGCTTCCCTCCAGAAGTCAGATATTTTAACAGTACTTCTTTTTAACTAAAATAAGACCGCAATGATAGTCAAAACCACTTAGTAAGCTGTTATGATTAACAACAGTCACTATTTTGTGTTTAATAAATATTTTCAAGAAATCCATCTCAGTTTTACAGTTGCTTGTGTTTGCATTCTAGCTAAGAAAGTGAGGAGTCATCCTGTTGGAAGCTAGATAAACAGCTCAATCTCCATCACTCTAACACTCAAATACAGTAATAAAACATACAGAAGCATAGATACGTTTCCAAGTAAGGCAAACCAAAGGTGAAATGTAAGTGAAATTGCAAAACACCAGTGTCACAATGGCAAAGTCCTAACAACAGTTTTCTTCCATATCAAGCACAAGCCTTATTATTATTTTAATTTTAAAACACTGGACAATGTTAAACTATAGCTTTTACCATTTATAGAAAACAGATGAGCTTACAAGGCCTGTATGCAGAGGAGGCTGTTCAGCGATTTGACCCTAGCAAACACTCTTTCCAACGCTCATTTACAAAGGCTGTATGCCTGTCTTTTCCTCAATCCCACTAATGACTATTAGAAGTCACATTAAACTACTTCCAGTTTATTAAAGCATCTTTTAAATGACTGAATGCATATGAACTTTGTTATTGTTCAAACAGCAGTGCAGTGCACTCAGGATTTACAGGACAAATTTCCCACATCACATTCCCCCAGCTCTATTGTTTTCACAAGATTGATTTAATTTTGCTTGTATACAAAACCTGTACTATTTGAAGTTCTATGCACAACCTTCTATTAGTTTAGAAAAAGTGCTCTTCAGAATAACATAATCAGTCACAACCTAGACACTGAATGGTTCCAATAAATTCATCCAACAGACTAAGCAATTGGTTACGACAAGAGGGGGAAGACATCACCTCAGAAAAGGAAAAATTAAACAAAAAAAAATCCCTTGCTGTACTATGACTCCTGGAAATGTGACCGAGATACAGAAAATGACAAGCTAGTAAACAGATAAACATCACGTTCAAGGAGTTAAATATGCCTATAGGTAGTGAACCCACAATTACTGGGCAAGACTCACTAGACATGCCTATGAATTCCACCTGTAATTAAGACATTTCTAGTAACTTCCTTAGAGGCATTTCTTCAGTTCTTACTGGTAGCACCCGAAGTGAGACATCCATGAGTCTGAACAAACTGCATTGTGCATTGGGGTTCTATTGAGATAGATGGAACTTCTTTTCCTTCTAACATGTGAGACTGATCACTACCCAGAAGAGTCAGTGGACTAGTTCTATTAGGTCTGGATTCAAATTTTACAAAAGCCGACACTTCAAGTCTGTGTTGAACATTCACACTAAAGAAGAGCAGCTTTTTTTGTGGAAAATCAGCTATCTGCCATTTTTCTCACATATCCCACAGGGAATCAAACTTCGCATTCACAGGTACAAACCGTTGCCTCCAAGTAGTACCACATCTCAAGTGCAGCCTTGTGCACCAACTAGTACGTAAAGTACCTTTTGACCAGGATGAGACTTTCCTGTTGGAAGCCACATCAAATGAAACAAGAATTTTATTACTCTACTACAGAAATGGAGAGCAGGAGCAGAAAGGATACAAAAAGAAACTGAGAAACACCTGAGCATTTTCCTACCTTTACAGAACCTCTCTGAAGTCAATGCTTTGAGTATAGACCCACTTAGAAGCAAAAGGAACAATTTCTTTAGCTTTATACACTGAAGACAGAACTCAGTCTGCAAGTACCACATAGCTTCAGTGCAGTACTTCTCATCTAAAGTTTCAAAGCATGTAAGAGTTTCAGCAGCTTTTCAAGGTCACAAGGGCAATCACAAACATAAGTCCCTGCCTTCTCCAATTCCTAATCCACCACCCTCAAAATCCAGTCTAGTTGTATTCCAGGGACTTCAATATATCATTTTCGAAAATCATTAACTTCTCTCCTAGAATCACAGTCCAAAACTACCATACATAGTACTAATATTACAGCATGCATTACAAAAGGCTACAATACACATCAACAGCAACTTTAGACTTGTCTATATTTATTTGGAGGTGGTTTAACGAGCATATTGGATACTTTAAAGAATTTTATCTATCCTACAGACAGCACCCTTTACCATCCTTTAATAAGACCCTTTTAGCATCCTTCAATAACTTCCTACTTCTAGATACACTGCCTGAAAAGCTAGGGGACTAAATACATTTAACTATTCTGGAAGAAATTTAAAAGAGTAGTAAATATAGCAAGTTGATAAAAGACTTGAGAGCCTTGCTAGAAAAGAATTAAAATACAATCTTAGGAAGCCAAGCTACAGTGTTTGTGGTTGCACACACCCCCACCCCCACTGAGTTTTATTGAAACTGGCCACACTTTCAGAAGTTAACAAAAGGGTAAATATTTCAGAGAGAATCAGGTCTTATAATATAACTTTTGTGGACATGCACAGTCAGATCAAGGAAAGACATCCAAATTAGTGCCCCTTGAGGATAAGCACAGCAGGAGCTCTGCTATGTTACCAAAACCAGCTTCCCACACAGGACAGAAGGTCAAATAGTGCCCTGAATGCATGAAAGTACTTTCAGAGCTCACAATACAGTATACCCAGAAAAATCCAACCACAAGACAAAGCCACAGGAAGTCAGGCTTCATAACCTGTTGCTCACACAGCTAGTTTCATTCTTGAATAACTGGAGTAAAACCATGAAAGAAATACTTTCCAGAATTTACTGTAGTTTTAACAGTCATTTTCACAATTAATTTCAAAACAAGGGAAAGTAATTTGGGAACAGAGACTCAGTTACAAGTCAAGATAAACAATCCGTACTCATAGAGGAGCAGGACAGTTTCTGCAGTCTTGATAACAACACTTATGAAATGGGAGAAGGCAGAATGGAGCGCCTCACACAGCTCCACACCCTCTGCAACACTCCTAGGTGGCCAGTCAGTACATACATACTAGCACTTTTGTTTGGATCACAAGCACACCTTTTAAGTATAACTGAGTCTTTCTGCTTACTGTGCTTTGGTTCACATCTCAGAGAAGTTTCCAAACATGATCTGGACATTTCTCAGATCAACCTAAACCAAAATTCCGCAAAAACATCTAATATCAAGTGACCTTACTGCTCTCTACAACTACCTGAAGGGAGGCTGGAGACAGGCAGGGGCGGGTCTCTTCTCCCAGGCAACCAGCACCAGAACAAGAAGACACAATCTCAAGCTGCACCAGGGGAGGTTTAGACTGGATGTTAGGAAGAAATTCTTCATAAAGAGTGCGACTGCCTATTGGAATGTGCTGCCTGGGGAGGTGGTGGAGTCGCCAACATTGGGGTGTTTAGGAGGAGACTTGATGGGGTGCTTGGTGCCATGGTTTAGTGGATTAGGTGGTGTTGGGTGATAGGTTGGACGCAATGATCTTGAAGGTCTCTTCCAACCTGGTTTATTCCATCTCAAATATACTTGGTCCACAGAACCAGACTAGAACTAGCCTAAAATAAAGCCTCAAGCAGCATATGTATCATAGATACTGAGTCTTCCTTCCTAACTTTCATCTTCCCTCTATAATATTCTTCAATTGCACCATACTGCTTGTTAATATGAACATAAGCCGGAGTGGCAGACACTGCCCATTCATTTAAGAGAGCCTCATGCTGTGGTAACTAAACTGACAGATTTAAGCTACCAACAGCTCTAAAAAGGAGGGCTGCACTGCAAATTTGAGTGTTCCTTTTCCTGAGATAGCTATAGCAGCAGGGTCTCATAACATCCACTTTTGATTCCATCCCTTTACAGCTGGAACGTCAAACCTAGAGGGATACATCCAGCAAAGTTCCCTAAACAAAGCTTTAAAAGCCTCACAATCTACATTTCATGCATCACCTATATTTACTATTTTGTAAAACCAATTTAATAACACTGAAAGCAGCACAATATCCACAAAGCCACATCAATGGCTCCACTATAGTTAGGGATAGGAAAGAAATGCACCATGTGCTCAATAATCCTTTATATTACTTGCACATCAGCCTAACCAAAGCTGCCAAAAAAGAGGGATTTTGTTTCTGAACAAGTTGACCAATAAAATACTCAGTTTCAGTCTTCCACTTGAATCAAAACCATCAGTTCTTTCCCAGTAGTTTCATCATTTGAGATTTGTTACTCCAGTCATCAGTCTTTCTTTCTATATAAAATTTTAAATACAAGATCATGAGTTTTGAACAGTAGCCCAAAGCAGTACTGTATGAATAAATTACAATAAAGTGTTACCTCTTCTACTCAACAGATCATCATTTTACTTCATTACTTCCTCGACAAAGACAATTATTCATTTACTAACACTGCAGAGCATTCAGTAAACTTCCTACACTGTGGTGCAGATACAAAAGTGCAAGTACTGAAAACAACATTTTCTGCTAACATGCTAATCCTCAGAAAACTGCAAAAAAAAAAAAAAAAAGAGATGAGACCAATGCTTTCCTTTGTGACTTTACTGGAAGTTTGTAATTACCTTACACACCAATGAACCAACTTAAACTCTCCAGTAGCTCAGTCTGAATCATCTTTAAGCAATGTTTCTTTGAGTTGAATTCCTATTAACTTCTGTGAAAATAAGTGTTTAGTTGTACTATTTATTTGAAAGAAAACTCCATGAAGAGCTTATTTCCCTCAAAGATGCAGAGAACCTATGCCATGAGATAGTAATGTAGTAATATCATAAAATGATGCATTGAAGTAATGCTAATGAGAAACTAATGGTGCATGGGGGAAAAGTGCTGCAGGCAACTTATTTTTCCCAGCAGAATGCCACCTGGGCCTGAATAATTTCCTCTGAAATTGTAAGAAAGACCATTGTACAATGAGATAGAGAGTTTTCCCTTCTATCAGTGTCTACATTAAGACATCTTTGTGCCTTGTCTCTCAATGTACATTTTCCTAAGAGCCGAAAGACTTAATTTAACCTACACTCACTGGCAGCCCTTCTGTTTCATCATGCTAATAATGTCTCAAGAAACTGAGATGAGCTGAACTGTTCATGTACAGAAACTAAGATGAGCTACACCAGCTCAGTTATTTCTTATGACCTCATGCAAAAATTTTCAGACCAGTATATACTCATTAATTATTCAGAATCTTTATTTGCCTTTAGCACAAGATACAGATGTAAATCTATAGAAAATTTATTTGCCAAATTTTAAACAGTTTGACCAAAATGTCCATGCCAGATACATTTCAAGACTAGAAGAGGCCAGTCAAATAGCTGAGTAGTTTGTAAGTCTGTCATTTAAGGAAGAACAGCTTTGGTGATCTTTTGGAAACCCGGGATCCTTGCTCTTGCATCAGGGACACACCTTTCATTGTCCATGCAATTACTTTTTCCCAGGCTTTTGCAGCTGAATGTTATTTGAATTTGGGTGGCCTTTTTTTTTTTTTTTTTTTTTTTTTTTTTTTAAAGAACATGTAATGACTTGTCTAAATTTTTTAAAAATTCCATGAAGATTATATACTGTATATATTGATGACCACAGCTAAACCAGACTCCCCTTAAGTTTTAGAAAAAATTAAAATATCCTGTATTCACACTGCTAACACCCCATACCAAACCACTACTAAACCAAATCTTGAGGATGATGAAGCATAAACAACTAAGCACAGCATGAAAAAAGGCTAAAACCAGGGAAGGAGCCAAGACAGCAAAATGCTTCTTCGCTTTCCCAGAGAAGTGAAGATGGACACTATTGCAGCACTTAATTTGGAGGGATGAGAAAACTTGTTGAACATGGTGGCAATAATTGAAAAACAAACAAACCACAAAACAGAGTATACTCAATACAATTAAGGTAGTGGGCACTTACAGGCCTAGACAGCAGATTTCAGCATTCCTACTGGACTGAAGAACCAAGACACCAACCAAATTACTGATTTCAATTTTCAGAGTTTTGAGGTGGGGGAAATACCCAAATGTAAAAACCCAAGCTGCAAGAAAACCACACCAACAAACAACTCATACAAACACACACCTAGGAACATTATGGTAACATTTAGTTAGGCGTGCTGCAGTTTGCTTCATTCAAGATGGGCAGCTGTAACTGAACAATGTTCTGCATACGTCATCCTTCACAGCAGTCTAAATAATTCCTACTCCAAAGAGTGATAATGTTATTATAATACATATATTTCACAGACATATTTTTACATCCAAGACCAAGTGGATTTTTTATTTCCCTTTTTTTGTAATATGGAGACAACACACCCATGCAAGAAACACTCACTACTCACAACCACCCTATGTGAAATGCATAGTTCTTAACACCAAGTACCTTAAAAGACTATCTTCAACACACAGATTTCACAAGCTTTCATTTCAGTTTGGACAGATTTATTTCTGCAAGATGGGGTCTCAAGTTTACTTGAAGTCAGAAGCACAACTAATGTGAATAACAATAAATCCCCAATGAGACAAGAAGCTAACTGGATTATCCAGAGTAACCACCATGAGACTATTCTCTAGTTCCCTCTTGCACTGACTGACCACCTCACAGCTACCACAATAAAAGGAAAATAGGTTCAGTGCACTCTGTATTTAGCCCTCTCCATACTACACCACCTCCTTTTTCCTCATCTTGATGTTATGTGCTTTATTTAGCTCATTACCCTATGTAATAACCTCCTATAAACATCTGTGAACAAGAGATGACAGGCTATGTAAACAAATAATAGATACTATCATATATCTGCAGAACATGGTATGCACAAGGGTAATTTTTCCTCATTTCCACCTGAGCCAATCTGCTTTTCATTCTGAATGGATCACCTGTTCACAGATCTCTGACCCTCAAAGTTTCTGCACTAACCCTCACTTAAAAACAAGCATATGTCCAGTACGAAAGACTTCAGCCCTCTAGACAAGTGCACTCAGTTAAAGGGTTACAGTAATACACATAAATGCATACAACAGGCACGTTCAAGCCCCTAAACCCACACATACACAGAGCTCGTCTACACCACATTCAGTGCTTTTAGTTAGCTGCTGACCTGTAATCCCCATTACGAGTGTTGATCTCAGCAAAAGTTTAAGGGTAAAGTTAATGGACAACTTACCCACTGGAACAACAACAACAAAATGCCTTTAGCAACAAACTCGACTATTCTGTAGCTTCCTTTAATCAGATAATATTCTTAATATTCACAAATTGCCTTATCTTCATTCACTTCTTTAGGCTCAACTGAGTGTTCTAACTACAAAATGCTTGTCTCCAAACAAGAGGAACAAAGAATCCCCACGGCCTCCCACCTGCTCAGGACACACCTGGGACCCCATCTCCAGTTCACCATCCCTCTCACACACTATTTCAACTTCTCATAGCCTCAGCCAAAAATGCCTGCTGCCTCTCTCCACACACAGACAAGAATTCTAAGTCAGCAATATAAAAACTCCAGTTTCCCTTTTGCACAAATACCATTCCCCAATACACACATGTATACATAGTGTAGCAAAATCTTCAGCATGTATATGCATAACCCTCACAAATTCATGCTACTTTTCTTCAAACGAACACAAACCTTTCAAAAATCCTACCATTCATTTCTACTTTCAAAAACCCACCCAAACCCCTCACTTCCTTATAAGCTGTGGTAATCCCTGGAAATCTATCAACAAGAGTGCATTGATGTCCTCAGACAGAAATTTACACTGCCTGACACCTGCCAAAAAATGCAGATACCTAGAGTTCTACAACTCCCCAGGACAGACACACACTTTTCTCCAAAGAGCACTATCATGAGCCCAACACCTGCCATTTGCTGTATAGTGGCTATAACAACAAATACCCTGCCTTTCAATTTCATCACAAATGAGATGCCAATTCACAGCTCCTTTCATGTTCCCAGGACACAGACCAGGTTGCTTGAGGCCCTAGCCCATCTCAACACACAAAACCCCCAAAGCTGAGCTGGTGACAGCCAGGAATCTCTATCAACTCTCAGTATGAGTGGTAGACAAATGAACTTACATGCTGTAAGACTGTGCATACCTTTCTGTCCACATACCATCTCATATTACACATGAAGGTCTCGCACATTAAGCCTAGCCACACTGGCCACCAAACAAAACAAGTTTGGAACCTTGCAACAGCCTATTACCACTGTGCCTATAAGTTGTATGTAGGCTTACCTACCACCCAAAACCTCCCTCCTCCACAACACCTAGAAGTCAGACAACTTATCACCTTCTCACAACACACATGATTGTTTACGTATCAAGCCTTCATGAACCACTACTCCTAAATACATGTGGCTTCACAGAACCCTACAACTGTTTGGGTTGCAAACGACCTCAAAGATCATCTAGTTCTAACCCCCTGCCATGGGCAGGGACATCTCACACTAGATCAGGTTGCTCACAGCCACATACAGACTGGCCTTAAAAATCTCCAGGGATGAGGCTTCTACCACCTCCCTGGGCAGCCTGTGCCAGTCTCTCACCGCCCTCATGGGGAAGAACTTCTTCCTAACATCCAATCTCAATCTACCCATTTCTAGTTTTGCTCCATTCCCCCTAGTCCTACCACTCCCTGACACCCTCAGAAGTCCCTCCCCAGATTTCCTGTAACCCTCTTCAGATACTGTAAGGCCGCAATAAGGTCTCCTCGGAGCCTTCTCTTCTCCAGACTGAACAGCCCCAACTCCCTTAGTCTGTCTTCAGTGGAGAGGTGCTTCAGGCCTCTGATCATCCTTATGGTCCTTCTCTGGACACCTTCCAGCACATCCAGGTCCTTCTTGTAATAGGAGCTCCAGATCTAGTCACAGTACTCCAGGGGGATCTCACCAGAGTGGAGTAGAGGGGGAGAATCACCTCCCTCGACCTGCTGGCTCTGCTTCTCTTGACGCAGCCCAGAATGGGATTGGCTTTCTGGGCTGCAAGTCCACACTGCTTGCTCATGTTGAGCTTCTCATCCATCAGCACTCCCAAGTCCTTTTCTCTAGGGCTGCTCTCAAGCCAGTCCCTGCCCAGCCTATATTGGTGCCTGGGATTGCCCCGACCCAGACGCAGGACCTTGCATTTGGTCTTGTTGAACTTCACGAGATTGGCTTGGACCCACCTCTCCAGCCCCACGGCATAAACGTCTCTCTCAACCCTACCACAGCACACAGCAACACGCATACAGCCCATCAAAATTACTTCCTTTCTTCGACTAGCAACAAATTACAGCAGAAATATACACGCGTTTATATCGAATGGGTTGGCAGCACCAGCGAGCTCCAAACTACGAGAAAGAACTGCGTTCAACTTCTTTTCCCCTGCACGCTCAGAGCCCAGGCACTGCCCATGAGCCTGTGACTTCATCCCCTTCGTACACAGCTTGTCACAAGCACTCAGGCCTAACGACAGCTTCTCCCTCCAACGCCATGGGCCGTACCCGCAGCTCGCCACCTCCCACCACTCCACCCCGTCGGTAAACACCGGACCCCGCCAGCCCCCGGCCCGCCACTCCCCCCGACCCCAGCCAATGCACGTGCTCAGACACGCTCGACCCGCCGGCCGCCCCCTAACCGCGCTCCGCACGCAACTACCGGCACGCCGGCCACTTTAGGCCCCTTCCCCGCCCCGCACACAGCACTACTCACAGGAAACCCGGCCCGCCGGCTCACTCACCCGTCACGCCGCGGCCAGCGTGCAGGGCCAGGGCCACCGAGCCCCCTGTCTCCGCCTCGGCCCGCCCCATCGTGGCGCACGGAGGGCGAGCCCGCCGACCCCTACCTCTAGCTACAAAAGCGGGCTTGCCTTCCCCGCCACTTCCTCGCCGTCCCTCTCCCGTGCAACTACCCCGGTAGACGCAGCTCCTCCGCCAGGAGACCATGTCAATGCGGCCCTCTGCCTCCTTTGCCCCAACGGCGGGAAGACGCGGAGGCCAGGCCTGCGCGGAGCTTGCCTGCTCCAGGGAAACTGCATACACAGCAGGCCTTGCCTGCCGGCCGGCCCTCTCACCCCACGGCGCTGGGCCAGCGCTGCCAGCCTCGACTCTACACGGCACACGCGCAGGCCCTGCCGCTCGGTAACATGCGCGCCCAGGCCAGGCCCGGCTTCTCGGGCCCTTTCCCCTCTCTGCCCAACTCGGCTCAGCCCAGCGCAGACACGACCCGCTCGCCCATACCCCACCGGCCAGTCCTGACCCCTCTTACCTGTCGGTAGACGAGCACCGATGTCCTCCGACGTCCAGGCCACAGGCAGCCCTGCAGTGCCTGGACCGGGTGAAGGTGGGCCTAGCTCGGCCTCAGGCACGGGCCGCCCCGCGCTGGCCGTCGCCGGTCGTTGTCGCCACCCGCTCGCGCACTCTCAGCGCCGCCAGCAGCGCGGACATGTTGGGAGCCCCTGTCCCAAAGGCCACTGCTAGGCCCGCCTTCCCCACCGCCCACGTCACAGCGCTCCGGGAGGGGCGGGTGGGGCATGGCCCACAGCCCCGCCCTCATCGCATCGCTGCCTTTCCCTGCTTCGTGTTCTTCCCAGGCTACTGGCTGCCGCAGCCGTCGCTCATCCTTGTCCCGACCCCTCTCGGTGGCCATTGGGCCGCCTGCCCTTCTGACTTTATCCTCCCTCAGTGTCATTGGTCGCGCCCTTCTCAGCTCACCCGCCCCAAAACTTTTTCTGACTGGGCCTTTCCCCGTTGCTTTGGGATCTATTGGCCGTGGCTCCTGTCAATCAAAGTACTACTGCACCGGCTCTTGTCTTTCTCCACAGTTTTTCTTAACCGGCCTCATAGCCTGGACAGTACTGATGGAAGCGGCAGTCAGTGAGCGCAGGAGTTTTTGCCTCTCCCAGTCTCCCTCCCCCACCACATCTTTCTTTCATGGTGCGGTTTGCCTGAAAGCCATTGGTTCTCATCGCCGCCATTCCCGCAGCCTCACTCGTCCCCGCCTCCAGCTCGTGAAATGGGCATAAACCGGGAGACGGCTGCCTTCTCGTGATTGGCCGTAGCCCATGCCAATAAAGCGGGGCTGGCGGTCCCTAGTGGAACCGCAGTATGTGCCGGCCCGGCGCCGCTCCGCACGGCGATTGGTCGCGGAGTGGTGCGGGCCTGCCGCGGGGGTCGGTGAGCAATGCCCGTATGTGCGCGCGATTACATCACCGCTAGCCAATGAGGGAGCGCGGGGCTGGTCGCGGAAGGGCAGGGCCTGGTGGTCGCTTTTGAGAGCCTTGCCGCCTCGCGCCCCGGGGGCGGGGCTGTGGCCGGTAGCCGGCTCGGGAGAGGTAGCTGCCGTTTTTACCGCAGTAAAGTAGGAAGTTGGAGGAGTGTTGGCGTTCTTTTCCGTCGCTGTGGCTCAGGGTAGAGTCACCACTCCAGGGGTGCCCGAGGAAGGCTTCTCGGAGTTACTCGTGTCTGCCGCAGGGCCCGGGTCCACGGGCTCAAGGGGTGGGAACCGAGCCACCGCGCAGGAGCCGCTGACAACGTGCCGCCTGGAAAGTAACAGCAGTTGCGAGGAAGCCGCTAGTGCTGGAATGGGCAACTTGCAGCCGTCGGCCTCTCCGGCTGCAGCGAGAGCCTCCCGTGGGAGGTTGTAATTCACACCCTGCGTCGGCTTACCTACTCTGCAACCTATTTCTCGCCCCCAAACAAAATGTTTTCAGGAAGGAACATGAAACCTCCCTGATGCTTCATAATCCCTTGCTATTCCTGCTTTTCTCAATCAAGGAGCTGGCTGAAGCCAGCTGAGGCTCATCTCTCTGGAGAGGGACTCAACTCCTGCCTTGCTCTGCAGCCCTGTACAGCAGTTCTGCTGGCTGCAGTTAGACATTATAGTCTTTGCTTATTAGCTAGGAGGCATTGAAGGCATAGGTATAGAACTGTAGTCCTTGTCTTACACTCCCAAACACCTGAAGTTCAGTGTACCAGCCTAAAAAAGAGCATACAAATTCTTGCATCATAGTCTACTGATGCTCTTGTGCCCCTTCGTTGGTGTGTTTCTTCCCCGCACACTATATGTATCGATGTAAATTAACAAGTCTTGAGATCATGGGTCAAAATGCGAGATACATACATTTTGATTTATCCATCTCTTTTTCTGGAGTATTAGGAAAGGAGCTGGCCCTGGAAAAGGCAGGAACTTCCCCTTATGGAGTTGGAATTCTCTTCCAGTCTTCCAGATGCGATTATTTTTACAGGTTCTCTAGAATTATGTCCATGGTACAGAAAATGCTATGCGGCTTTTAGCTTTAAGGTCTTCAATACCACCAATCACATTAGAAAATCCCTTCACAGAGCTCTGGAGGCACTTTGAGCTCAGGTAACTTATGCAACTGGAGTTCTAAGAGCAGGAGCTTTGCTTTCTGTGGGAAGAAGTGTGTCTACTCTGCATAAGAAGATGAGAAAGGTCACTTCGGCATGATCATGCTGCTTCCCACAGCTTTACCAGGTGACAGAGCTGACTGAGAATGAGATCTAGATTGCCTCAGCACAGGCCCTTGGGAGCAAGTCCAGAAACAGCCAGAACATTGAGACTGCAGTTAGCCTTCTGTCATAGGAAACTTGCTTGTAGACAAGCTAATTTAAGTGCCCAGACCCAGCTGCCAATCAACCTGGTTAACTTTGCAGTGTCCGCATGATCTGGAACTCAAGATACTGTATCTATATAGCTAGGGATCTTTTTTTTTTGCCTTTCCGCCAGCTTATAGTCTTTTATACAAAATCCATGTATTATTAAAACAATGCTGAATCTGGCTAAAATTTGCTATATCTTTGGGTTGATGAGCATAAAATTAATTTTGCCTAGATACTTCTTGAACTGTTGAAATAGTTTTTATTTCAATTGATTTTTGAGGAATATTTCAAGGAACTTTGTTGAGACCCTGTCACTCCTTAAAAGTAATGGTAAATCTTTCACAGATTTCAGCAGTTACAGAGCTGGACTGTAACTTTATCAAGCCTCCGTTTACAGCCTCTGCTTTGCTTCTTGGCTACCTGCCAGAGAGACACCATAGGCAGCATTAGATAACTTTTCTCAGAGCAACCAAGGTATACTCAGCTGCTGCCTCTGACCCTTGCATCTAATTTACTTTTGCAGCTGTTCTTCCCACAGTGGCTACTAAATGAAAAATGCACAGAAATACTGAAGAAAAGAGTGAGTTAGTCTTTCATTTGCCATTCAAACCTTCTGGCCCTGCCTTTCTCCTTGCTTCTTGATTCAACACTTTTGTTGTTACACCTGTCATTTTGCATGTAATGCATTGCATATAATATTTTATAACAAATTTAGAAAAAATGAAATACTTATCGTGTTGCCTTACCACCAGGACAACCTTTACTGGATTGACTTCCAAAAAGAGTAAATATTACCTTACCTTATCTCTAATGTAATAAATCACGTGCCTTAATACTTCTCAAACACTACCTGCGTAATGTTAGAGATTAACTAGAAATCCACACCACGCACATGAGTCACGAACCCAACGTAAACAGCACATTCCTGAACACCAGAAAATGTGCATATCTGCCTGGTTTATGTGGGCTAAAACTAAACACTGGTATTGCTCAAGAGGTGTGTGTGGCAAGAGGCCGTGTGTGTGTGCAGCGATAGGCAGCAGGGGCAGTGAGTGAAGTAATAAGTAGGTGAAATAATGGTTTTATGTGGCAATGTGGGGTTAATGGCTAATCTAGGGATTTTGTGCCTTTTTGTGGCTGGCTCCAGTTAAGCTTTGTGTAAGGTTACTAAAGCAGGGTATTTGTGAATACAGGTGTGTTGGATCAACACTAATGTGTGCAAGCTTGAAAGTGTGTGCGCTTTTAATACATGCAAAGTCCCTCCGGTTCTTAGTGGTGATGAAAATAACTGTGAAGTATAGAAATGTTAACTAGTAAACAGGATAACAGCAGTTTGCAAACAGCTTCATTTGATACAACTTGAGTCCTGTGTCCAGTTCTGGGCCCCTCAGTTTAAGAAGGACATCGAGACACTTGAATGTGTCCAGAGAAGGGCAACGAGGCTGGGGAGAGGCCTTGAGCACAGCTCTGTGAGGAGAGGCTGAGGGAGCTGGGGTTGTTTAGCCTGGAGAAGAGGAGGCTCAGGGGAGACCTCATTGCTCTCTACAACTACGTGAAGGGTGGTTGTAGCCAGAAGGGAATTGGTCTCTTCTCTCAGTCAACCAGCACCAGAACAAGAGGACACAGTCTCAAGCTGCGCCAGGGGAAGTTTAGGCTGGAGGTGAGGAGAAAGTTCTTCACTGAGAGAGTCATTCGCCATTGGAATGTGCTGCCCAGGGAGGTGGTGGAGTCACCATCCCTGGAGGGGTTCAAGAGGGGATTGGATTGGCGCTTGGTGCCATGGTGTAGTCATGAGGTGTTTGGTGACAGGTGGGACTTGATGATCTTTGAGGTCTCTTCCAACCTCTGTATCACTGTGATGCTGTCATACAGCACTGAAGAGGGATGAAAGTGAGTTCTTACCATGCAGAGTTTTCAAAATTCCCCTTTTTGTATGTTTTATTGCTATTAGTGAACAGATTTTTTTCTTTCAGAAGCAGCTGTTGGTGAATCTCAATAATTAAATTTGTTTCACGTTCAAATGAATGAGCTGTAAAACAGGTCTTGACAAAATCTCAGTAACTTTGGGAAACTGTTTGATCTGACACCATTTTCACATCGTCGTTTCAGCTTATTACCTCAGGTTTTGAAAAAGTTTTTCACTTGAAGCATGTAGTGTTTTAAATGGCCTTCACACTGGTTTGAGCACACATGGCAACTGCTCTAGTTTCACAGGAAAGCATTTTCGGGTACTGAAAATATTCATGGTGCATGAATGTTTTTTATTTGCAAAGCAAACAACCTCTTTCATTCTCAGCTGAGTAACTTCCCATGGAAATGAATTTACTAAACAACAGTTGTTAAGTTCTTCACCACTTCCCTGTGTACGCCTTCTAGATTACACCATCTGTGAAGAAAGGAAGGAAATCACCAGAGACAATAAGGTCATCTTTGCATTAAGAAATAAGTAGAGAAAATTTGGAGAGTTTCATGTAATATTTTGCCTTGATTATGCTCCACAAGGGGAAGATAAATGCTGATACAGCAGTGGGGAGTAGGAAGAATGTGGGATGGGTAGCAAAGAAAAAGGCACAGATACAAAATCAAAACCCAAGTAACATAACTGTTAAAATGAAATAACTGAAAAGTGGATGAATTATTTCCAGCATTTTGTGAAAAAATAAATAAAATAAAAAATTGGAGGAATTTCACAGAACAGTTCAGGACATAGAATAGAATAGAATAGAATAGAATAGAATAGAATAGAATAGAATAGAATAGAATAGAATAGAATAGACCAGCTTGGAAGAGACCTTCAAGATCATCACATCCAACCTATCATCCAACACCATCTAATCAACTAAACCATGCAACCAAGTCTCAAGTGCTATCAAGTCTCCTCCTGAACACCTCCAATGATGGTGACTCCACCACCTCCCTGGGCAGCCCATTCCAAAGGGCAATCACTCCCTCTGTGTAGAATTTCTTCCTAACCTCCAGCCTAAACCCCCCTGGCGCAGCTTGAGACTGTGTCCTGTTGTTGTGGTGCTGGTTGCCTGGGAGAAGAGACCAACCCCACCTGGCTACAACCACCCTTCAGGTAGTTGTAGAGAGCAATAAGGTCTCCCCTGAGCCTTCTCTTCTCTAGGCCCTTGTGATAAAAGGAAAATGATGGGCTTCCTAACTTGAACACATAGATTAGAAGGGACTTGCAGCTGGGGAAACACAACAGCACAAATAAAGATGGATAGAAACATTCTGTGTCAAGGAAGCAATGTTCTGCAAATAAAAGATAGGGACTAAACCAGCTCAGAATTTAGTTCCAACTTATTTTTTTTAAAAAATGGTTATAGAGTGTATTGAAAGGAGAGGGCTGTAAGACTGTTACAGACCCCTGGGTAGAAATTTAGAAGGTGGCTAGAAAACTCCTTGTTATTGAACAGATGGTACCACTTTGATACAAAGAACTAGTCAGTGAGATTTGAAATTTGCAGTTACTGGTTTGGGAAACACATGCTATTCATAGTTGGGGCCACACATGCTGGACTGTGGTAGTCCATTAATGCCATCTCTAAACTGTCACTGAGCATGCAAGAAGATTTTTGGATGGTTCAAGGTGTCCTTAAAGGACTGACCACCCTTGAGCAGGTAGTCATGATTTGTGTGATGAAAGAAAGTAGAACATTCTCAATTTCACAAAGATTAATGTGATTCATGAAGGGACCCATCAATAAAATCAGCATGTACAATGAAAACAGAAATTTAATTTGGAAGAATTTTTAGGTATCTTAAAACCAAAATTATTAATTCCATTGGGATTCTATGTCTCACACAAAAGTTTACAGGTAGAGACTTCGAGGCACAGGTGGAAGAGAAATTACATCAACAGAGAGGTAAGAATTATAAGCTGAGAGTATCTATCAAAACAGAAACAAAGGTCTGGTTCAGCAAAGATCTCAAACATGAGTAAAGGTCAGAGTGAATGGAGAATTTAACTGGAAAATCAAGTTAATTTAGATCTTATATTTGATATGTGGAAAAATATCAAGATGTTATCCACCTGTGACATTATATTGTAAGAAAGAAGTGATGTTGGTTTCTGGTGAAGAAGAAGTAGGTTTTAGAGATAGTCTGTATCTGATTCTGTAACTAAATGCATGCTTTGTATCAATTATCAGTAAAGAAGGTGATTTTGAACACAAAGTTAGAGGGCAGGATGGCTAATAGGAGGGAAAAGGAACTGCTAGTATCATATATGAGCTGAAAATAAAACACGGTCAGCAGTCTCTGGGCAGAAAGAACAGGTAATGTCCATTCCAGAAGTCAGAAAAGAATGTCAAATGACGTGTCTCATGGAAAGCTTTTTGAAGTAAGTATAGCAGGTAATGAGAAAATGCTTGTGTATGAAAGGTGGACCTTACCAGATCAACCTAATATGTATCTTTCATAATACCATTCAGCTTCTATATAAAGGAGGAGATGGTAGGAATTAGCAGAGGAATACCAGACACTAATGGAGGTGATGAACTACCCAAAATGTAATGATCGGAGGTGAAGTATACAAGTAAAGGCTGTTCTCTTTGCACTCCTGGCCCCCAGCCAAGGTGAGTTTTGAGCTTAAACCTATTAGATATTTCCTTAAGGACACTGACACAAGAAGATGGTGGAAAGTAAACTTGTAAATGATGCAGTGCTTAGAGATACTAACAGTTAGATGAATTGGGAAACCATACAGAAACTCATGGAGCAATAAAAATGTAGTTAAGTTTAAGAATATAAAAGCAAGACCTTTGGGGATTAATATCAGAAATTTCCTCTAGCAGCTGGGAGCTCATTGCTTCAAAAAGTGATGAAGATAGACAGAATATTCTAGTATATCACAGCATGACACAAAATGCCACTCATTTGCAGCATTAGAATGACAAATGCAATCTTAAGCATGGCTAGGCAACAGGTTAAGTGCCTTTACACAGGCACTTTAATTGGCAGTGTGGAAGTACTCATTTGATGCTCCACACAGGCAGCCATGAGCTGACTTTGAGAGGTAACAAACTGAGGGAGCTGATGTGCCAAGATTATTTCTATTGCCTTCACTTGAGCTTTGTTCGTGTTGTTAAATTGGGTAGGGACAGAGAGCCACAAGCTGTCAAGCCAGTTTGTAATTAAGCCTTGACTTAGCATGGCTTAGTAAGTTACTACTCTACAGACAAGCTATAATAACTGCCTGTGTGCATGCACCCAGCTTGTCTGGCTGCTACAGTAAAATGTGTTAGTTTAAGCTGCTATGTGCTGCTATAGCATCCTAGCTAGCAAGCAATAATTTTCTTCGGTAACCCAATCGCTTGTGAGCATACATTCAAACGTTTTCTCCATGCTACCGAGAAGCGCTGAACTCAATGCAGTATTGTAGGTAGCATGGGAGACTAGAAGTGTTAGTTTTGTTAACTTTTTGTTGAGATGTCTACTTTTGCAGTCTAGAGTTTTGGTACCCATTTTATTTTATTTTTGTGTTAGAATATCAGTTTCTGCTTAGACTACTCTCACCCACCCTGTGATGTGCCTGCAGCGTTATTACTGCCCTGCGTTGTTCTTCACTGACTCTCTGGACTGTAGATTAGTTTTCCTACCTTTTGAAGTATTTTAAGGGAACTTAAACTTTCAAAGATCTTTCAATTGCTGTATTGGTACAGTGTTACACAGTACAGAACATTCTATTGAAAAATCCAAGAATAAAGACTCAAAAAGGAAAAATAAATCTGAAACATTTGTAATCTACGTATGAGGCCATTAGCTGAGATACACTGCTGTTGATGATTGCATTGCTACCTTCTCATGCCCACTTTCCCTTTTGTCCTAAGCACACCTCTAATAGTAATCTAATGACAATAAGTTAACAGCTTCATACTTACTCTTTGTGATATTTTCTTGCTTTATATGGAATTATGATTACTGTCAATTCACCGTTCTACCCTTTCTTACCTTCATCATGAGACAGGATTGCCTGGGAGAGTGGCAAAGGTTGCTTCATAATATCAGTGATGCTGTAAAAATACTCTCCCACATTTCCATTCACCATCATTTCTTTTTCTCTTCATTGTTCAGGGAAAATAACAGCTTGTGAGCCCCACTGAGAGAGGGGGCTCGTAACACATGCTGTTCTCATCTACACATGGGTAGAGAAGCTGTCTATAATGGGGCAACACTTCAGGCAGAAGAAATCTAATCTATATGAGTGCTTTGTATTATTCAAGGATGTTTCTGGTGAGGGTGTTCTGTTAAGATCAGCTGAACTGTTAAACTGTAATGGATGTGACTCATCATCCTTCTGAGGAGGAAACACCAGCAACCAAACTCTGCATGTGTATAGGGTTGTGCTAAAGTTTTTTATGTTGCTGGTGGTTGGGTTGGGTTTTGGGGTTTGGGGTTTTTTTTTTAAGACTAAGGGGGGAAATGGTAGCATTGGAGGTGTTTAGGAGGAGACTGGATGGGTTGCTTGGTGCCATGGTTTAGTTGATTAGGAGGTGTTGGGTGATAGGTTGGACTCGATGATCTTGAAAGTCTCTTCCAAGCTGCTCTATTCTATTCTATTCTATTCTATTCTATTCTATTCTATTCTATTCTATTCTATTCTATTCTATTCTATTCTATTCTATGTTGTTATTTATTAATTTTTTTCCCCCAGCTAATGGTAGGGTTTTTTTCCCCCAATTATACACTACCAGACAGGACAGTTGTTTTAAGGTAAACACATTACATTTAGTTTTGAAAGTATTGTTAAATCTTTCTTTGCATAGTTATGAAATCTCTCCTAGAAAATGTGTGTGTTTCTTACTGGCATATCCATGTGGAGATTATTAATGACAAGGGTATTAATTTATATAAGCTATTCTGGCTTCTGGAAATTATATTATCAACTGGGCAGAAAAAACCCCAAACCCACAAACCTGCTCAGATAGATTCTCACCATGGTGACCTATGAGAGAACTGTCACAACAGAAGCTGCTGTTGCCACTACAATTTTCAGAGCTCCTGCTGTTCGCGTTGCTGCTGAAGAGAAAATCCACTGCCCTCCACTGCACTTAAAGCTCAGTAAAATCAGATTGCAGCTTAAAGATAATGTTCACACTTTACTGTACATCAGTATCAAAGAGAAAATAAGATGATCAAAATATGCCAACCATAATAATAATAGTGTCAACACGAAGTATGCTGTGTACTTCCTTTGAGGCACCGAGTGCTCTGACTCTCTCCTGTTTAACAAAGGGAAACTAGCATCATGAACACAGCTTGGGTTCAGCTCTGCTTAAGCCAGAGTGCCACTAATCTTTGCAAGAATACAAGCCAGGTAAGAAACAGAGAACTAACCCCCCCCAAAAGGAAAAATAAATTCTAGTGATGTTTTTGAAATACAATCATACGTTAGTACTTGCAGTTACCGAAGTATAAGAGCAGCCATGTTGTCTCTCTGCCCAACAGATGTTATGAACTCTGTTCCCACACTCCACCAAAGGAGTGCTAGTTAAAATAAGTGTGTTGCAAGCGTGCTTTTTGCCAACAGGAAAACTACTAAGTCTGTGAAATGTATAAAGCATACCCTTTTAATAAGCTACCTGTTACCCAACTCTAAAAAAGTGTATTTCAAATGATTAGAAAATATTTTCTAATTTCAAGGATAATCTAGAACTAGTGGCAAGAGAACACTGGCTTTCAAATTTAAATGTTCAGCAGGTTCATGAATTTTACACTCTGCAGTACAAAAATGAAACAAACCTAAAGTCTTGGTGATAGGACTTGACAGTTTAAAAGCAGTATTTCTCAAAGTGTTGGGGCAGACCAGAAGACCTCTGATTAGCCCACTCACCCTCAAGAAACTCCAGAATAAATAACACTGAAGGAATTTGCTGGGATATCTATAAATGGCTAAGGGAATTAGAGTTGAAGGTTACTATGATAGTTGTAAAGCCTCTGATATGCTAAAGTGAGAAAGTAAGAGGAATGAAAATTATTTGAGAAAATGCTCACAACCCTAACTGATCATCACTATTAGTGACATATCTTGCATGAATCCTACAAATAAAGTAATCCATTTTTCACAAGCTGCACAGTTAGGGTATGATGTACAGCTGACAGTTCTGTTAACTGTAATTTATAAGGTGTTTAAAAGCCATGAAGAATGGTTCGTAGAAGAAGTTATATTGTCTGGGAAATGAAGACCCAAACCAGATTGTAATTCAGAGAATCATAGATTTGTTTAGGTTAGAAAAGACCTTTAAAAGCATTGAGCCCAACCATTACCCTAGCAGATCCAAGTCAACCACTAAGCCGTGTCCCTATGTGCCACATCTACATGCCACATCTACATGTCGTTTAAATACCTTCCTGGCATGCCGACTCAATGACTTCCCTTGCAGCCTGTTACAATGCTTGACAAATCTTTTAGTGAAGAAATTTTGCCTAATAACCATCCTAAACCTCCCCTGGCACAACTTGTGACCATCTCTTCTTGTCCCATCACTTATTACTTGGGTGAAGAGACCATCATCCACCTTGCTACCACCTCCTTTCAGGTAGTTGTAGAGAGCAATAAACTCTCCACTGAGCCTCCTGTCTGAACTGAACAACTCCAGTTCCCTCAGCCAGTCCTCGTAAGAATTCACCTGACTTTCTTAGCAGGAGGTAAATTAAGTTTGGAAATCAGTGTGTCAGAAGATCACTACATATGAAATATGATTCCATTTGAAACATGTGTAAGCAGATTTCACTCGCATGAGTGTAAACAGGTCAGGTTGATCAAAACTACTATACAATACCTTAGAATTTTCCTTAAATTGAAGGAAGCAAGGGAAGGGAAGGGAAGTGGTCCAAAGAAATGGTCTCAGGTTTACCCTCTGCTGTGATGGTAAAGTCCCCCATACTTTGGGCAGAGGCAGGCAAACCCCCAACCAACAAGTGCATCCTGAAGTGTGGCTATACTGGTAACTTGGCTCCCAAAGGCAAGTTCTGAGTGACTGTCAGAACAAGGTACCTATTGAAATTAGATTTTCTTGCTTCTGTGCTTTTAGTTTGTGTAAGTTTGTTTACATTTTGTAATCAACCTAAGCCTTGCTTTGCTAGTATAATCTTCTTTCCTTACTTAATTTTGCCTAGTAACCATGCACATTATGTCTGAAGAAGCTTTGAGGCCAAATAAATCAGTTGGCACACATACCTGTAGGATACCCACAACCCAGGAGAAATGCGGGAAACTGGGACATGTCTCAACAAATAGCAAGAGCCAGTGTTACACTCTGGGGAGAAGTCTTTCCAGTGGTGTACTTATTTAACACATGAGATAGCGCAATTTCAGGTGCCCAACTGAGATTAAATCTTTTGGAGGTTACGCAGTGCTCCAGCACTACTAAGTACAGAATGCATCACAGGGAAGGAGGAGTGAGGCAGAGGAGGTGGAACTCCAAGACAGTCAAGTGTGAGTGCCATGGGGAATCACAGAGTGTATGTCTGCCAGGATCAGCCTTGTGAGTATCTGACATCTAGAAAAATATTCAAGAAATGTAAATACTACATTCCATTGCAAAAGGGTGTAAGAACAGCAAAATTCTGTAAGCTGGAAAAGAAAGAATGACAACAGGCTCTGTGGAGCAGTACTGTACAAAGCTCTTCAATATCAGCTTTCTCATGAAGTGTTTGAATAACAGACAATTAAGAGAGGCTCCACAGCTGAAGTATAATAAGTGCAAAGGTAAGTACAGAGTGGACACTGCCAAAACACATGGCTGACACTGTCATATCACAGTAAGATGCTTCAAACTGGATGCCAGCAGTGTATGAGATTGCTGGACGGGACTTGGGAGTTTTTACTCCTTGCAAAGAATGTTACTTTTTTCAATTACTAGCACATCGCCATTACACCATCGCCATACTTTCTGCAGCTCAGGAGTGTAAGAAAGGAAAACACAGTGTTTGCAGACATCAGAAAGGGCAGAGGCATTCAGTCTCCAGTGGTTATGAGTTCCAGGTTTATTTATTCCATCTGTGGCCCTCTAAAATAGGCTGTAGGCAAGATGACTTGCCCTGGTTGTGGCAGTAGCCTACTTCCAGAGGCCCTTTCCCTGCTCAGCAATAAAACATGGGAAGGACCAGAGTCCCTTGAGAAAGACAGCTTTTAGAAAGGAGCTACTGTCAGAACAATTAATCCAGTAATCACTCTTTTCTCTGTGCAGGTCTGTGGCACCACACGTGGAAAGATGATGACCAATAGTGAGCTGTCTGAGTTACTTGGCAATACTAGTCTACTCTCAGCTACTGTATTTCTTGGGCATTCATTTCTTCAGCGTGGGAAACTTGCTGTAAGCAACCTGTTGTATATATTCAGTAATTATGACACATTCAGGAAATAGATGTGTTCAGCAGCAAAGGCTGGACTGCAGTATATAGCTCTCTTCTATCACTTAAAGAAAGAAGTAGCATCTCAAAAAAGGTCATCTCTCCCACACAGCATGTGACAGGAGTTCAGCAGGACAGAATCCTTTGTGCAGAAATTTCCTTGACAGAAATTGTGGATGGCCTCAGATGAAATGTAGACTGTGACTGTGTTAAGGAATATATTGTTCTTAATTTATAAACTATATGGCAAATATGAATAAAAATATTAATAACCTTACTATGCAAAACTGCCAAAACTTATTAAATAGGTTCGATGTATGGTTACAATCTATATTTTCAATGGGAGTGCACAGTATTCAGGCAACTATAACCATTTTAACTATTTTATGCAAACCAGGAGGAAATGTCAGAAAGAGAATACCCCCGGGAGCAAAATGGCGTCAACCACGCAAGGGGAGACCCGGCAAGAACTGTTAAGCCAAAGAGGCAATGCATTAATTACTCACAGCTGGTTCCACCCAAGTGGGGAGTGCTGCTGCTGTGTACAGCTGTTGAGGCTTTGGGGTGCTCTCATGCGTCAGGAACAGCAGGTTGCCGGCAGGAAGGCCACTCAGTCTCGATGGCTGGTCTGGCTTCAGTGATGGCGGGCTGGTTACGACGCCTCTCGCGAAGGGCCCTTGCTTTGTCCTGGGGAAACTGAGGCATGGTGAAATTCTAGTTGCAAGGGAAGCAGGCTTGGCTCTGGCTCCAAGGTTTGTGGCTTCTCTCTTAGCTTTGCAGTGTGTAGGCTCGTGGCTTTATCCCAGGCTCTGGACCGGGCACTTGAGGCAATGCAACTCAAGGGAACAGGTTTAAGACAGGTTTAAACAAGGCAAGACTTAGGTAAAGCTTAAGCAAGGCAAGGCAACTAGAAATCAGTTTGTATATATATATATATATATATATATATATATATATATATATATATCTTGCCCGAGATCCAACTGGGCCAATAGGGCAACTGAAGCCAACACACAGTTACCTAATGAGAAGGGGTTCTGCCAGGCTGTGGCCATAAAAGGCAGAACCATAGGCCTGGTCAGGCAGGAGCAGTGGCCAGTACATGTGCCCTTACCCCAGAAGGAGAGTTGTTTACCAGACACACATGGTCCTATCCCCTTTGTTCCTTTTCCTGCGTTATTCCAACTTTCTGCAGGGAGGAGCGGGGAGAGGGGGTCCATGTCTAGACACATGAGGGTCTGTCTGGGTTAGCACTGGGGCTGTTTAGCCCTACCATGACAGACTGGCAGTGCAACAGCAAGAGAAGGAGCCTTAATAGGCAGAAGATATGTGCACTGAGGTAGAAACACCTATTTCAGCTTTTATTTAAACCTTGCCATACAGCTATGTGGTTCTCCTTGTATCAATCCCCATTACATACAGTTTCTTAATGACTGCTGAGGCTTGAAGTAACAAAACAAAACTGTACTGTTTTCAAGCATGTTTAACTCCAACAACTTCTGCATTCTAGTGAAAGAATTACAATAAAGCTTTATGTGAACAATGATGCAGGCATGAAGGTGTGAGTAAAGACTTAAAGTCTGGGTGGGTTTCTTTTTTTTGCAAAAGCAAAACAAAGGACCATATACCCAAAGTACAAGAAGTCAGAGAAGCAGAAACCACAGGAGCTGAAGCGTCGACTCATCCAGCACTTTCAGATTTAGAGGACAGGACAGAATTGCTTTCACACCCAGTTTTGTACTGCTTAATTCTGTTGGCTTCAGTGGGGTAATATAAGTTTTTTAGTCATAAAAAATAAGAACAGAATCAGGTCAATCTGTCTTTCTATTAATTATTCATTGCCTAAGCCTAGGGACTCACTGCAGCTGAGGCCCACGTGCACTGCTGCTATAGCAGCCGTACCAAAAAGGCAGTGATGATGTTGTTAGGCCTTTAGGTCCCTGGTATCAGCAAATTATCACTGCTTCTATATACCTATAGTGTTTTCAGACAGACCTTCGTATTCAGAAAGTACAGTTGCACTTATCCACGTTATTTTAAAAATGCATTTCAAAGGATCCTGCAAAACATGACCTGCACACACGTTTAGTATGACATAAATACAGGCTAAAGCGACCACTGAAGAAGTGTATCTGTATCTGTAGTTAAAGCCTACTAAATTAAATTTTAAAGAATTCACTCAGACTGGAAATCATATCACTGTGTGTGGGCACAGAAGAAAGCTCAGTAAATTCTGGCTTGGTGGGTGAGTCAGCATGAGTCATCAGCAGACATACCATCCCACGGTTATATGAATCCACAAGGTACATTTAGAAACATTTCACAGTAGCAAAATAATGCCATCCTCCTGCTTTTTGTCTAGATGACATTAATAACAGCCAACACTTTCATAAAATATCGTAGGTGTTCTCAGCTCAGCGTGTGAGGTTAAAAAAAAACAATTTAAAAATCCCTCTAATCTGGTATTTTCATTAAGCAAAGCTAGCACAAACACAAAAACCAACCCAACAATCAACCAAACAAACAGTTGGGAAAGCCTCAGGTTGCAAGCAAAACCATTTACACAGCTGCATTACACTGACAAACAAGTGAGCAACTGCTACTTTTCAGGTGGATTTCTGATTACTTGGTTGAATCAAAAGGTTTTTTTGTCCTCTCTTCCAGTTTTAATTGTTCCCACCATTCAACATTTCAAGTGGCTAATAAGATGTTATGAAAAATTAAGTTATTTAGCTGACATCACCAACAGTGTAATAAGCAAAACAGTGTCAATTCTGTTCCAAAGGATTTTTTAATTATGGCATCTTTTTCAAATACTCTGAATGCAGAGCAGATGAGCATTTGTAAGGCTGAAACTATTCCTGCTTTCTCCTCTTCCATTTTCTGTGGAAAAGTTACAATTGTTTGCTCTATGTTTCATTTTCCTCTGAAACAGATTTAATTTTCTTCAGCCTGTCATTCTATATATGATTTTCCATCCTGGTCCTATTCTATTCTATTCTATTCTATTCTATTCTATTCTATTCTATTCTATTCTATTCTATTCTATTCTATTCTATTCTATTCATCACCCAGCATACCCCAATCTGTACAGCTACACAGGAAATGCATTTTGAGAGCTCTAATATTTACTTTTTTCTTTAGCTTTGCTGAAGATTAGGGAAATTTCACAAGTGGTGTGGCTGCGTTCGCAATGTAACGAATGGGCTAAGATTGCTCATGGGCATGCACATACATGGCTATTTGATCAGATGACCATCTCAAAACCCAGCCTGGAAACCAAGTCCACTGCCATGATTAGTCATCCACTTGGATCCCACTTGCTACAGTGATGCTGCACAGATGCAGCCAGATTCACATCAGCTAATCCAGTTGTAAAACAGAGGCCTTGTTTCTATCAGATATGTTAAAATCTATGTAAACAGAAATGGCTTAATCTCTTATTTTAGGCAGCAGACTCTTGTTTCCCACTCTCCCAGCAGCTTGGTAAATGCATTCTGAATTTGTTGTCTCATTATCCTCAAAGGGAGGATCATAGACTCATAGAATCATAGAATCAATAAGGTTGGATAAGACCTCAGAGATCATCAAGTCCAACCTGTCACCCAACACCTCATGACTGCTAAACCATGGCTTCAAGTGCCTCATCCAATCCCTTTTTGAACATGGTCATGGAAAGAGAGAAACTCCTACTTAACATTATATATATATATATATATATATATATACACACACACACCCCCCATTACATACCTAAGTATACCTTATCACCTTTTAAGGGGTTGATTAACATTACCTAATGTTTAAGGGGTTGAGTCCACCTGCAAGCTGACTGCGTAGATAACGGAGTGGCCTAAATGGTGTCTGCTAATAGATGTTTATACAAATAAATACCTCGATAAACTAACCCTTTCAGTTGAAGAATGACACTTTCATAAAGCTCATCAGTTTGCTAAATCAGTGGCATACTGTATTTTAATAAAACTAAAAGAATCATACAAAAGGTTCATAACAAAGTATTTTTCAAAGATGATTTAATACTTGGCTGCAGGAGAGGACTTAATAAATTCTTGAGTTATCCTTGAGGGAGGATCTCTTTTCCAGCAGAGGCTATCAGGGTCTCGAAGAGGTGCATGGAATTTCCTTTTCTTTCACAAGTCCTCACAGGAGAAACCTCAAAACTGAAGTTCACAGACTCACACCTCAAACATTCCAGTCAGACCTACTGATGGTCCACTGGGTAGGCCTACAAGAGGGAAAACTGTATTTACCGCCCTTACATGTTTTCAGGGGCTTTTAAGGATGGATGTCTGGATCACAGGAATGAGCCACTCTCCCTGCTTATCATCTCCCATGCCTGGGCAGTGGAAGCTCCTAAGTGCTCTGTCAGTCTTTGCTCACTATTAGACTGCCTTGAAGGGTGGAATGGGTTCATGTGCAGGCCTTTAGTATATCTTGGGGCTAAGGCTGCACCTCGCTTCAGCTACATAGCCATTGGATGAGTATCTGAAAAAGCATTCAGGTACTTCAGTCCTCTTGAGACCTCAAAGAGCACTCTGAACTCTCAAGGAAATTTCAGCCCCTGTGACTAGGTAATGGGATGCTATTATAAGTTTTCAGGAGTGTTTTTATAAGTTGCTATTGTAAGTTTTTCTCTAAGGGTTTGAGATGCTTATTCTTAAAATTCTCTATAGTTCCTGTAGTGTTTTCCTGAGTTAAGTAATTCCTGAATGCACTTTCTGTCCAAATGGACAGTAGATAATTCAACTAAGGAAATACATTGTCATCCTCTGTCCTTCAATCCTGTGTCTTTGCTGGAAAAGGATGATTAAAGGCTTTTTCTGCTCTAGCAACAGGTGGATCTCCTAAGATGAAACTGCTGAGTAATCTTGGTAATTTTCCAGTGTGCTGCTTCATTTGATGTGATTTAGAGCACCCTTTTCATGCCTATAGCATTTAGGGAATAGTTAGCTAAGAGCCACTAATAGCATCAAACCTTCAGGTCTGTCATGCAGACCTGCTGCTACAGTTTCTAGCTTTGATAAACTGGATGTCAAGATCAGGTAGAAGTGCTGATATTTCAAATTAAAAAAAAAGGGAGAGAAGGTGAGAGATAGAATGAACTTAAGAAGTAAAGGAAGGAATGAAGGAAACAAGTTCTGGAGATAAAGGTTTGGCTGGAGTTTTACATAAATTAGTTTGTTATGTAAAATAACTTTTAACAAACACAAATATATTGCATTATTTTTCAACATCCTTTAATCTGCCTAGTTGTCTGATAGAAAGTCAAATAACATTTCTAAAAGTGAAAATGAAGCATGACAGAATCAATCTAAGCCTGTTCATTGGCAGCAACCCTTATCATAGTATCATAGTATCAGTCAGGGTTGGAAGGGACCACAAGGATCATCTAGTTCCAACCCCCCTGCCATGGGCAGGGACACCCCACACTAGATCAGGCTGGCCAGAGCCTCGTCCAGCCTGGGCTTAAACATCTCCAGGGACGGGGCCCCAACCACCTCCCTGGATAACCCATTCCAGGGCTTCACCACTCTCCTGGTGAAGAACTTCCTCCTCACATCCAGCCTGAATCTTCCCACCTCCAGCTTCATTCTATTCCCCCTAGTCCTGTCACTACCTGATAGCCTGAGAAGTCTCTCCCCAGCCTTCTTGTAGGCCCCTTCAGGTACTGGAAGGCCACAATGAGGAGTCTTCTCTTCTCCAGACTGAACAGCCCCAACTCTTTCAGTCTGTCCTCATAGGAGAGGTGCTCCAGCCCTCTGATCATCCTCGTGGCCCTTCTCTGGACACCTTCCAGCACCTCCAGATCCCTCTAGTAATAGGGGCTCCAGAACTGGAGGCAGTACTCCAGGTGGGGTTTCACCAGAGCTGAGTATGCTTTGACAATATTAACCATCACCTGAAGTTTGTTTGCACAGATATGATGACGATGTGATATGATAGATAGATGTATGACATATGACAGATATGATGTATGAAATGCAAGGCAGTGGGTAATGTGACAGTATTTTGCAGGTCTATATGTGTATTTGTTGACTGTATGCATATACATATATTTGTGTAATTCTGATTAAATTAAAAGCATAATGATTTTGACTTTAAACTAGTTGATACCAGCTGAGTTAATTCACATGTGTAATTTGCCCCCTTTAAGCCATGAAAGTAGCCACCACCTAGCTCAGTATACTGCAGCTTTAAGCAGAGAGAGCAGAGAGGTGGAGTTATCAGGGCACCAGAGATGTGGACATGAGAGACAGAAAGGCTGGAGTTGGGTAAGTGATGAAGAAGCCCACAGGGCAGAGCTGTAAATCAAAACCAGCTAAATAAACGCCACTTGTTTCATTTTCTGGTTTTGCACACCAATCTGTGTAGACTGACTGTGGGCTGTGCTAGTATCTTAAAAAAAATAAAATATGGAAGTGCTGAGCTAGCTTTGAGTGGGAACATGGGAGGCAGTGAGGAGGCAGCAACAGAGGCCGTGGATTTTACGTGCTTAGGGAAAAAATCACATCAAATACGAGCGTGTAAAGGCTGCTGGGTGTCAGAGTGCATAGTGCTGAGCCAACATCATTCTGCTCTCTGAACTGATTGATGAGCAGACCTGACATCTAGCAGTGCTAGTCATGGCACGTGGTGAACAGTTTTGGAGCAACAAAAGAAATCCAGCGGGTGCAGGGACAGAGGAAATACTGGCTACTCAGCACGGCTGGGATAAGCCTAGTACCGGCTCAGTCAATGCCACAGCTCTCCTCTTTTCTCAGCTAAAGTCTGGCAGGGAATTGCTCTGTGGTATAAGCACCATCCTTCCTTAGATGTTACTAATGGTGCAAACCAGCTAATGAAAGGCTTCCATGAGCTGCATTGTTTGTTTGGCAAGTGCAAAGGCACAGTAAGACATGTAAGAGGATGTTTGTGCTGCTGGTGGGCAAGGGGCAGATTGGGACCATGAGGTGTATAGGACGGTAGGACTGCTCTCAGAACTGTCCTTCAAAGAGCTGCTGGGACTGAGAAGCCCTGAGGCTCCAGCAGAGCCTGGCAGTGCACGTGCCTTCCTGCTGACAGCTGCTGTGCTTGGAGGCCAGGATGGAGTGGGCAGCTACGGAGCGGACCTAGGGATAAGGATTCTTAAGGAAGTGCTGCCAGAAGAGAGTGCAATGAAAACCAATGCATGTAAAATTGCTTAATTATACAGTGCTTAATTGCATATATCTACACGTAGAGAACAGTGAGTAGGAGTAGCCCATATTAGTTACCTGCACAGTAAAAAAGTTCCTAGGTACTGCAGTTCATTAAAGTGAATTTCACCTCACCCATTGGTTTCTTCTTTTGCTTTTTTTGGAAATCCCAAAAGCTTGTCTTGTAAATTAGTGTAGCCATCGACTTGCTGAGGGTAATGCTACTAGCTACACTGCTGGCAGATCTCCCAAAAGCCTAAAACCTGTGGGCTTGCTTTCTTTTCACATCACTGATTCATCCATTGCTCTCCTCCCTCAAGATTTACAGTGCATCAGGACCTGACTGGAGGAGCTGTCTGTCATACTTCCAGTTAATCAATGACCTACTTTATTATTGCATTTAAAGCATGGGCTCAAAGAGAGGCTTTTTGCATCGAGTGAAGATCTGATCAATAACTGGCATGAAGGACATGGCAGGGAACAGGGCTGTGGAAGAGAGTATAGTTTTTACTAAATGTCATTTCGTGACACATCCCCTTGGTTGTCCAGTCTATTTTGGGTACAACAGGATGTCATCATTCTGGTTACTCCTTCAATTACAGATGTGCAGATTGTGGAAATACAGTGAGGCTTTCATAAGCATATTAGCACATCACAGAAGGGAACAAAACAATCTTCATTTTCATCCCCATCACTTGATTGTATGCATCTTCTTAGGTATAATTGCAAATATAACACAACTTAGCATTTTTATAAATATACTAATATTTTTATAAATATACTAATACAATATACTAATGCTAAAAAGAGGGCAAGAAGAACCTCCCCTCTTTATTGGACCGGGAGGGGAATGTTGTAACCAAATCAGAGGGAAAGGCTGAGGGACTAAATACCTTCTTTGCCTCCATTTTTGACAGGAGGATTTCAGGATAACTGGCCTCCTGAACTGGTAGATAGGATCAGGGAACAGTATTGTGCCCCTGAAATCCATGAGGAAGTGGTTAGGGATTTTAGGGTTAGGGAATTAGTTCAGGACCTGCTGAGCCACTTGGATACTCACAAGTCCATGGGACCAGATGGGATCCATCCTAGGGTGCTGAGAGAGCTGTCAGATGAGCTCCAAGCCTCTCGCCATCATTTTCCATCAGTCCTGGCTCACTGGAGAGGTCCCAGACAACTGGAAACTGGCCAATGTGATGCCCATTCACAAGACCCCCAGGTTCCTTTTGCCTTCACTGCTCTCCAGCAGGTCAGTCCCCAGCCTACACTGGTCCATGGAGTTGTTCCTTCCCAGGTGCAAGACTCCACACTTGCCCTTGTTGAAATTCTTCAACTTTCTCCCTGCCCAACTCTCCAGCCTGTCCAAGTCTCACTGAACAGCAGCACAACCCTCTGGTGTGTCACCTACTCCACCCAATTTGGTGTCATCAGCAAACTTGCTGACAGTGCACTCTCTGCCCTCATCCAAGTCATTGATGAATATATTGAACAGCTCTGGTCCCAGTACTGACCCTGAGGGACTCCGCTAGACACAGGCCTCCAACTAGACTCTGTCCCATTGACCACAACTCTTTCACTTCTTTCCTTCAACTGCTTCACAATCCACCTCACTGCCTGATAATCCAGACCGCACTGCCTCAGTTTAATTGCAAGGGTGCTGTGGGAGACAGTGTCAAATGGCTGCTTTTGACACAGCCCAACTGTGTGTTTACAGTTTTGAGAGCATATCAGAAGCTGTTATATCTTAACTGTCATAGCTCAAAGGGTTCCAAAGATCAGACAGGCCATGGATGCTGATTATTATGAAATTTATATGATAAGGCTATGCAGAAAGAAACCCAATTTATTTAGTTACAAACTGAATAATTGGATATGTAAATCAGTAGCCATGGGTCACATAATGCCATCATTTTGAGAACAAATTCACTCTAAGAGCTGATCTAAACTGAAAACCACAAGCAACAGCTGAACAAGATCTAACACATCCAATAGGGAAATAAAATTGTACTGAAATGACCACATTCCAATGAAATGTAAACTTCACCCAAATTCTGACTAGATTCCTTCAGTGTCTTGTATGCTAAATCTCCCTCAAGGGTGATTTTTCTTGGACATCTCAGGCATATCAACATCCATATTGCAAGCCCTTCTCCTATCACTGCTGCACACAGCAGAGCTACTGATGGTCTGCTCCACCCAGAGTGTGGAGAGACTTGCCAGGAATATAGGGTCCACTTGCCAGGAATATAGGGTCCTTTCCAAAGGGAGAAAGCAGCTTAGTTGGTTGCTCAGGTAAATGCAAGCTACCAGGCCTTTTGTCCTCCTTTTTGTTCCTTGTACAACCGTCCTATCCTGTGAATGAGATGTGTTGCCACTGAAGTCAGTCATGCAAGTACTAAAAAGGGTGATGTGGTGTTTCCTGTAGATACAGAAGCGTAGAATCACAGAATCGTTTTGGTTGGAAAATACCTCTAAGATCACCAAGTCCAGCCAAATGGCCTTCCTTATACTAAAAGCCTCCATAACCTGTACTGTGGAGTATTGCGTCCTGTTCTGGGCTCCCCAGTTCAAGAAGGACAGGGAACTGCATGAGAAGGTAGAGCAAAGGGCTACAGAGATGATTGGGGAACTGGAGTTTCTCTATTATGAAGAAAGGATGTTGGATTTGGGGCTTTTTAGTCTAGAGAAAAGGTGGCTGAGGCAGGATCTTGAGAATGCTATAAATGTTTATAAATACTTAAGGGTGGGTGTCAGGAGGGTGGGGCCAGTCTTTTTTCCTTTCTGCCCAGTGAAAATACAAGAGGCGACAGGCACGAACTCTAACATAGGAAGCTCCATCTAAACATGAGAAGGAACTTTCAGGGTGCTGCAGCATTGGAACAGGCTGCCCAGAGGGATAGTGGACTCCATCTCTGGAGTCATTAAAAAACCACCTGGATGCTGTCCTGTGCAACCTGCTCCAGGCAAAGCTGCTCCAGCAGGGGGATTAGACTAGATGACCTCCAGAGGTCCCACCCAACCCCTGTCATCCCCGAACAGGGATTGTGCAGCCTCTGAATAATTCATCTGTGCAAGAAGAACAGTAAGAACAGGTAGCCCTGGAGCAATGTGGAAAACATCCCACCAGAGTGAGGAGTGTGAGGTGTTTCTGGACTGCTTTTCGTGTGCTCAGAGTATCTAACAGCACCCACCAGTGCTCCTCTGTACCAAGGCATGCAGGATCCCACACCAGCGGTGTGGCAACAGCTGACGTTGTCCCAGCTGAAAAAAAATCAGGAAAGACACCATCTTTCCTCAGTGTTTGTATCAGATTCTGCACAAGCCAAGGGCTGAATCTCCACCCTGAGGCTTTATCTCCATTTTCATGGCAGTGATGTTAATCCAAGTGATTCACACAGAGCTTCTGAGTTACTCTGTCATAATGTAAAGCAAAAAGCTCCACTGGAAATGCAACAATGAAAATTACAATAAAGGCCAACTAGATTACTTTTTCTCAGACTAAATCACACAAAGAACGTTTCAAAAGGTGAGGTGCTGACTAAGGCACCACTCCAACTGGGATAAGCATAATTTAGGTTTGGTAACTGTAATAGCTTCTAAGTGAAATTCATTTGCTGCCAGTAGTGCAGCTCTAACTGATTTTCATCTGCACTTTTAATAAAGCAATTATAAACCAGCATAGTCTCCAGTATGTGAAAGCGGCCAAAGCTGAAACAGAAATTAATAATTTAATAGGGTAAGGTACCCAGGGCCTGAAAAGAGTGTCCTGGAATTAGCAATGCTAATGGCTTTTCTCAGATAGCTGGCTTGTCATAATAGTGGATACAGTGGCCTGCCATGAAGTACACTGCACTTAAACCCACTTCAGAGCCTGGGAGCCAGCTCTGCTGCACATCAATGTCTTCCCAGCATCTCCCGCACTTTTACAGCAATGCCAGAATCGGGTCTGTTTCAGCCATTTCCCAAAGCTGATTGTCCTGATGCAGCTCACCAAAAAGACAAGGGTTGTGATAACGAAAATCTTTTCTGCCTCCTTTTGAAAGTATTTGTTGATTCAGGCCTAGACCTAACATTTGAGCTGAAACTTCCAGTATTTGAAGAAGGCTGAAAAATCTGATTACAGCTGAGGTACATGTGGGGAAATTTCAAAAAGCCTTGCAAATTTCAGGAGTGTTTTGTTTGTCAGAAAGATCTGTTTCAGCAGCCTGTAATTTCCAACAAGAGACTTGCTTCATAGTATCACAGTATGTTAGAGGTTGGAAGCGACCTCCAGAGATCATTGGGTCCAATCCCCCTTGCCAAAGCAGGATCACCTGGGGTTGTCCACACAGGAATGCATCCAGGTGGGTTTTGAAAGTCTCCAGAGAAAGAGACTCCACAACCACTCTGGGCAGCCTGTTCCAGTGCTCCGTCACCCTCACTGTAAAGAGGTTTCTCCTCATGTTGAGGTGAAACCTTCTATGTTCAACTTTGAACCCATTGCAGTATCACAGTATCACAGTATCGCTAAGGTTGGAAGAGACCTCGAAGATCATCGAGTCCAACCTGTCACCACAGACCCCACAACTAGACCATGGCACCAAGTGCCACAACCAGTCCCCTCTTGAGCACCTCCAGGGATGGCGACTCCACCACCTCCCCGGGCAGCCCATTCCAATGGTGAATCACTCTCTCGGTGAAGAACTTTCTCCTCACCTCCAGCCTAAACTTCCCCTGGCGCAGCTTGAGACTGTGCCCCCTTGTTCTGGTGCTGGTTGCTAGGGAGAAGAGGCCAACCCTTCCTGGCTACAACCACCTTTCAGGTAGTTGTAGAGAGCAATGAGGTCGCCCCTGAGCCTCCTCTTCTCCAGGCTAAACAGCCCCAGCTCCCTCAGCCTCTCCTCACAAGGCTGTGCTCAAGGCCTCTCCCCAGACTTGTTGCCCTTCTCTGGACACGTTCAAGTGTCTCGATGTCCTTCTTAAATTGAGGGGCCCAGAACTGGACACAGTACTCAAGGTGTGGCCTAACCAATGCAGAGTACAGGGTCACAAAGACTTCCTTGCTCCTGCTGGCCACACTATTCCATTGTTCCTTGTCTTCTTACTGTGTGTCACTAAAAAGAGCTTGGCCCCCTCCACTTCACACCCACCCCTCAGATATTTATACACAGTGATGAGATCTCCTCTCAGTCCTCTCTTCTCAAGGCTAAACAGCCCCAGGAATCTCAGTCTCTCTTCATAGTGGAGATGCTCCAGTTCCCTAATCTCCCTTGAGATGATCAAGTCCCCTAATCATCCTCATGGCTCTCTGTTGCATTCTCTCCAACAGTTCTCTGTCTTTCTTGAACTGGGAAGCCCAAAACTGGATGCAGTATTCCAGGTGTGGTCTCACCAGGACAGAGTAGAGGGATAGAAGAACCTCCCTAGACCTGCTGGACACATCCTTCTTGATGCATCCCAGGACACCATTGGCTCTCTTGGCCACAAGGGCACATTGCTGTCCCATGCAGAACTTGCTGTCCACCAGAGCTCCCAAGGACAGCCCCTAACCTGTACTGGTGCCTGTTGTTATTCCTCCCCAGGTGTAGGACCCTGTACTTGTCCTTATTAAACTTCATGAGGTTTGGCTGCACCCAGCTCTCCAGCCTGTCCAGGTCACTTTGGATGGCTGCACAACCCGATGGGGTGTCAGCCAACGCTCCCAGCTTTGTATCATCAGTGAACTTGCTGAGGGTACTCTCAATACCCTCATCCAGGTCACTGATAAAGATATTGAACAAAACTGGACCCCATACCAATCCCTGGGGAACACCGCTGGCTACAGCCTCTAAGTTTACTCTGTGCCACTGATGACGACCCTCTGACCTCTGTTGTCAGCCAGTTTTCAATCCACCTCACTGACCAGCCATCTATGCCACATTTCCTGAGCTTTTCTATGAGGATATTATGGGAGACAGTATCAAAAGCTTTTCTGAAGTCAAGATATATGACATCCACTGTTCTTCCCTCACCTACCCATTTGGTCATAATTTCATAGAGGGCTATCAGGTTAGTCAGACAGGATCTTCCCTTCTAAAGAGATCTTCTAAGGATCTTCCACTTCTAAGGAGGAAGAATAGGTCAGAAGGTAGGAACAAATGGATTGTCATTTAGGAAGTTTCCTCGATGTTATGGAGAGATTGTTACCTAATAATGAACTTAAGTTCTTGGAATATCCTTCCCCTGTTTTTAAAGACCATACATTCACTTATTCAGAAATACTAGACAAGTCTCTTAATTTTGCTGTGCTATGTAGTACTTATTTGTAAATAAGCATCCTACTTGCCTTATGTGAAGCTGGCAAGTAAACACACCAGTGCTTGTGGAGCATTTGAGATATTTGGGTGCCAGTGAGCCAGAAATCAAGAGCATTTGCTATCGTTATATCCTATGTTCTCACTCCACGTATTTTTGTTATGGAATCCACATGTACAAGAATAAAAGCAACTGGCACTGCTTTCTTAAGACAAGCCAGTCCTTTCTTAAGACAAGTGAGTCTTTTTTCTAGAAGCTCACAATCTGGCCCTGTAGCTTTGGCTGTCTGCCAGGCAAGTTAGCGCTGGTATCCTGTAGGCTAATGTAACTCTTGAATCACTTGTCTAAATTTAGATGCTTGCCTCAGAATTGCCTCCAAATGTTTAAATAGATCTCACAGTGATGCTTTTGAGGTTTTGTGGGGGTTTGTTCTTTAAATCAGACACACTTTTCATTTGGGCCTTTTTTTTTGAAGTCAAAAAGAAATAGTTGTTATTCATAGTGATTAATTTAAACATACAAGCTCTGAATAGTTGAGAAGTGCATTCCCAGCATGGCTTGTGTTCAACAAGATGGATGCCTGACTGCCTAGGTGCAGGAGCAACAGGTAGAGTGGATGGTTTGTTTTCCTTCTCCGGCAGCCCCCAGGAGCAGCGCACAGGATGGGAACTGTGCAACTCAGCATTATAGAATGCAAAACACAATGGCTCTATCAGTGTTGTCTCTTCAGGGCATGTGCCCAGAGTTAGTCACCAGAAGAGTGACTTCAGGCCTAAGTGAAGTCAGAGGACCTGTCTGGGTTATCCGTTCTCTATCCTACCTCCCTGAAGGTGTGGGAGGTGGGGAAGAGCCCAGTGAAGCAGGTTTGCAGTCATGCCTCACCATTTCCTTTGACTGACCCCACGCTTGGTCTTTGTGCTTCCTTTCTGACTAGTTGATAATATCATTGTGTTATGATGAGTGTTATGATGAGCTATATCTGTGGGCAGTGTTAAATCAATCAAAGGAGCAATTATGAGCAGATCCCTGGCAGATATGTGTCAGTTCATTTTGGGGTGGCGTCAGGCCCAGTGACACATCTGACGAGCAGTCAGAGGCTGAGGCTTGGTCACTGATATGAGACTAAGCTCACAGAAAGTCCCACAGACTTAGATGAACCACTAGTGAAGAGGCACGAATCCAGAGCATTTCTGAGCCTGGAATGGAAATTGCATTTTCTGAGCTAAGCTTTGTACCATCATTTTTTATTCAAGGCTAATTAAAGCAAAGCTGTCCAACAGAGGATAAGCTCATGGATGGTTTGGAGTTCATTATACACTGTGTATACTGCTATCTGTCAGTGTATAGAAACTTCCTCTGCTTCTGAGCTTCAGAAACTGAAAGCAAGTGCTATAAGTGGTATGCTAGAGGAACACTGCAGAATAATGGGTAAGTGACCAGTACAGTGAGATTTATAAGAACATTTATGAATGCTTCAGTTATAAACATCTAGCTGTACTGCAAGCACACACAGAGAAACAACTCTGTGGTTGAAGTATTGATAGGCATATGCAGTCCCTGCTGCTCTACTGAGGCAAATGGGATGTCTGGGAGAAGCAGATGTAGGAAGTTTGTCATGAGCTGGAGACCGTGTTAACCTCCTCAAACTCCATACACTGCTCAACATGGCAATAGCTGACTCCACTCATGTTTTGTGTTCTTACAATGCATGGTTACTATTCACTTACCAAATGTGGCAGCTACATTTGGTTTGTTACAGGCCCCAGTACAGGTTAGGGCTGCCCTGCTGGAAAGCAGCTCCACAGAGAAAGACCTGGGAGTCCTAGTGGACAGCAAGTGCTCCATGGGACAACAATGTGCCCTTGTGGGCAAGAGAGCCAATGGTATCCCAGGGTGCTTCAAGAAAAGTTTGTCCAGCAAGTTTAGGGAGGTTCTTCTACCCCTATACTCTGTCCTGGTGAGACTATATACCTGGAATACTGCCTCCAGTTTTGGGCTTCCCAGTTCAAGAGAGACAGGGACCTGCTGGAAAGAATCCAATGGAGAGCTGTGAGGATGATTAGGGGACTTGATCACCTCTCCTATGAAAAGAAACTGAGATCCCTGGGGCTATTTAGTCACGAGAAGAGAAGACTGAGAGGAGATCTGCTCAATGTGCATAAATATCTGGGGGGGGTGTCAAGTGAATGGGGCCAAGCTCTTTTTGGTGGTGTGGAATAATAAGACAAGGAACAACAGGTTCAAGTTTGAACATAGAAGGTTTCACCTCAGCGTGAGGTTTCTTTACAGTGAGGATGACAGAGCACTGGAACAGGCTGCCCAGAGAGGTTGTGGAGTCTCCTTGTCTGGAGACTTTCAAAGTCCACCTGGATGCATTCCTGTGTGGACTACCCTAAGTGATCCTGCTTTGGCCTAGGGGTTGGACTCAATGATCTCTGGAGGTCCCTTCCAACCCCTAATGCACTGTGATACTGTGTACTGTGGTACTGTGATTCTGTATAATTAACAACTTTATTCTATATATAAGTACTGCAGCATCCCATATATTTTTCTCTGAGGTATCTGGTATTGGCCAGGGTCAGATCCTAGATTTTTTGGGACCAGCTTGGGAATTCTTCCTTGTTTTATTAAATAAAGTCATAATGTTTCCCTTGCATATGGCAAATAGCCAAAGTTGAAGCTTATAAAACATTATGTTAGCAGCATCGACCCCAAAAGAATCTGAACAAACTGTAACATATATTTATACATAAACATACATATGTCTGTGTACACAAATATACTTCTATAGGAAGCAGTGTCTGAAATACCATACTCCCTGAGGAAAAGAACAGCAGTCGGCTGGTGCTGAACTCACCCCACAGCAGCAATAGGAAGAGGAATTTTGCTCTGTGTCTACAAAGGTGAACTACAAAAACAGAGATCAAATTGACAGCATTCATGCAGAGCATCTCTCCTGCACCAGGCCTCAGCCCAGAGTGTGTGGCACCCCACAGAGCAGCACTCATAGGTGAGTGCCTTGGAGCTGAGAAAGGCTGAATTTGCACCAAAAGATTGAAGCATTCATTCATAGCCAGAAGTCACAGGAAATTTGCAATGGGAATAGTGAAGTGGAAGGTGTAGCTAGAGAAGCAAGGAGTTAGTACAAAAGGACAAATCTAGGGCCAAAGTTATCTGAGAAACTGATCTCTCAAATTTGCTGGTGTCCATCAGTGCAGCACTTGAGCCTTGTGGATAGTGAGAAATTCTCAGTGTTGTGGTATGTTTTGGGAAAGAGGTGAAATGGATTGCTCAGTGTAAAGTTTGAAGATTTGTGAGTGACCAGGAGCTTCAAGCATGCTGTCTGAAAACAGCCAGAACTTAAAAGGCAGTCAAGGCCGTGGGCTTTCTCTATTTAACTCTTTTAATTCTTTAATTATATAACACATTAATCTTCCTCCTTTCAAGAAGAGAAGATAGAGCATTTAGCTAAGGAGGGATGTGTGCTTGGATCTCATTTTGAACACACGCACACACACACACAGACAGACTTTTTATTAGGGAGTGTTAATTTCATTTTGGATCTGTGTTTTCCTTCTGATCATTTTCAGCATTTAAAAACAGATAGCTGGGGAAAAGACCTTTAGAACTGTCAAAGTTTACATGTGGAGCTGAATTTAAAACCACAGTGGCATGAATCCATGGCCCATGCATATACTATACTATTAGACTTCCAGGGATGTAGACTTAGATTTCCTGTGTGGTCTGTGGCCCAGACTACAACATAGTGTTTTCCACATGCCAGAGCTGAAGTGTCAGCATCAATAATAATTTCAACAGCAAAGTCATCAAACTGGTCAATGTCATTCAGTTATCTTCTGCTATGATCACAGGATCACAGAATGTTAGGGGTCAGAAGGGACATCTAGAGATCATCCAGTCCAACACCCCTGCCAAAGCAGGATTACCTAGAACAGGCCACACAGGAATGCATCCAGGTGGGCTTTGAAAGTCTCCAGAGAAAGAGAGGACACAATCTCTCTTCTGGGCAGCTTGTTCCAGTGCTCTGTCACCCTCACTGTAAAGAAGAGTTTCCTAGTGTTGAAGTGCAACCTCCAGTGCTCCAGCTTGTATCCATTGTTCCTTGTCCTATCACTGGACACCACCAAAAAGAGACTGGTACCTTCATCTTGACATCCACCCTTCAGATATTTATGGACGTTAATAAGATCCCCTCTCAGACTTCTCAACACTAAACAGCCCCAGGTCTTTCAGTCTCTCTTCATAGGAGAGATGTTCAAGTCCTGCAATCATCCTCATAGCTCTCTGTTCGACTCTTGAACTGGGAAGCCCAAAATGGGATGCTGTATTCCAGGTGTGGTCTCACCAGGACAGAGTATAGGGGTAGAAGAACCTCCCTAGACCTGCTGGACAAACTTTTCTTGAAGCACCCTGGGATACCATTGGCTTTCTTGCCCACAAGGGCACATTGTTGTCCCATGGAGCACTTGCTGTCCACTAGGTCTTTCTCCGCGGAGCTGCTTTCCAGCAGGGCAGCCCTAACCTGTATTGGGGCCTCTTGTTATTCCTCTCCAGATGCGGGACTTTACACTTGTCCTAATGGAACTTGATGAGGTTCACCTTTGCCCAGCTCTCCAGCCTGTCCAGATCTAGAATAGAATAGAATAGAATAGAATAGAATAGAATAGAATAGAATAGAATAGAATAGAATAGAATAGACCAGACCAGGTTGGAAGAGCCCTTCAAGATCATTGCATCCAACCTATCATCCAACACCACCTAATCAACTAGTACGTGCAACAAAGCACCCTATCAAGTCTCCTCCTGAACACCTCCAATGATGGTGACTCCACCACCTCCCCGGGCATCCCATTCCAATGGGCAATCACTCTGTGTAGAATTTCTTCCTAGCATCCAGCCTTAAACCTCTCCTGGAGCAGCTTGAGACTGTGTCCTCTTGTTCTGGTGCTGGTTGCCTGGAAGAAGAGACCAACCCCCACCTGGCTACAACCTCCCTTCAGGTAGTTGTAGAGAGCAAGAAGGTCACCCCTGAGTCTCCTCTTCTCCAGGCTAAGCAACCCCAGCTCCCTCAGACTCTCCTCATAGGGCTTGTGTTCCAAACCCCTCACCAACTTTGTTGCCCTTCTCTGGACACGTTCCAGCAAGTCAACATCCTCCCTAAAGTGAGGGGCCCAGAATTGGACACAGGACTCAAGGTGTGGCCTAACCAGTGCAGTGTACAGGGGCAGAATGACCTCTCTGCTCCTGCTGGCCACACTGTTCCTGATGCAGGCCAGGATGCCATTGGCCCTCTTGGCTGCCTGGGCACACTGCAGGCTCATGTTTAGCCTACCATCGACCAGCACCCCCAGGTCCCTCTCTGCCTGGCTGCTCTCCAGCCCCTCTAACCCCAGCCTGTAGCACTGCATGGGGTTGCTGTGGCCACTGTGCAGTTGGATGGCAGTACAGTCTCATATTACATTTGCTTACCTAAAGTTTTATTGCTGAAGCGAAACAAATGGCTCCAATTAAACTGCAAGATGAATGTCAGCTGAAGCATGATCAGTTTTTGTTAAGTAAAACCTATCTCAATGCTATAAATATCCTTACTGCATGGTTTGAGATCCTCCGTATTAGCTGAAACCACCATTTAAACTGTCCTTTTTTCAATCAGTTTCAAGGTTGCAACTGTCTGTAAGTATATATTTTATCTTTAGGCCACAAAGAGGGATGAAAGAGTCCATAGGAAGACCTACAAATCCTTGTTCCAGAAGGGTCAAAGATTCCTGCTGAGCAGGATCTGGAGAGACAACTGCAGGGTATTATTTGAGGGTCTTTCACAAAGTTGACAGTAGAAGGCATCGTATGGCATTGCTGATGTTGGGAGACAGGCACATTATGCTAGATAAGCTGCATTGCTGGCAGCAGCCCAAAGTCAAGAGGGCATAAATCTGAAAATCCTGCAAAGCAAGGTAGAAATGAGACAAAAAAAAAAAATCATTTCTGATATGCCTAACTATCAGGAACAGCTGCAGTTACCTAAATATAAGAGACTAAAAATAGTCTTTGCAATCTGAGTTAATTTTCTCGCAGTATTTTTTTCTGTTGAACTTCATTCTCCGTTGCTTACGAGCTGGTACACGGCATCCGACCTACAACTCCTTCTTAGTATCGGTTTCCAGGTAGTGGCTCATTGCATGAGCTACTATTCCCCTCTGCATTGCTGTTTGCTGTCCTTTCCTTGAAAACTAGTCTAAATATCTGCCCTAACAGTTTAAATTACCTGACACTAGCAGATATTACTGTGTATTCAGCATGAAGCATGTGCATACCCATTACAGAGCACACTGCGAATGAGCAACGCTCGGCTTGGCTTGCAGAATGTGATGCAGAGGCCAGTTATTGCTGCTGAAGAGATCTCACCTTTTTTTTCTTCTTTTCTTTCCCCCCAATGGTAGAATGTTTTAAGGGAGGATTGAAAGAGATGAGTGGTGCTTATGAGCTGCAAAATAGTGGTCTGTTCTAAGAAGAGGTGTGATATGAAAAGAAGTGCAAGTCACAAGTGCAAGACCATGACAAAAGAAGTAGGCAGCAGAAAATGCATGGAACAGATCAGGGCTGACTCATATGGCTTTCAGGTCTGTTTATTTCTATGGGGGACTATACAGAAATCTATTTGCCTTGTGGACAATTGACTCCTGCACACAGCCTTGCTTTCTGTTTTTTTGCCATTCTCTCCTTCCTCATACGCAGGCCTGTGAAGCCTGTAAAGCTGGGAACATGCGAGGAAGGGGAAGGGCATCAAAGACTTCTGTTACTTCCCTGATCTGCAGGAAATTGGAACTAACCACTCCATCCTTCTGCTTTCCTATCCTTTTTAACCTTGTTGATGTCAGTGTTCCCACCTTTACAAAATCTCTTTGTCACCAAGAATGAGTGTTATGAGATCACTAGAGCACCCAGTACTGGCAGAATTCATGTACAAGGAGCAGGGAAATTATAATCCTCTGCATTTTATGGCCTTGCAGGGACAGCTCCCCATCGACCACATGCTGGGAAACTAGACAATTTGGATGCCTTCAAGATATCACATGGATAGAGTGTGGGTAGAGTTCAGGGCTTAGGTAACCAGAACTATAAAGAGCTTTGAGGAGAGCACTTAGACTAAACTTTTTACAGCCTGGAAACTTTGACATCTGCAGAATGCAATGCTTAGTTATTCAGCCTCTGTTTACATCTCCTTCAGATCTAGCCATCTGCTACACTTCAGCTGTTGTGTTTTGATGCCAACCTTCCTGTAAGCAAGCTTGCATTGATTAGATTCCATCTAGCAGTGTAGTGGCTTCTCCGTGAAAGCCTAGCTTAGTGGGTCCTTTCTTACTTCTACTTGGACGTGTGAATATTGCTTTCTCATCAGAATCAAACGGAGATATCATTCGTCTATTTGTTGCCCACCTCCATTCTTGTAAGTCCATTCATTCGCTAGAAATTCCTATTGTGTTACTTCACACTGCAGTGCTGCAGAGTATGAAAGCAGGCATTCCATACAGGCTTGGGTATGACAGATTTAGCAATCAGAAGTTCACTTTCTTGCACCTTTCACTGGCATCTGTAATGCTCTAAGCAAAAGGAACTGTTCAATATATTTAAAGAGGGTGATTTTTAGAGGTTGTACTCACAGGTGTGAGTTGACCAAGATGCAAAGGTTTACTCATTTTTTTCTCTGCTTCTCTACTTCTTCTTGTCCTTGAATCTGGGAATAATTTTAGATAATATTTACCAAATGCATGGTTAGTAGAAGAAACATTCAGTAAGATACTAAATCATAGCCTTGAAATGTAATGATGAGTGGGAAGAGGAAGGGTAGAAAACCTGAAGAGACATGTGTAATATGTATGGATCGGTGGGATTGAAATTTTTCTGTTCTAAGACAGTAATGATGCCCTCAGAAAGTAACTCTTTTAGCTGAGGTTCTGAGTCTCTTCTGGCATACCTTGAAAGTGTTATCCATTCACACAGTCAGAAATGTTCTGCAATGGTTTCCCTAGTTTGCCAGAGCTAAAGGAACAGCAGGCAGACTGGAAATACCTGTAGCTTTATTGGAATGTTACATCCACGTTCCTGTGTTGACCTTCATCCCTTTCTTCATACCTCTTCAGACTATTACACTTTGCAGGAGGGACTGTGCCTTCTGGGCCACCATTTAAGACATTGTGAGTACACCAATAATATAATCACTCAATTTAATAGTGGGACAGATTCTACCACCCTATACTGTGGATGAGCTAATCAGCAAAGTCAGTCCTGCAGCTCATCCATAGTAAATGTAAGGTGTTAACTCTGAAAACAGTTCCAGAAAGTTGTCTTACATTATTTAGTCAGAAATTCTTTGTTTGTGAAGTGCAGTTTTGGGATTAAGACCCCATAAGCAACAGGGTACTATTTATTTTAAGCCTGCTCACTGGATTCATGAAGTAGCAAGACATCATGAGACTACTTTACTTGGGGTTTGCCATCACAGGAACTTCATGAGTGAGCCACTGACGCTGCTGAATAAATTGCAAGCTTTTATTGACTTCAGCTAGACCTTTTAATCACAGTGTTTCTTACCACTGTTGCCCAGAAGCACTGATATTTTCCATGCAAGGAAGACAACAAAATAATTTCTTCAGGTAATTTCCCTCACTGAAGAAGCCCAAGAATGACAGTGTGTATTTTTTATCATTTTGAGTAAAGTCTGGGCTTTTGTTCTAAGACAAATACAGCTCAATATGCACTTCTACTCTCATCCTTCAAAAGCTGGTTGCACATACCAACTCATCTTTCTGTTGGGCAGTTCACAAGGAGTGGATCAGACTCTGAAAACACAACTTTTTTTACATGGAGCGAGGAAAACACAATATGAATTTGTGAATTTGAAGTAACAATCAGTAATTCTCAGTGAGACTCCACCAGCACTCTGGGAAGCAGTCTCTTGCCATGGACTCCCTCAGGTATCGCTGTTCAAGGTGCAGGTCCCACATGCTACCTTTGCATCACCTCCTCCAGCTGTTTGTTAGAGATGGTGTTAAATTATTGTTTTCCAGCATGACAACATTTGCAAATGTATCCAGGCTCGTTTAAGAAGCCCTTATTTAAGTTAGCTATTTCTGCTCATGGGCCCTTGTTCACCTGCAGTAAACAGTTTTGGTCATCTCTTGCTGCACCACCATATACAGTTGTGAAGCTCCTTCTGTAGTAATTCAAGATGTCTGTAACTGCAGCTGTGGGAAGGTGACATTTTTGAGGGAGATGTGATGTACTTTACTGAATCAATTGACAGAGTTGCAAGAAAAAAGGCGACTTGCTTTTCATTCCACACTACTTGTGATCCCAAAAGTCTCCTATGGATAGAACAAATTTTGTGTTATGCATAGACTGAGCTGTGTTAATGCCACATTATAGGAAGGTCTCTTTAAGTCTATTAATTTTTTTGCAGATTGCTACATCTTCCAAAAAAAAATAATAATCTAATCAGCATAAAATTAGGCATAAAAAATAGGCATAAAAATCAAGTATTCCAACTACCCTTAAAACATGGAGGACATGCTTAAAAGCCACAAAATAGTAGAGGTTTCAAACAGAATTGTGATCAGCAGCACAGAGTCTAGTTAGAGGCCTACAACTAGAGGTGTTTCCCAGTGGTCAGGACTGAGTCCAGTCTTGTTCAACATATTCATCAAAGTCCTGTAGTCACAGCAAATTTTGCTGATGATACAAAACTGGGAGTACTGGCTGATGCTCCAAAGGGCTCTGCTGCTGTTCAGTGAGACCAAGACAGGCTGGAGAGTTGGGTAGAGAGGAACCTAATAAAGTTCAATAAGGGCAGCTGTAGAGTCCTACATGTGGAGAAGAGTAATGCTGTGCACTGGTACAGGTTAGGGGTTGACCTGCTGGAAAGCAGCTCTGTGGAGAAGGACCCAGGAGTCCTAATGTACAAGTCAACCAGGAGCCAGCAATGTGCCCTTGTGGCCAAGAAGTCCAATGGTATCCTGGGGTGTATTAAGAAGAGCGTGACCAGGAGGTTGAGGGAGATTTTTGTCACCTCTACTCTGGTGTACTCTGTTTAGGGCTGGGCTTCTGGGTTCCAGAGAGACACAGAACTACTGGAGAGAAGCCAGGGAGGGCTGTGAAGATGATTATGGCACTGGAGTAAATCTCTTACAAGAAAAGCTGAGAGACCTGCATCTGTTTAGCCTGGGGAAGACTGAGAGGGGATCAATTCAATGCTCACAAACATCTAAAGGTCAGGTGTCAAGAGGATGGAGGCAGTCTCTTTTTAGTGGTGCCTGGCAACAGGACAAGGTGCAACAAGCAAACTGCAACACAGCAAGTTCCATCCAAACACGAGGAAAAAAGTTTCTTTGAGAGTGGTAGAGTGCTGAACCAGGCTACCCAGAGAGGTTTGGGACTGCCCGTATCTGGAGACACTAAAACCTCATCTTGAAGTGCTTAAGGCCAGGTTGGATGAGGCTTTCAGCAATCCCTCCCCATGGCAAGGGGCTGGAATTAGGTGATCTTTAAGGTCCATTCCCACCCAAACTGTTCTATAAATCTACGAATCTGTGCCACGCTGTGCAGCCTGCTCTAGGTGAACCTGCTTTAGTAGGGGGTCTGGACTCAATGATCTCCAGAGACTCCTTCCAACAATCACCATTCTGTGATTCTTTTGAGGCTGTGCTTATGATGGCACCCTTGTTCCACGCTGCAAAAACTTTTTCCAGTTCTATTGTTCAGGTAGTTTCACATTATTCATAGGTACACAGATGGCATTTTGCTATGAAGAATCAGTTAGTCAGGAGAATGGAACAGCTTTAGCACAGAACAGGAAGATTCATTAGTCCTGTGATGAGGATCATTTCATCTGAACCCCTACAACACTTGAATGAAGTTTAACCAGATTGATTCCAGTGGTTTTACGTGATTGATAATAAAAATGATAATATCTCAGTTTTTTTCCTACAGCTCATCAATATTCTCAGCTTCTTCCTGCAGCTCATAGATATAGATCAGCAAAGTTTTCCTTGATATTTTACCCCAAATTATAATCCATTTTTACAGTATTATATCAGGGGCCTGTCCTCCAGAGAGAGGGATTTTGAGAACAGCTGTGGAAAATAAGAAAAGACAAAAAAACCTCCAATATAATTTTCTAAGGACTGCCTCTACTGATCATAGTTCAGATTCCACCCAGTCTGGAAGGTTGTGCACACATGCAAAGGTCAGGACAGCATGAGGGTAGCTTGAGAGAAGATGCTCCCGAATTTTCACCTCTAGATACAGTATGACCTCTGATTTTTATGCAGTGTTTCAAGAGGCTCTAGGAAGGTGGCAGAAAGGCAGGAGTTTCCCTGCTTAAGAATGGAGACAGCTGTATGTAGGAGCTCTCCCTGTTCACAGGTACATACATTAAAAAATGTCCTTCCCATTCTTCTCCTGTGCCATCCTTTTCAATGCAAATGCTTGGGCAAAGCTCCAGTCTCAGTCAACGTGGAAAGCGGTCTGTAAATTCGAGGCACACACATCTACGTAGCAGATTTCAGAGAGGTTCATGGTTTCTAAGGCAAATGGAATATAATCCTGGCTGGTCTTTAAAGTAGCATTTGCTGACTACAACCCAATTGATAAAAATACCACATTTAAATGTCTCTGCTTAGGCATGAAGAAGGCATTCTGCCAAAGCGAAAATGAAAATCATTGGGCAAATTAGTATTGTGTGATCTTAGCTTTAGAATGACCCTGATGCTGTACAAACAAGGTTACATAAGGGTTCAGAGGTATGTGAAGCAGTTCAGTAGTGCCATCTTGAGGGAAGCTCTTAGATGCTATGTACAATCCCAGATTTCAGAGCAACAGCATTTGCCTGTGTTTCATTAGTTGTAAAGACGTCAATGAGCTACCCCGGAAGAACGAGGTGCCGTGCGTTCAGAAACGCATTAAAACGTGCCCTTATTTAGCAGAAGAGAAGGCAAAGCCAGCACTAATGCATTTCTACTGCTGCAGAAAATTATAGTCTGGGAAATAGAATTGTAATGTTTCACACTTTTAGCTGTTTATTGCAAAGCCACTTAGTAATATGAATTAAGCTCTGCGAAACATTAGCAGTAATTTAGCCCATAAATACATTTGTGTCAGAAGGGAGCCAGTGGACGTAAAGTGCTGATGCCAGTTGCACAGAATTCTGTTTATGTTCTGTAATCTTTATTTTTATCAGGGATCCATTTATCCTAGCCTGATTTTCAGTGAAATTATAACTATACATTGGAAATTAGATTGATTAATTTATGAGGTGGCAAATGGTCAGAATCACAAAAGAGGATGCTTACAATTACGTTCTGCTTTGCTTTCCATCCGTTCCCATCTTCCCTTCACACTGGTCTGGAAGTGCCATACACCATCTGCTAGATAAGTAAATGTCAAAAGTGGTTTTCGTTTTTCAGATCTGTCAGCTGGTGACAACTAGGGGCAGTTTAGAGACCATGCAGATTTTTTCTTGTCTTTCTTTTTCTGTCTGACTGGAAAGGCATCTCTCCTTATTCATAAACATTTCTGCGCTTCCTGACCAGACCCAGAAATGGCTGCAAGCAGCGGCTCATACCCGGAGTTTCTTCCCCGTCCCCTCCGCCCCCGCCTCCTCTGTCCTTCTTGTAGCGAGCACGTATTTACAGCTCCCAAACTAGCGCAAAAATAGTGCACCATCTTTAATAGATTAGATGTTGATGACTTGTCGCTTGACATGCACAATCACCAGAAGTGACGTATGATTTATTGATTATCTATGAAAGCACAGGGAGCTGTGAACTTCAGCGCTTCGGTAAATACCAACACCGCCCCAGCGCAAATGCAGGCGGAGGGTGGCCTTTTAGTCACACACAATCCCCCTGGGCCCTGCAGGTGGAACTGAATGCACAAACTCGAGTCACCCCTTTACACCTTCATTTATTGCTGAGTTGAGCAGGATCGAGGACACTTTGTAGCATTATGTGACCGTTTTAGGCTGTGCCTTTAAGAAAGGGACAGTTGCCGGAACACTCTGGCTGGATGTTTTGAAAAACATTCAGATATTCTAAACTAATGTCATTGGTAGATTGGTAGAATGCAACTTTAAGTTTTAGTTCAGGTTGAGTCTCAGTCTCAGTCTGTTCTCTCTGTGTCTGTTTCTGTCTCTCTCTGAAGCAACAGGCTGTTTGCAATGTTTCTCATCACGGGCACTTGCTTTGTCCTGGGGAAACTGAGGCATGGCAAAATCCTGGTTGCAAGGGGAAGCAGGCTTGGCTCTGACTCCTAAGCTCGTGGCTTCTCTAAGCTTGCAGTGTGTAGGCTCATGGCTTTATCCCAGGTGCTGGACCAGGCACCAGGCAATGCAACTCAAGGCAACTTCAAGCAAAGTGGATCCAAGCGGGTTCAAACAAGGCAAGGCTTAGACAAGGCAAAGGTGACTAGAAATCATCCTGTATATATATCTTGCCTGAGAACTGATTAGGCCAATAGGGCAACTGAAGCCAGCACATAGTTACCCAGTGAGAAGAGGTTCTGCCAGGCTGTGGCCATAAAAGGCAGAACCATAGGCCTGGTTAGGCAGGAGCAGTACATGAGCTCTTACCCCAGAAGGAGAGTTGTTTACCAGACTGTGGTGGTTCGGGCTGGGTGCCCTCTGCTGCATGGCGCACTTCCTGTGCCCAGCAGTCCAGCCCAGTGGGTGGACACAGGAAACCAGGTATCTCCTACCACACCCCCTGCACCGCTATAAGATCTTGCGTGGGGTCCGCCTCTTGCTCTTTCTTCTCACCAGCACCCGGTAACTGGGGGAGACGGCTCCTGGCCTTGGGGGGATGGGCGGTCTCAGGCCTGGCCAGCTGAGACTAGCAGTGGGGGGGAAGAACGAGCCCTGGGGGTCTTGGGCCCACCCTCAGGTGGGGATGGGATGTATCTGGGTTTGTTTTGGGGTTTTCTTCTGTCACTGTTTCTTTGTGCACATTCACCTTTTCTATTTACACTTTTCCATCACTCCTGCAATCCGTTTGTCAGAGTCGTTATTTTGCCCGTGGTGGGGAGGGGGCTGCCTCAACCCACTACACAGACACACATGGTCCTGTCCCCTTTGTTCCTTTTCCCACATTACCCTGACTTTCTGCAGGAAGAAGGGGGGAGAAGGGGACCATGTCTAGACACATGAGGGTCTGTCTGGGTTAGTGCTGGGACTCATTTGGCCCTACCATGACATGCTGTTGCAGAGCTGCATCAGCACGCATTTCCCTATATATAGACATATGTATATATCTCAGTGACAGGGAGGGTTTACAAAGGTAAGGGATAAGGCTCAATAGGAAAATACACAAAACCAAACCCTGATGGCCTCATATTCCCTGGATATAAGTGAATTCAGCTCTTTAGAAAGCTTGGATGCAGCTTGGAAAGTAGGCCCCAACCACATGGTCAAATGCAGGAGGCAGGAGCAGGAGATGACCTCTCTCGAGCAGGTGAAGCAGGGAAAAGAGGAAGAGTTCAGATGTGTCCCTCCTTAAACAGGCTTGCTGGACAGGAAGGGGGAGTGGAATAGACCTCCTTTGATCCAGTGGAGACCCCTCCTCTAGGGAGGGGGAAAACCAAGTCTCTCTCTGCCCACCTGGATCAAGTTTCTTTTGTCCACCTGGTGGCTGGGTTCTTTTTTCCTTTGTTTTTCAGCCCCTCCATCAAGGATGGGTGTGACCCAGCACACATCTCAACTCAGTCCATTGGGTGTGTTTAAGCCAGCCCTATGCACCAGTGCTACCAAAATGTTCAAGACTATTCTTTCTTTTTCCTCTCCAGAGCAAGTCCTAACATGCACAAACTCTCCACTGAGCTGATTTGTCATTTGGGCCACCATGATGCTGGGACGCCATGACATAGTGGGCATCACCGAAACTTGGTGGGACGACTCCCACGACTGGAACGTAGGGATAGATGGGTATAAGCTTTTTAGGAAGGATAGGCAGGGAAAGAGAGGAGGAGGTGTTGCCCTCTATGTCAACAACCAGCTGGAATCAGCAGAACTCCACCTGGGGAGGCTTGATGAGTCGGTTGAAAGTTTATGGGTTAGAATTAAAGGCAAGACAGGGGAAGGAGATATTACTGTGGGGGTCTCCTACAGGCCACCTGACCAGCAGAACCAAGCAGATGAGGCTCTGCACAGGCAAATAGAAGCGGCTTCCAGGTCACAAGCCCTGGTCCTCATGGGGGATTTCAACCACCCTGACATCTGTTGGAGGGACAACACAGCAAAGCATCAGCAATCCAGGATGTTCCTGGACTGCATAGAAGACAACTTCCTCCTCCAAATGGTAGAGGAACCAACAAGAAAAGGTGCTACGCTGGACCTTGTTCTCACCAACAGGGAAGGGCTGGTAACAAATGTGAGGCTCAGAGACGGCCTTGGCTGCAGTGACCATGAAGCAGTTGAATTTAATCTCCTCAGGGCAATCAGGAGGACATATTCTAAGCTTAGGACCCTAGACTTTAGGCGTGCAGACTTCGATCGCTGCAGGGATCTGCTAGCCAAAGTGTCGTGGGATGAAGCCCTGGAGGGAAGAGGGACCCAGGACAGCTGGTCAGTATTCAAGGACCACCTCCTCTGTGTCCAGGAGCTATGTATACCTATAAGGAGAAAAGCAGGAAGGAATGCTAGGAGGCCTGCCTGGATGAACAAGGAGCTGCTGGACACACTATCACTTAAAAAGAAACTCTACAGGAAGTGGAAGGAAGGACAGATAGAACAGGGGGTATATAAGGAAGCTGCCCGAGCAGCAAGAGGCCTGGTTAGGAAAGCCAAAGCAGAGTTTGAACTGAATCTAGCCAGGGGGGTTAAAGGGAACACTAAGAATTTCTATAGGTATATTAATGGCAAGAAGAAGACCAGGGAAGGTGTGGGCCCCCTCAGAAAGGAAAGTGGTGAATTGGTCACAAGTGATGTGGAAAAGGCTGAGGTACTCAATCACTTCTTTACCTCAGTCTTCACTGCAAGGGCCTCCAGCCACACTCCTGGTGTCATGGCAGACGATGCCAGGGACGGGGAGGAAGAACTGCCCATCATAAGTGAAGCTCAGGTTCATGATCACCTGAAGAACCTGAAAGTGTTCAAGTCCATGGGACCCGACGGGATACACCCACGGGTGCTGAGAGAACTGGCAGATGAGGTTGCCAAGCCCCTCTCTATTATATTCCAGAAGTCATGGCAGACTGGGGAAGTCCCCACAGACTGGAAAAGGGGAAACATTACTCCCATTTTCAAAAAGGGCAAGAAGGAGGAACCGGGGAACTACAGGCCAGTCAGTCTCACCTCTGTGCCCGGAAAGATCATGGAGCAGATCCTCCTGGAGGCACCAATGACTCAGAAGAATAATGAAGAGGTGATTGGGAATAGTCAGCATGGCTTTGCCAAGGGCAAATCCTGCCTGACAAACCTGGTGGCCTTCTATGATCAGGTGACAGCATTAATAGATGAGGGGCGAGCAACTGATGTCGTTTACCTGGATTTGAGCAAAGCCTTCGACACTGTCCCACACCACCTCCTGGTCTCCAAGCTGGCGACACATGGGTTTGATGGATGGACCACTAGATGGATAAAGAATTGGCTTGATGGCCGCACCCAAAGAGTGGCTGTCAACAGGTCCATGTTCCAGTGGAGGCCAGTGACAAGCGGAGTCCCTCAGGGATCAGTCCTGGGACCTGTCTTGTTCAACATCTTTGTGGGTGACATGGACAGTGGCATCGAGTGCACCCTCAGCAAGTTTGCTGATGACACCAAGCTGTGCGGTGCAGTGGACACCCTGGAGGGAAGGGATGCCATCCAGAGGGACCTGGACAGGCTGGAGAGGTGGGCACAAGCCAACCTCATGAGCTTCAACAAGACCAAGTGCAGGGTCCTGCATCTGGGTCGAGGCAATCCCAGGCACAAATACAGGCTGGGCAGTGACTGGCTGGAGAGCAGCCCCGAGGAGAGAGACTTGGGGGTGCTGGTGGACGAGAAGCTCGACATGAGCTCTCAATGTGCGCTTGCAGCCCGGAAAGCCAATCAGATCCTGGGCTGCATCAGGAGAAGTGTGACCAGCAGGTCAAGGGAGGTGCTTCTCCCCCTCTACTCAGCTCTGGTGAGACCCCACCTGGAGTACTGCGTCCAGTTCTGGAGCCCATATTACAGGAGAGATGTGGACGTGCTGGAAGGTGTCCAGAGAAGGGCCACGAGGATGATCAGAGGGCTGGAGCACCTCTCCTATGAGGACAGACTGAAGGAGTTGGGGCTGTTCAGTCTGGAGAAGAGAAGGCTCCGAGGTGACCTCATTGTGGCTTTCCAGTATCTGAAGGGGGCCTACAGGAAGGCTGGGGAGGGACTTCTCAGGATCTCAGGTAGTGATAGGACTAGGGGGAATGGAATGAAGCTGGAAATGGGGAGATTCAGGCTGGATGTGAGGAAGAAGTTCTTTACCATGAGAGTGGTGAAGCCCTGGAATGGGTTGTCCAGGGAGGTGGTTGAGGCCCAGTCCCTGGAGGTGTTTAAGACCAGGCTGGACGAGGCTCTGGCCAGCGTGATCTAGTGTAGGGTGTCCCTGCCCATGGCAGGGGGGTTGGAACTAGATGATCCTTGTGGTCCCTTCCAACCCTGACTGATTCTATGATTCTATGATTCTATGATTCTATGATTTCCTTCACTAGAGACATAGAAAGTAACAAGATACACCTAAAACGTTGTTCTAATTAGTTAAAACCTCCCAATGGAAGAGTAGAGAGGCACCAGAGTTTTCTACAGGTACAGGAGATATGTGGAGAAGGGGACAAGGGCTGTGACCTAGCTAGAGAGCCCAAACCTACTCATCAGAACTTAATTCTCAGGGAACACTGTGACAACCACCTTTCCCAGGAGAAGAAAATGGCTCTTGCATGCTTTCTTGTCCCATCTATCATCAGAAGCAGATGGTATCTGTTTGCAAGCCCTCATAGAGCAGGCAGCTGTGCAATTAGGCAGCTGCATTTTCTGCACACCTGCTTCAAGTTGAAGTCCTAAAATCGGCAGGTGCACCCCTTGTGAGGCAGTTTATATCAGCTACTTTTGCAGCAGGAGAGAGAGATACTTTTCCTTACTTCCTAATCATCTGGAGACAAATACCTTGTAGATGCAAATGGCTTTTACTACAGGGCCTGCAATGAAATCATAGCACATAAAAGCTGAGGATCCAAACCCACTGTAGCCAGTTATTCTGTGTACATGCACAACTATCTATACTTCTTATTACCTTTTTCTTAACCAGTGATATTTAGTCAAGAGACAGAGTGTCTCAGGGATGTAGAGTAGAATCATAGAATAATGGAATTATTAGGGTTGGAAGAGACATAGAGCAACACCTCCTCCCCTCCTACCCTGCCTGTCCTTTCTAATGAGCCTGTACCCATCCATCCCTATGTTCCACTCATGGGAATCATTCCACCAAGTTTCAGTGATAGCCACTATGTCATAGCATTCCAGCAGTGCAGTGGCCCTTAATTCATCCTGTTTGTTGCCCAGGCTGTGTGCATTTGCATAGAAGTACTTCAGCTGTGCTGGCAGTGTCACCCTCTTAGGTGAATCCCCTTTGATTCCCTTGGGATGTCCCAGTGCTTCATCCTTGCCTTGCCTCAGAGCAACAAGTTGAGAGCCCTTGCTAGCACTCTATCCTTCTGCCTCTGGTGAGCTGCCCCAATGTTTGTCACAGGCAAGCATGAGATTAACAACCCCTTTCCCCTTTGAATCCAGTTTAAAGCCCTATCAGTGAGCACTGCCAGCTTCTGTCCTAGAATCTTTTTCCCCTCTGGGACAGGTGCATCCCATTGGTTGCTTGCAGCTCTGGTGCCCTGTAAACTGAGCTGTGATCATAACCCCCAAAACCCTGAATACAAAATACAGAATTAACCATGTTGGAAAAGACTTTTGAGATCATCAAGTCCAACCTATCACCCAACACTATCTAGTCAACTAAACCATGGCACCAAGTGCCTCATCCAGTCCCTTCTTAAACACCTCCAATGATGGTGACTCCACCACCTCCCTGGGCAGCACATTCCAATGGCAAATTAATCTTTCTTTCTAGGAAGAATTTCTTCCTAACATCCAGCCTAAACCTCCCCTGGCACAGCTTGAGACTGTGTCCTCTTGTTCTGGTGCTGGTTGCCTGTGAGAAGAGACCAACCCCCACCTGTCTACAACCTCCCTTCAGGTAGTTGTAGATGGCAATAAGGTCTCCCCTGAGCCTCCTCTTCCCAGGCTGAGCAACCCCAGCTCCCTCAGCCTCTCCTCACAGGGCTGTGCTCCAGACCCCTCCCCAGCTTTGTTGCCCTTCTCTGGACATGTTCCAGTGACTCAATATCTTTCTTAAACTAAGGTGCCCAGAACTGGACACAGGACTCGAGGTGTGGCCTAACCAGTGCTGAGTACAGGGACAGAATGACCTCCCTGCTCCTGCTGGCCACATTATTCCTGATCCAGGCCAGGATGCCATTGGCCTTCTTGACACCAGTCCTGGAGTCATGAATTGACTCGGTAACAAAAACGGATGTAAAAGGGGCCGACAGGGAAGATGGAAAGGGACTTTTTACAAGGGCATGCAGTGACCTGGCTGTTGCTACATAGTGGCAGGACAAGGGGTAATGGTTTTAAGCTGAAAGAGAGTAGATTTAGACTAGATACAAGCAAGAAATTCTTCACTCTGAGGGGGCGAGGCACCGGAACAGGTTGCCTAGAGAAGTTGTGGATGTCCCATCCCTGGAAATGTTCATGGATAAAATACAAAAGCGTGATCTCAATTGTATTTTGATAAAGCCCTCCAGGATTCGTGCAAAATTATAGTAAAACCCAAGCATAAATCACAGGTTTTGTGATTAGGCTGCCTCTTATTTAATATGTAGATTTTTGGTTATAAAAAAAGAATGCTGTATTTAGCACCATCTTGGGCAATAGGAAGCTTTACATTCCTGGAAATTTACTTTGGGAATTTACATTTTCTTCCTTTTGGAAAGAAATTTAAAACCGATGTGAAGGCATAGGAGTGAAAACTTAAAAATACAATAGTCCTATTAGGTCACCAGATCCATCTACGTGACAGACCAGAGCAACGGGGCAATCCCCTGTGGCAAATCCACCCAGCTGAATTTAGCAGTCTTAGGCAGCTGGACAGCCAGCACTTTCACAGTATCACAGTATCACCAAGGTTGGAAGAGATCTCAAAGATCATCAGGTCCAACCTGTCACTACAGACCTCATGACTAGACCATGGCACCAAGTGCCACATCTAATCCCCTCTTGAACACCTCCAGGGATGGCAACTCCACCACCTCCCTGGGCAGCACATTCCAATGACGAATGACTCTCTCCATGACGATCTTTCTCCTCACCTCCAGCCTAAACTTCCCCTGGCGCAGCTTGAGACTGTGTCCTCTTGCTCTGGTGCTGGTTGCCTGGGAGAAGAGACCAACCCCTTCCTGGCTACAACCTCCCTTCAGGTAGTGGTAGATGGCAATAAGGTCTCCCCTGAGCCTCCTCTTCTCCAGCCTAAACAACCCCAGCTCCCTCAGCCTCTGGTCACAGGGCTTGTGCTCAAGGCCTCTCCCCAGCCTTGTTGCCCTTCTCTGGACATGTTCAAGAGTCTCAATGTCTTTCCTCAACTGAGGGGCCCAGAATTGGACACAGGACTCAAGGTGTGTCCTAACCAAAGCAGAGTACAGGGGCAAAATGACTTCCTTGTTCCTGATGGCCACAATATTCCTAGTGCAGGCCAGGATGCCATTGGCCTTCTTGGCCACCTGGGCACACTGCTGGCTCATGTTCAACCAGCACCCCCAGGTCCCTTTCTGTTTGGCAGCTCTCCAGCCACTCTGACCCCAGCCTGTAGCTCTGCATGGGGTTGCTGTGGCCAAAGTGCAGCACCTGGCACTTGGACTTGTTGAATGTCATCATACTGGACTCTGCCCATCTGTCCAGCCGGTCGAGGTCCCTCTGCATTTCCCAAACATGATAATTGGTTCAGACCGTATGTTGTGTGCTTCCTTTCATTAATTCAATGATATTTTTTCCTCTCCCTTTTAAATAAAGATTGCAGCACTCACATGTCAAGCTGAAGAAGACGTTTTTCTAAAAGTAACATCTAACATCTGTTTTTGGCAGGCGCTGTGGGCAGTTGGCAGCAGCTCTGCGGTTCCCTCCTTATGTAAATGATCGTCTGCTGGTGGCTGTCTACGCTAACATTGCTGGAAGACAAAGGAAGAAAAAGTCCTTCTCCTTTTACTTGATGCTTACTGTTAGCTAGAACATAAGGAGTTTTACATGGTGAGCAGACAGCCTCATTTTCATTGTATATGGGCCAGATCTGGCTTCAGGGGAACCAAAGGGTGCAAACAGGAATATTCACTAAAATATTTATCAAAGAGGAATTCTTTTTAGGTCCTTATTTATGCACAGATTTATCTGCTGCAAAGAAGGAATGTCAGGGAATGCTGCCTGCCACAGAGGCAGGGAAGAAATTACAGTGTGCAGCCTTCAATTCACACAGCACATGTATCAAACCTTTCCAAGAATGGAATGCATTTCTTAAATGTAGGTTCACTGGATGCACAGTGATTGTCTAGAAGTTTTTTAACACACCTGTAAAAGGTAGCAAATACAGAGCTCCACTTACTGTGCAAAACTGGCCTTTTCTGGGCATCACATAGGAAGCACATTCTTTACTGCCCTCCCTCTCATTTTGTGTTTTAATTGCTTGACATACAGAATAAACCCAGGAAAACTGGAGGAATTCTGCTCTGTGTTGTACAAGAAGATCTATAGCTTGCATCTGTAGATGTTACGTGCAGCCTGTGAGATCTCAGTACATCGAGTTCCTGAAGGGATACAGTTTGTTAAGATATCACTTCTCTGAGGTGTTTTGGAGATTCTTGTGATGCCTCTGCTCCCAGGTGTTGGCACAGTACAGCCCAGCCTTAATTCAACTGAAATTTTATGTCTGGCAGAAGTGAGAGTATGAGTAGACCCGAGAGATTACCAGGACTGAACAATGCAGTTGTAAATGAGGTCCTGAGCTCCAAGGTGTTGACCCGAGAGCATGCTTTCACATGAATTAGCCCAAGGTGTTCTAAGACAACATTTCTGTGGTCTTGTTGTCCACTCTGTTTTGCTGCATCCTACTATCTTGCATTCTCATACCTGCAGTGGCATTTCTTCAGGTGCATTTTAAACTGGGGCAGGTAAGTCAGATGGCCAAACATCAGTTCTGCAAGAGACCTGAGCTTTTTAATTTGAGCAATGCTCTCTCCTAATATCAAAGTACTGATAGTCCTTAAGTCACTTTAGCAGACCACACTTCTTGCCTCAGAACTGCATTGTGCCATGCTGATAAACCTCAGAGAAACAGGAATTTTCATTAAGAAATACATCACTTTGCAGCTTCAGACTCTGGCTAAATACTTCTAATCAAGGCTGCGTTGTCAGCTACAGATCTTTTCCCACAGCTTTCAGCATAAAGTTTTGCCATCATGAGAAGGCCTCAAAGATATTATAGCTATGGCTCTGGATAGCTAAGTGCAAATGCTGCCAACCTTGTTTTAAGTAAAAACAAGCAATCCTCATGTTTGATATCTGAGCGGTATAAATGTCAGCATGAGAAGCCAGTTGTAATGATGCTATGTAGTAGTAAGAACCCCAAAAGAAAGGGAAAATCACGGAGATTGAAATAGTGGATGGGCCATGCCCAGAGAGTGGAGGTGAATGGTGCCACATCCAGCTGGAAGCCAGGCACAAGTGGTGTCCCTCAGGGATTTGGAATGTGCTGCCCAGGGAGGTGGTGGAATCACCATCCCTGGAGGTGTTCAAGAGGGAACTGGACGTGGCTCTTGGTGCCATGGTTTAGTAGTCATGAGGTCTTGGGTGACAGGTTGGACTTGATGGTCTTTGAGGTCTTTTCCAACCTTATTGATTCTATGAAGATCTGTTTAGATCTGAGTCTTTCTCTGATGCTGTTCTTTTTAAAAAAGAGAATCAAAACCTTTTGCAGCCTGTCAAATTTCATGCTTCACCATGTTCATACTTGGGAATTTAATTTAATGCTTTAACAGTTAGATTTGACATAGCTTTAGAGATGAGGTCTGGGCTCTGTTCTGGCCCACTTCTAATCCTCAGGTTAATTGTCAACCTCAGATATTCTATGTATAATTAAATGTGGTTAAGTGGTCAGATTTAAGAGATATAGCTGCTGAGTATGCTTCATTCCCTCAGCCTACACCGGTACAGTAAGAATGCCCAGCCACTTGCAGGCCCGGATTTTAACCTGCTTGCAGCAATTAGTTCACTTCTTCAGCAAAGTGCTGTTAATGTCTCCATTTTCGTCAGGGGTGCTTGGAATCTGTTGCTGTGTGTGCGCTGGAGAAGGCTGGACATTTCACTGGGAACTTTTTTCTGCAGTTTACAGCAATCTTTGTATCTTAATGCCATCTTAAAGTACGCTGAACAATAGCGGGAACATGCTGTGCATACTGCTGCGAGAAAAGAGAGAAGAATGAGCAGAAGGACAGTAGGAAGCTGAATGCTGTGTGAAAACGAGAATATGACTAAGTGACTTACCATTCAAATTGCCTTTCACCAAATGTGTGTAATCAATTCCAGCACAGTAGGGATGGTTAACATTACAAAGGCTCTAATCATGGATTTGTCCAATATCATCTTTCCCAATAAGTAGACTCAGGGGCCTGAATAGCATATGCATGAATTTAGCAACAAAGGCTCGAGATTGGACCACTTCGCCTTTATGAAATGATTTGTATTCCAGATTTTAGGTGTCCCTGTCATAGTGATTTTATTCTCAGGGATCAAGTGACTTCTCAGTACTTGCAAAACTATGCCTACAAATTTGACTGAAGCCAGTACTTTGCAACAAAAATAGCAAAACAATTCTACGCTTTATTGTATTTGAATGTTACGTGGAACACAAAACAGTGACACAAGTGTCCCTCACCAGGTAGCCAAAATGTATTTGGAAAAGTCACCAGGAAAATGATCCATTGCTTTCCAAATTAATTCACGTCCTCTGAAAGCACAGAAGACCATCACTTTTGGGTTTTAAGTAAAGAGGAGAACCCCTGCATTCCAGGTTAAACTAAAAATGGTAAGCCAAACGTTTGTTGCCTTTGTATTCAATTTATCAGGGTCAGAAGCTCTGTGAGAGCCTCACCAGAATTAGTCTACTGGCAACTTTTACGAATTTATAATTTTATAGCTATGCATCCTGCCCTTTATGGCATTTTGTGCTCCCTCAGAAATCCAATTCTCTGTTAGTCATTTCAGCAGAAAAATTCCCACCAGCTCAAGTTCACATCCAGAAACTGCAGGCCAGCTCTGAATCTCTAAAATAGGAAGCTTTTTGTGTAATTTCTAATTAAATGTGTTTGCATTTCCATCTTGAACTGGAATACTGCAGACACAAAGCCTCAGGGGCATCTGATCTGTCCCAGCTTCTTTGAAGCATGGAAAAGATCTACATGAGCCTTCAGCTTGCATATGAAATAGTCTGTAGAAATGAAATATGTTTAGAAAATATTCTTGTTTTCTAAAAAAAATGAAAAATGGATTTTCTGACCATCAAATGCTTACAGGTATTTGGTAAGGAGCTAGAACAATTCCTCTGAAATTAATGGAGTTTCTCCCTACAGAGCAACGTCAGAACTTGGCCTAATTTCTGAATTTACTGCTAGTACGCATTGCAAAAGGAAGTATCAGTCATTACAGCTCTCTTAAATGAGATCAATATAATTACATCACAAGCTTAACAGCATATATCTCAATAATTTTCAGGATTAGTGAGAAACATTGACACACAAAAAAAGAAACCTGACCTTCCTTATGTAACTCTTCTATTGCCATTTTTTCTATTGTTGTAAGAAGCTGCTTTTCATTGGTACACCACAAAAGAAACCTCTTTAGACAGCTTTCTGCCGACTACTTCTTTTATCTGTAAATGCTTTCAGTGACTTGTTCATGTATCTTTTTCTCTCCAAGCAAAATAATCTTCTATAGCCTCAGTGAACCTGACAGTGAAAAGTACTGAAGTTGGGCTATAAAGGGTCATATAACAGCTTATCGAGAAACTCGAGGCCAGCAAAGGGAGATATCTGTAGACAGAACAAGAGACCAGGATGGCTCCTACTTCAGTCCTGCCTCAAGGTAGCATCTCATGAGTACCCACTTTCCATTTCAGTAATCCATCTTTCTATAATATACTTATTGTTTATGGCCATCAAGTAAGGCAGGCAGCCCTCATCCCATTACTATTTTAGCTCCAGGGTAAGGCTTACTTTTCTTATCTCCAAAGAGGATATTAAGGAGTGCAACGCATACACATAGTTCTCCATAGGATTATTGTGCTCAGCCTACTACCCTGTCAATCATGCCATTTTTGTTTTATTATCACTTTTCTTAGTTTAGTGCTATAACCTCAGGCTCTGAGCACATTAGATCTCACAAGCAAAGTGGGGTCAGGCCAGGACAGTATTCAGACAGGAAACTTCCAAGAAAAGTCAAATGTTTGCAGGAAGGAGTACTCTTCCCTCCATGCTGTATTTTCCAATCTGCCTCAGCCTCCGGTCGTGTGTATTCAGCAGCAGTGAATGAAGTTGGAATGCTACATTAAAAGATTTCAAGACTATTTCAATGGTGAGAGATTTCATGTCTGCAGAGAAACCTAGCCTGAGTGAACCAACAACTGTTATTTCAATGAGATAGCTCTTTTTTCATTTACCCTACTGATCTGTGGTTGGCTTCATTACCTGTCCACAGACCTTTCTGCCAATATTGTATTTTTGCCTTTGTGGGTAATGCTCACTGAGAGCTTCAAGCTCTGATCCAGTCTCATCCCTTCTTCTTCTCTAGGCCCATTGTAAATCTCAACACCACAGGATCAGGTTCGACTTCCAATTACCCTGGTAATGGCAGCTTCCCTCTTAGGACATTTGCACTACCTTTACTATACATACTCTAATTCCAGTAGCATATATTGATTCCCCTTTTTATGTCATTACAGTGTTCTGTTCCTCTCAACTGCTGAAAGCTCTCTGTTCCATTTCTGAGTTGGCTAGGTTTATGTGGCAGAAAAATTTATTTCCACAGAAGTAACTGGTTCAGTTGAGACCCTTCTGAATGGAAGTACTTTAGTTCTTCATTTAATTTTAGATCTTTTTATGGTTAGCAGCTTTTTAACCAACTTCATGTTGTCACCAGGAGACTGGTGAAAAATGGCATCCCTCAGAGGTTGGTACTGGGACCAGCGCTGTTTAACTCCTTTGTCAGCGATACGGGCAGTGGGATTAAGTGCACCGTCAGCAAGTTTGTAGATGACACCAAGCTGTGTGGTCCAGTTCACACACTAGAAGGAAAGGATGCCATCCAGAGGGACTTGGACAGGCTTGAGAGGTGGGCCCGTGACAACCTCATAAAGTTCAACAAGGCCAAGCGCAAGGTCCTACACCTGGGTTGGGGAAATCCCAAGCACACATAAAGGCTGGGTGAAGAATGGATCCAGAGCAGTCTCAAGGAAAAGGACTTGGAGCATGTCAGTTGATGAAAAATTCAACATCAGCTGGCAGTGTGTGCTGGCAGCCCGGAAGGCCAACTGTGTCCTGGGTTGCATCAAGTGTGACCACCAGGATGAGGGAGGTGATTATCCCCCTCAGCTCTGATCTTGTGAGACCCCACCTGGAGTACTGTGTCCAGTTCTGGTGCCTCCAGCATCAAAGGGACATGGAGCTGCTGGAGAGGGGTCCCGAGCAGGGCCACAAAGATGATCATAGGGCTGGAGCACCACCCCTCTAGTGACAGGCCACATGAGTTGAGGCTGCTCAGCCTGGAGAAAAGAAGGCTCTGGGAAGACCTTATAACAGCCTTTCAGTACCTGAAAAGGGCTTACAAGAAAGCTGGGAAGGGGCTATTTGCGAGGGCTTGTAGTGGTAGGATGGGAAGGAATGAACTGAAGCTTGAGGAGGGCAGATTTAGATTGAGTATTAGGAAGAAATTCTTTACAGTGAGGGTGGTGAGACACTGGAACACGTTGCCCAGGGAGGTCATGGATGCCCCCACCCTGGAGGTGTTTAAGGCCAGGCTGGATGAGGCCTTGAGCAACCTGGTCTAGTGGAAGGTATCCCTACGGCAGGGGAGGTGGAACTGGGTGATCTTTAAGATCCCTTCCAACCCAAACCTATGGGTGTATGCATCTATAACTCTATGTTCTATTAGGTTAGGGCGCTATCCCATGGCAATCTGTGGTCTGTTAAACCACCACAAGATAAGAAAGTATGAAGTGATATCATCTCCCCTCAGTTCTTGTGCCACTCATTTCCTTTCATTGACACTCTGAATATTAAGTTCTACATTTCATGATCCTGGCTATGACCTTTCCACCTCATCAGCACTAATGTTTGTCTTATTATTATATAAGATTTTTTTCCCTCCCAAATGAGAATGGTAAGTCAGGAACGGTAAGACAAGCTCCTCGTGATTTGGTGAGGAAACTTGTGCAGCTCACTGTGTTTTCTTTAATGTAGTGGTGGATGAGGCAGTTGGCCCTTTAGCCATTGTTGGTGGTTTGGAAAGCGTATATCACCCTTAGTCACAGAGTGTAGTACTGTCTTCTGCATGGGAATCATAGGAATATTTGGTAAAATATGCTTAACCAAGTAATAGAGTCTGTGCTAGTTACATACATTATTCTCAGTTTGTGTTTTCAAAGGATAAATAAATGCATGAGAACTTATTTTTTACTGTTGAAATGTTTCTATCACCAGAGTTATAAGACAACATGAGCTTGTAACCAGAACAGGAAACTAGGGACTGGGATGCTTGGGTATTTTTATCTTGCCTTTGCCAGTACTGTTACTGGTATATTGGACAAATTGCTGTTGCAGATTGTGAATTCTAGCTTCCTGAACTTCAGCTACTTACAAGCAGGTAGTCACAGAGTTGTGGAAACAAATAGGTCATAGGCAGTATTTTTAGGCACCTCAGCCTCAGCCATTGCCCTCCTTAATTCAATTGCATTTAGAACAGCATAAGAGAAGTTATGTAGTGACATCATCTGCCCTAAGTTTTTGTATAATTTAATATCTCATCTACAAAATGAGGTTAAATATACCAATCAAACACGTTTGGGGAAATCCTTTGAATACCTTACATCAACAACTCTGTATAATGTAGCTTGCAAGAACAAAATTCATCCCTTACAGATAGGGATGTGCTTATTAGCATCTTACTCTTTGGAAAGCATCCCTGATTAAAAATGAGAGAGTGAAGCCAATTATAAAGGAAAGTGCTTCTTGAATAGGTCTGATTTGGGATCACAGCAGTTAAATGATTTGCCAAGGACTGCCAATAATTTTTAGAAAAGAAACAAGATTGCCTTATTTTCTTTTAAAGTTCCTTCTCTCCTTGATTTAGAATTTTTCTTTCGAGTACAGAGTAAAACCATCCTATTAAAACATTACATAAATGCAGAGGTTTCAGGAGATAGCAACAATGAACCGTGAGTCTGTAATTTCAAAACAAAGGGGGAATTGATAAAGTACAAAAAGCTTCGGAAAATATTTGCAAAGACATTATGCAACATGAGCATTAAAGAAGCCACATGTGATTCGTCTTCTTGATTCAAGTTTTCTCTAGAGGGCTAAATAGCTTATAGATTGTTTACAGCAAACCTTTGATCCAGTAATGCCACAAACAGAAATAATACTAAAAGGTGTGAATCAAAGGGGCCCCTTGGGATTTATATTTAGTCTAAATGGACCTATATGTCAGCATCAGGGTTAGGGCTAGGGTTAGGGTTAGGGTTAGGGTTAGGGTTAGGGTTAGGGTTAGGGTTAGGGTTAGGGTTAGGGTTAGGGTTAGTCACCAGGTTTTATCCAATAACGTCCCCTGACTGTCCAAATGTGTCATAAATTCCGATAGCTTCCACGCTACAAACATGCTGCCTTCTTTTGTCAACAACCACTTTTAGATAAGGGCGTGTGGCAGATTACTGTTTCTGCTGTTTCTTCCTCGCCATTACGAATCTCAGCAGGTAGCCCTCATGTCTCATAGAATTTCACAGGATCCTCTATGTGATGCAAAATTTTCACTTTACATGGACTAAACTACCCCATGACAATTCCCAAGGGATGAATCCTCATCAACTGACAACACTTAAATGTGAGATACAGAATGGGGAAAAAGAATGCAGCGCCTGTCTTATTTTCACAGCTGGACTCATGGGGGTTTGACCCCAGCATTAACAGAACTGATTTTTGATTCAGCGTTTAAGCTTCACTTTGACTTTTTAGTCCCACTGCCAGATGATTACCATCTCTGATCACACTATGAAAGTATACCAGGCATGAATCCCTATAACATGTAACCTTTATACTGCCTTGATTTATGTTAATCTGATCTACCAACAAATGGACTCCTCTGCTTCTTTCTGACAAAGTTGATTTATGGTGACATGTTGACTTTTGTACTTTTCAGTGCTGCTTTCCTTTTTTTGGGTTTCTGACTTTGTGTCAGCTAGAAAGGGCTGCTTTCTCTGTGATTTTTTGTCTGGTTGGGAGATATTTCAGTGCTTCTAAAATCAACATATTTGTTATTAGTGTGGATATTAACATAAGGCCCCTTTTCACTTCCTAAGATTTCAGTGGTAGGATTTCGTTCTTCGGTTGATGTAAATCATTAATGATGCAAATAAAACTATTTAAATTACAGTGGTGAAAAGGCAAACATTTAGAAAGAATTGATGCCTAATTGTTTTAAACATTTAGCATGAACGCTGGTACTGACTGGTACCAGAGTGCAACAAATAGCTTTTCACTCTGTTCAGCAGCTGCCTTTGCTAGGACAGGAATCCCAACTTCTGACAGAAAGCCTTGCTTTGTGTCCTGATTCCTCCCCTTCAGGAAAAAGAGGCAGCTCAGCCAAAGCTCTCACTGGGGATATCATACCCTGATAATAATCCCAGCTGAGCAGAGAGGGTTTTATAAACAGAACAGCAGAGGTCATATCATCAATGCAGCGTCAGGATAGTGTAGCCAGGCCTCCCATGATGAAAAAAGGATGAGGCACGAATACCCAGAGAGATATATGCATTTTCCCATAAAAGTAAGGTGAATAACAGCTAACAATACTTTAGTGAGACAAGGACTTCATGAAACCTTCAATACCTGGTAGCAAAGCGAGATGCCTTTTTCTACAGCTTGGTGATGCAGTACAGAGAAAGCCAGCTCTTAGTGCACTGTGTTGATGGCATTGAAAGTGATATTTTAATATCTAAGGACGTGGAAATATGGCACAAGGACAAGGCAGCACATGTTTTGCAGTCATAACCAAAACAGGCTTTGAACAAGGTTTTTGTAACACTGTGGTCTGGAAAACATCTCAAGGGATCATCAGGGCCAGCATAACTCAACCAGAGATTGAACGCCAAGACCTCACCTGATACAAGGGGCATCCAGCTCACAGGAGCAGATTAGACCTAGATGAAGTAACCTCCATGAAACTAATTTTGCCTGGACATTGGATCTTTAGGTCTTTAATCCCAATCCCACTACGTTCCACTAGTTCCTGATATAGGCACAGGCTAAGCATATCACTTTGCCTTAGGGATGTTCAAATGATGGAGATACTTTTTTCTTTAATTAAATAATGTTTGCCCTACTTTCATTCCTGTTTCTCCTCTAATTTGACTATTTCAGTGGCATTTGCCTTCCACATTAAGGGATTTTTTTCAGAATTTTTCAAAATCTGCAGGAAGCAGCAGCTTGGGGAGGGTCACAGGAGAGGTTTCAAAAGTACTGTGCTGGGGTGGTCCAGCCGTATTCTGTAACATCACCTACCTTTCGTATTTCAAAACTGAAGAAGAGAAAGCCCAAAAGGCAAGGATGCTTAGGCAGTGCAAGGACTGTAATCCCGAGGCCAAGCTTGCCATCTAGTGTTGGATTTTGTTTGTCGAAGGGGAAAGTGTTGATCGCCACTCACAATGTTTGCAAGATTCGTAATGGTCCTTCATCACTTGCTGGATAGGGACCTGATACCATGCTTGGGTACTAAGTGTGTTATTAATACTAAAGGTATTATTAATAATAATATTCATCATGATTTTTTTTTCAACCCCACAATATTTAGCCAGTATATGTGAAGAATTTGTGAACACCTTTTGTCTGAAATCTGCCAATCAGCATCCAGTTACGAGCATATCCAAAGATTAATGAGTCTTCTGCAGAACCAGAGCCACCCACCATTACAATGAAATACCTTGAATATGCTGTGGACATGATGATCATTTATTTCAGTAAATTCCTGGAACTGGTAAGCCAGCTTGATGTGCAACAGATTGCAACAACATACTTTTGCTGAAACTCCATCAAGGAGGACAATATAATGCAATTACCACCCTCACACAGTAGCAAAATTGGTAATGAAAGTTGCAGACATGCAATGCAGGCTGCCATTCTTTGTTCTTTTGGTTCTTGCCAGCTGCTCTGTATTGCGTAATGAGATACAGGCAGCAACACAGATATTGACAGCCAAACGCACAGCCCCACTTTCATTCTGGCAGTCCTCTTAGCAGAAATACGATGTTATCACTGAGGAGCATAAAATGCTAACATACCTTGCCATAAAGCTCTGTTAAACAAGTGCTAGAACATTTCATGGCACATTAAGGGCAGGTATGAAGACCCGAAATTTGGTGCACTTCTACAAATACCAAAACGTAAATTGTGGGGAGTAAGGTGACCTGGAATGGGCTGCCCGGGGAGGTGGTGGAGTCACCGTCCCTGGAGGCGTTCAAGAGGGGACTGGATATGGCACTTGGTGCCATGGTCTAGTCGTGAGGCTTGTGGTTACAGGTTGGACTCGATGATCTTCGAGGTCTCTTCCAACCTTGGTTGGTAATATTAATACTAAGACTCTTCAGTTGCTCTATTTTGCATTCCTCAAATAAAGATACCAAAAAATGATGTGGGTGAGCAGGACTGGGGGCAAGAAGTTTTATAGCAGTCAGAGAGATATAAAAAAGACTTCCTGCAAAAATTCTGTGGAAAAAGTTATTTTAAGCATCTCTGATATTCTTGATGTATTGCTAAAATTAAGGCTGATGTGAATGCGAGCACTACACTGGTGAATAGAGTAAGGGAAGGAAAGGGAGGGTAATTCAGAGATAGTGAGTCATATTTCCCCTGTTTTTCTAATGAAATCATAGAATCATAGAATTGTTAGGGTTGGAAGGGACCTTAAGAATCGTGAACTTCCAATGCCCCCCTGCCGTGGGCAAGGACACCTCACACTAGATCAGATTTCTCAGAGCCATATCCAGCCTGGCCTTAAGTCCTCCAGGGATGAGGCTTCCACCACCTCCCTGGGCAACCTGTGCCAGTTTTTCACCACCGTCATGGTGAAGAACCTCTTCCTAACATCCAATCTGAATCTACCCAGTTCTATTTTTTTTCTATTCCCCCTAGTCCTATCACTCCCTGACACCCTAAAAGTCCCTCCCCGACGCCCTAAAAAGTCCCTCCCCAGCTTTCTTGTAGCTCCCTTCAGATACTGGAAGGGTCTCCTTGGAGCCTTCTCTTCTCCAGACTGAACAGCCCCAACTCCCTCACAGTGCTGTTATTATTGACTTCAAAGTGAGTTCACACTGACTCCTATCCTGTGTAACTTAAAGTGAAGCCAAAAAAGGCAGTCAGTTGCTCCTACCACTCTCCTCATGTCACGTTCAATGACCCTGCAGCATCAGATTTTGCCAGGTCAGTGAGTTGATCCCCCATGAGGGGGCAAGTTTTCTGTTATAGAGTCTCCAAAAATTACACCCTGCAACAGATACTAGGGCAGGAGCAGCACCTGAGGAAAATTGTCCCTTTCAGCAGCAGCCCACAGTTCAACTGGTTTCAGAATAAACAAAACAATACTCAAGACCGCAGGACTATAGACCAAAGTATTCACCAACAGGTGTAAAATATCAGAAGTGAGTGAAGTTTATTTTGATATATCAATACTAAAAATAGGATTATTTATAGTCCAGAGAAAGCACTATTTTTAAATGCTTAGGCTGCGTGCTTTGAAGGGGAAAAACCGTACTTCTTTACATTAAGATTGGATCAAAAGATAAAATGTGTTTCTTCTCAGCATAAACATTTTGTTACATGCCTACAGATTCCCTGTGTTATAAAAATGCCTCGAATGTTGAAAAGGTGGGCAATTAGAAGATTTCTTCAGTGAGGGATATCAGATTTGTTATTGTCAGTTCAATGTTGTTCATAATCACTGAAGACTCCGAGTCTGATGCCTGTGGAAACATTGGGAGACACTGATTTTGAGGTGACTGACTGAAACAAAGCATACCTCCATACAGCTAGGAGACTACCCACACTAAAATCAGCCTTACTCTCCTTCAGGAATAGGCTGGGAACCCAAATCACTCCCTGAGCAGGTTGAAAGTTTCTGCGTATTCTTTTTCCAGCAGTGACCCAGTCCAGAATTACTACTTGTAGAAAGACTGCAATGCCAAGGGCAAGTAGGCAACACACAGCCATTTGCAATGCTCCTCCCAGAGAGACTGAGAGACCTGGGGCTATTTATTCTTGAGAGGACAAGGCTGAGAGGGGGCCTTATCAACATCTATAAATAGGATGTCTGGTTGTAAAGACGAAGGTGCCTGTCTGTTTTTGGTGGTGCCCAGTGGTAGGACAAGGAACAACAGGTATAAGACAGAGCACAGGAGGTTCCACCTCAACATGAGGAGACACTTCTTTATGGTGAGGGAGCAGTGGAACAGGCTGCCCGGAGAGGAATGCCCTAGCATTCTGTGATTCTGTGATACATCACAGCAGGACAACTCTGAGAGCAGCGCATCTCCTGCAGGAAGCACTGTTTCAGAAGTTGATGTGCAGCAAAGATGTAGGAGAAATATCATATCCTTTCTCAGTTTCATTACTGACGATCACAGTAGTAATTCAAAGACCAAACTGAGGACTCATTTGCACTGAATATTAATTTAGGTGTAATAGATAAAAAACCTGACAGGAGTAGTCTTCAGAACAATGCATCTGCCAGCCACAATCTTTGAAACAAATCCAAGTCTAACAGCACAGCTTCTTTCCCTTTCTTGAAAAATCAATTCAATATGATCAGCTACATCTTCTCAGAAGAAAACATTTGGACTCTTTTCTTTTATAGACTTTGATCCAATGTCAGAATGGCAGTGATTTCAGAGGAGGTAAGCTCTTAAGTAAGGCTCAGGCATTAACTGCCTTTGAAGCTGGGTGTTCACTTTTGAGAGAGGACTTACTTGACAGTCTGAAGATGAAAGCCTCCTTTCATGCCAAAAGTAGAAAAAATGGGCCATTTTGGAAAACCTCTGCACAGCTCTGCCAGCTTACCTGGACGGTTTGGTGTGGAAATCACCTTGTGTTTCACAAAGGAGCTATTTCCTATGTCACTCAGGTCCTCACCTCTGCTGAAAAAGCTAATGCAGCAGATGCTTACATTATAGTGGAGGGGTTGCTTCGGATCTGCCTGCTGTACAGAAAAAAAGGCTTGTGAAACACTTGTCAAATACCAACAGTCACTACTGGCTTATAAGCAGATCATGCACAGATGCAACTCCACTGAAGTATACAGAATGCAGAAGTATATGGAGTTCTGCAAGCAGAACACTTGACGTAAGGACTGCTTTCACCAATGATTTTAAAGTAGCCTAGTATCAGTCTCCTGAGTCGCTCAATCCAACTGCAAAACCCCCACTTTTAACCCAAAGAGGTTATGGAACCAAATCTTCATACAATTTCAATTTTCAGGTGATCATGTACAAAAACTGCAAAGTTAAAATGTGTGATTTTGATGGTGAAATAGTGAGAAGTGAATTACCACTTTTAAGCACAGATCCTTTAAGTCATCCCTTGTAGTGAAGCGAGACACCTTTCCCTGTCGGTATCCTGAAGTACCTTTCTCTATTGTTTTGCTTTAGTGCAAGAATACTTCATGTCCTCTCCATTACTTTCATGCTTAATAGCACTGCAATGAAAGAAATGACACCTTACAGAATTAGAACCCAGACTGGCATCCCTTGGAGGCTGAATTTCAGATCACTGTTTTTGCTGACACTGTGCAGCTGTTGTAGGGATTTGCTTTTTGTCTAGGAGCAACTTTGGGTGTGGGTTTTTGGGTTTTTTTTTGCTGTTGTTGTTGTTGTTTGGTTGGTTGTGGGGGTTTTTGAGTGTTGTGTTTTGTTGTTGTTGTGTTTTGGTGGGGGGTTTGTGTGTGCGTGTGTGTTGGTTTAGGCTTTTTTCCCCCACATAAATCTTCAGTGGGAAGAGGAAGGCATGGCTTGTTGGATCAGTGATGTAACAGCAGTTGACAGGTGGGTTTCAGGGAACTCTCTGGGGCCATGGCCTCTTTAGTGGTTTTACCACTCTAAACTCAATTACAGTGGAGTTTCACGCTCCACAGAAAACTCCAGTCCTTTTTTGATGAAAACTCTGCAAAGTAAATAAGTCATGATGATGATACAGGTCTACCATTTAATATTCATTGAAGTACATATGTTTGAAAATTGGAAGCAGAGTTTAATCTATTTTCATATTTATATCAACATGAAGCTTTAAAAAGGATATCTTTCCTTTTCCCAGAAAAAACCTTGACAATAAATAAAGATGTACGAAACTCACTTTGAACGTAAGAACAAGGCTCGAGGAGATTTAAAATGCAAATCTTAAAGTATGTATCTGCGGTGGGTTGAAAATTCGCCCCAACATCCGATTGCCAGACCGGCTCCGTTAGCAGGCAAATGAAGCTGTGCTTACAAGCGAAGCTGCAATCTAAAATAGGGAATGCCACGAATGTGTACAAAATATACAATATTTGCAGGTATTTACAATTTGTAAACAGCACCAGAACTCCCACGGACAACCCGGGGGCTACTGATTCCCTGCTCCCGTCCTTCCTGCCCTGTGCGTGGGACAGGAGAAAGAGCAGAGAGCTGCTGTCCGTTACGTACCCACAAGAAGAATGCGTTCAAGGTGGGCAAAGCCAGCAGAAGAACAAGTTAGTATCTGCTTGAGCCAGGGAGTCAAAAAGAGAGAAGGTTAGTTTACAGATCTGTCATGGTAGACATCCGTCCAACAGGATGAGTTCAAACTTACCATTATTTTCCTTTTTACATCCAATGGTAATTTATTTGCGTTCTACTGCTTTCTGCTCAAGAGCTGTGGGAAATGTTCAAGGCACAGACTAAACCTGCCACAATATCCTGAATCTACTCACTTTCAGGAGGGAGCAGGTCTTCCTGCTGTGAGTTTTTCAGTCTGATTGAAATGACATGGAATACTTCAGAGGATCCATGATTCTTGACTATGTGCGCATATCGTGATCACAATCTACTTGCATCTTATTGCACATTGCACTGAAGGTATAATAGGTAACACATTTTATAAAGGGAGTTTTACATTTATAGCAAATTTTCTCTCATTTAAATATAATGACTTGAAGTAACTTCTCTGGTTTTAACATACTTAAAGTTACAGCAGTCATCAGACTTTGGTTGTGTAGAGCTATGACAGTTAAAACACAAAAAAGTAGTAGTCTGTGTGAGAACCGATATAAAACTGACAAAACCAAATATATCAGCCTCAGACAACTTAAAAGACAGGACTGTGCAAGAATAACCCACCTCGTGTAGGATTAGGTTTCATCATCATTTTATAACATCAGACAGGTTCTCCTGCCCATCTTATGCACTTTCAAGAGAAATGAAAAGAAAGATGCAGCAAAGCTTTTTTCTTAGCATTTTATTTCAGACCGCTGAAAGATAAATGAAGCTGGTGAAAAAAGAGTTAACATAATGATGTCGTCTTTTATTTGACTGAATGTTTAAGCATACTGCTACGGCTGATGGCACCTTGTTTAATAATGCAATACATAGCTTCCTAAGGGGACAGGGCTTGATCTGAAAACTGAATATGGTGCACTCTAAATTCTCTTCCCTGAGGAAGGTTGACTAACTGATAAGTGCCATGAGCTAGCACAGGGACTGATTCTGTCAAATCAAGCTCAAATGGAAGGCACAATGTAGAGTCTTCTCAAGTCTCAGTGAAGATATTTGAGCAGACATTTGTGACATTAGACAGTGCATCAACTATGGAAGGCTGTAAAAGTTCACTGTCTAACTACAAGGTGGTCTTTAGATGACAGGATAAAGAAATCAGTGCAAATTTGTTAATGTAACAACTTGGAAAAGCATGCTAAAAATGTCACTCTATTGGGATACGTGCTAAAATGTATAGGGAAGTGACTGCCCATTGGGTAGCCTTGTGAATCCCTCATTAGAACTCACGTAAAAGGTACTAAAACAGGGAAATGCAGTAGACATAAGACTTGTTTTAGTTTCTATCAACTGAACTTTTTTTCTCCCTGAGCTAAAAAGTTCCAATTGACAGCTGAAGCAAGAAAACCCATTGTTCAGCTGTTTATTTCTCACTGTGGAATTGTATAGTGATTCTTTCAGTTAGGTCATTCAATTCCAGCTTCCAGTACTGAAGTCCTTGAACATCTTGTCCAAGTGGGTGCTGAAGAGGAACAGTCTTTAAAGCCAGGAAGAAAATTGGACAGCTTGAGGACAGGAAATCAGACACAAAAAAATATGATAGCATGCAAGGACTGACTTTCAGCAAATCAACAAGAAAAACTTGAAACAAAGGGAAATTTCTCAAAAAATAAAACGGAAAATGGCAGAAAAAACCCTATTCATTGGCTGTTGACGTGTGCCTAGCCTTGGTTGTTTCTCCAAGTAAATAATGGTTTACATTACAAGAAGTGAGGAATGTCTTTGTCAGGTTTCCAGTAAAAATTACTGGCCAATAGCTGCCTGAGAGAATTGAACATGAAATTATTAAACAAAACCACAGTAGAGGTGGAATATATAGAGCTATTTAAAAACAAACAATAAAACACCCCAAACTTCATTTCACCTGCCTGAAGAGATCCAGCCACGGTAACAACTCGGCCAAAGGCCACTAGAAAAGCAGTAGGTACCCGGAGCCCACACACAAGCGTGCAGGTGTCCAGGCTGCTAGCTGCAGAGAGTGCTGGAGCCTGACACTTGGATTGGAGGGTGAAGGAGACAACACCTGTGTGAGGTGTGACCAAGGGAATTATCTTCTCAATCTGATGGCTGAGCTAAAGGATGAAGTATCAAGACTCAGGACTATAAGGGAATGTGAAAGGGAGTTAAATCTGTGTAAGCAAGCTTTACAGACCTCCCCTGTTGAAGGAGGTGACCCCAGAAACAGGGGGGGAATGAGTACAGGTCCTTGTTAGGAGAAGCATGGGGAAGCCATCCTGGCCCTCTTTGCCTCCCCTGCACAATAAGTATGAGGCTCTGCAGGTTGAGGGCAATGTGGATGAGAAGACAGAAGAGGAACCATCTGAGGGGATGCCTAAAGCAAATCAGTCCCCACCAACCATCAGACTAGCACCATAAAGAGAAAGAGGAGAGTAATTGTTGTTGGAGACTCTCTCCTGAGGGGAACAGGGGGACCCATGTGTTGTCTTGACCCATCCCACAGGGAAGTCTGCTGCCTACCCGAGGCTCAGGTAGGAGAATATCACCAGGAGACCACTCAAGCTAATCCAGCCCTCTGACTATCACCCATTGCTGGTAATCCAAGCTGGATGTGATGAATCATAGAATCATAGAATCAATAAGGTTGGAAAAGACCTCAAAGATCATCAAGTCCAACCTGTCACCCAGCACTTCATGACTACTAAACCATGGCACCAAGTGCCACATCCAGTCCCCTCTCAAACACCTCCAGGGATGGTAACTCCACCACCTCCCTGGGCAGCACACTCCAACAGCTAACAACTCTCTCCGTGAAGAACCTTCTCCTCACCTCGAGCCTAAACTTCCCCTGGCACAGCTTGAGACGGTGTCCTCTTGTTCTGACAGTGACAAAACTACAGCAATTCACTTGATCAAAGGGGGAAAAAAAAAGCAAGCTGTATTTCTTCATAAGAAAATTTCTTCTTACATGAGCTTGATAAGAAAGGCACCAGGACAATCAAAAAGGAATTCAAGGTCCTTGGACAATTGATTGATGGGGCAGGAGCTCAAGTGGTGTTCTGCTCAGTTCCCTCAGTGGCAGGGGTGCACACTGAGAGGAACAGCAGAACCCATGCCATCAACAAATGTCTCAAGGGATGGTGCCAGCAGCGGAATTTTGGGTTCTTTGATCAAGGGACAACTTTCACTGCGCCTGACCTGCTGGACCTAGATGGGCTTAATCTATCTAGAAAGGGCAAGAGGGCTCTAGCACTTGAGTTGGCAGGGTGCATTGGGAGGGCTTTAAACTAGGTTTGAAGGGGGTGGGTGATGAAACCAGTCTCTCTGAAGAGGAGAGAGAGGGACATAAACTAGAGTCAGTGGAGAAATCAGCAGCCCAGCTGAAGTGCAGGGACACTAACGCATGCAGTGTGGGTAGCAAACAAGAGGAACTCAAAGTCTTGTTTCACCAGGAAAACTATGATGTAGTTGCCACTGCAGAAACAGGTGCTCAGGAGGAGACTTGGTAGGGTGCTTGGTTGTGTGGTTTAGCTGATTAGGTGGTGTTGGATGATAGGTTGGATGCAATGATCTTGAAGGTCTCTTCCAACCTGGTCTATGCTATGCTATGCTGTGCTATGCTATGCTATGCTGTGCTATGCTGCGCTATGCTATGCTATGCCATGCTGTGCTATGCTGTGCTATGCTGTGCTATGCTGTGCAATGCTATGCTATTCTACTCTACTCTATTCTAAAATGAACTGTAAGTTACCCTGTTGGTTAGTGCCAGGATTTCCAAGGTAATTACTTTTGCAAGTACCTACATGGCAACTGTTATTAACTAGGGTCTCATTTTGGAACTTGATGTGTGATCATTCTACTGTTAGCTAATATTTTTAACTTAGAAATAAATTGTTAAATAGCTGAGATAAGGAGCATATTATAAATCATGAAACAACACTGATTACTAGATGATAAGCATGCAACACACAGCAGTGATGCATTTGCAAAGAACAATTTCTCAAGTTTGAGGCAATTTCTGAATAAGTTATATACTAAATTTGCCTTTGTTGTTTCGCTGTGGAGGAGGATACCCTACGGAGCACAGGAAGAATACTGATTTGATTGGGGTTAAATTAAACAAGGCAGGAATCACAGAAACACAGTCATCTTTATTTTTTCCCAAACCCCATCCCAAAATGATGTATAAAACTTATTACATTATTGACAGGTTCTATATGATCACAAGTTCTACCAGGATGCTTATGGGCAACTTTAGTACAATTCAGAGACTTCAGAAAATAGAAAAGGCTAAGCCACAGAGTGGCTTCACCCCGCTCATAAAATCAGAGGCAAGCCAGGACCTTAGGGAAGTGTGAGAATTCCAGTTGTACTCATGAGGACGGAGCAGGGATTTGGTGATGGTCCCTATGATTCTGTGATGATTCTAGGACGATTCCATGATTCTAACGCTAAATATTTGCGGCAACGGGGAGAAATTTTCTATACCTTCTGTTTGCAATGTTGTGTTGCCGTTCAAGAATATTTTGCTGCCCGTTTAAGATAAATGTTTTTAAGTGCATGTCTAGAAAAAATGGTAATGAACTTATCATCAAAACACAAAATGTTCATCATGCATCTTAGAAACAGTTGCACATTATTACAAATCACAAGAGTCATAAGATTTAATGCAGTACATTAAATGCATTATGTTTTCTCAGCAGCCCTTTCCAGCTAGGCTGAAGCTATTTTCTTTGAATTCCTGAACATCCCCCTAGACTACCACCCATGTTCCAAGGAAAAACAGTGCAGAAGTGATGACAGCATCATAAAACTTTTTCCTTACACCTTCACCAGTTTGATAATGTAGTGTCATTCTCTTTCACTGAAAGACAATGGAAGCGTCCCAAAGTAATGCCAGTGGCTACCCTTGAGGCATTTTGCTTTAATATGCCTATGCCTCAGTTTTCCTATTTTAAAAAACATTCATAATATTCATTCACACCAGCAGGGTGTTGTAAAGCTAAATTTATTATTGTTTGCAAATTGTTTGTAAATTGCTTTTAGAGCATCCAACTGGAAGAATGATAGATATGTAAAACAGAACCTCTTGTAGCCATTATCCTCAGACAATTTCTGTTGGATTTGTATAAAGGGAATACTGGTTATTCTCAGACAATTATTCTCAAACAATTTGAGTTGAATTTATATAAAATTGAGTACTATCTTTTTGACAATACAAAGAAAATTTGGTATTTAACCATTAAATAGTATGATGTCCTCAGATTTTCTTTTTTTTTTTTTGCAAATAAACAATAATAAATTAAATTGAAAACACATTAGATACACTCAGCACCTGTTAAGATGCAGATGCACTGAACATCTACATCATACTGATACATGTCGAATGAACACAGGCTCATAGTCATCCTTGCCACTCCTTGTCAGTACAAACATGTACAAAGCTGCCCAGTGTGTTTGCTTTTGATGTACAACTTTCAGCTAAGGAGAAACACAAGGCACTGCCCACTACTGGTTTATTTTATTGCCTGTGAATTCTGTCAATTTCACATTTTAAAAGGAGCATCTTCACATCTTTTCCAAAGCACAATGAGGCTCTAACTTGCTCATTCCAGTCATGTTCAAGTCAAACAAAAAGGGGCAAGATGTGCCCTGGTATAGAATCATAGAATCAACCAGGTTGGAAAAGACCTCAGAGATCATCAAGTCCAATCTATCACCTAATACCTAACACCTTATGACAACTAAACCATGGCTCCAAGTGCCACATCCAATTCTTTTGGAACACCTCCAGGGATGGTGACTCCACCACTGTGCTTCCCTGGGCAGCACATTCCAATGGCCAATTACTCTTTCTGGGAAGAACTTCCTCCTCACCTCCAGCCTAAACCTCCCCTGGTGCAGCTTGAGACTGTGTCCTCTTGTTCTGATGCTGGTTGCCTGGGATGAAGAGACCAACCCCCACCTGGCTACAACCTCCCTTCAGGGAGTTGTAGACAGCAATAAGGTCTCCCCGAGCCTCCTCTTCTCCAGGCAAAATAACCCCAGCTCCCTCAGCCTCTCGTCACAGCGATTGTACTGGAGACCTCTCCCCAGCCTCATTGCCCTTCTCTGGACACCTTCCAGTATCTCAATGTCTTTCTTAAATTGAGGAGCCCAGAACTGGACACAGGACTCAAGGTGTGGCCTAACCAGTGCTGAGTACAGGGGCCGAATTACTTCAGTATGTGGGACTGAAAATCAAAGTGAGTGTGTGCTTAGCATTGCCATCCATTCACTTTGCAACTTTAGTCATGAAGCTCTGCATTTTCATTCTACTGACCATAAATCTACTGCTCCAGCTCCCATAAAAGTCCTCAACCTCCTCCTATACACAATAAGATTCCACCCTTCTCCTCACATGTTGACATTTAGGGTACTCTGAATTAGCCAGCACTTGGACTCTGCTTTTTCAATCAGTTGTACTGTCCATCCTTAGCACTCGTAGGTCGGCACAAACCCAGAACAGCTGCAGTTTGAATAAAACTGAACTTTATATTTAAGTTCCTTGTAGGCCAATGTGTAAAGAGGTCAGACCAATAAACAATATAAACTATTACCAACATTCAGAGTAACAAATAAGTTTCTGTAAGGTCCTACCTGGATCAGAGCTACCTGCCCCTTTAACACACATAAACAATAGGAAATGACCGTTATTATGAATAAAAGTTAGTGATGCAAAGGAAAATGTGTCGCTCAAGACCAGAGTAGGAAGTTGTGACATTTTCAAGAAATCTGAGTTTGGAAACATCTGAATGGGCTTATCCATAAATGTAGCAATTAATGTACAAATAAATGGATGTGCAGGACTGATCTTTGTTTTTTTAACTGGTACATCATGATCTCACTACTCACAGGTCTGAACATCTGGAATCAGCTTTATTCAAACCACAACCCTTCTGGGACTCTTCATACACTTCATGAACAAGAGGTTCAGTTCTATAAAGCATCGAATCAGCCAGGTGGTAGGAATTACAACGTGATCTGGGGTTATCCCTTTTATTCAAGCTCATGCTCTAGACCACCACCAGGCTGGGCACAAGATGCACGTGAGTACACCTGCACAGATGGCTCTTCTCGCTCGTTTCTCAGGGACCCACATCTGACACGGCAGCAGGAGCGGGGAGGAACCTGTGCCAGAGAGACCTTCTGTGCTTGGAGCAGGAGAGAATAATTCCCTGCAGAGTTTTCATTTTAAAGACATTCACAGAAAACAATCATGAACCAGAACAAAACTTAGGCAGAACCCAGTCCTAGTCCCCAGTCCTTTTATGTATGTATACAGTGAGGGCAGGCAGTAGTGGCTGTGAAACCATGCGATCTAACCCCGAGCATGATTGACTTGGCACTGTACTGCTTAGTTTTCCCTAAGATCAAAAGAAATGCCTAAAAATAGCAACACTTGCCAAAATGTTTATGTTTTTAGCTTCGCTTGGTTGTCTTTGCACTCAGACTGTTTTCTTCTCCTACTCTATCCCTCTGATTAGATTACATTTCTCCTAGTTGTGGGAGCTGGGATTACGCCTGAGCTGGGAACTGGAGGGAATACAGTAAAGCAGTCTAAAAGGGTAGGGTGAATATTTCTGACACTCCTCCCGGTGAAAGCAAGCAGCAATTGACAAAACACACTGTACATCCACACTAAGTGCTTACACACTGGGTGACAGGGTCAGCCCTTGATCTCTCTGTGTTGCCTTATTGCATTTCCCACAAGGCATTACCTTTATTGATAGAGTCTATCCTTCTGGTCAAATGAGGACTGTCATCTGGTCCCTCAGGCTACGCTCTTGACTGCTTCAACTGGTCCTTTAGTTTGCTTTTATTTCTGGATGCCATGCTATCACTGTTGCCAGGATTTTGTATGTGCAGTTGAGCATTACTGTAACTCTGAATGATTGTTCCTCAATTTAAAAAAAAGACATGAAAATAGTTTTGAAAACAAGGTTGTAAAAAAACCTTCTAGACTTTTGATTGTGTTTAACACTTCTAAATGTCACATCCCCAATTTTCTTCATTCCCACCCGCCACCATCAAGTAGCTCTGAATGACTTTCAACCTCACTGCCAACTACTGCAAAAAGAATATATCAGGTAGCAACTGGTTCCAGCCAAAGTCTACAGTGATTCTTAGTGGCATTGCAAAGCTTACTTGAATTCACAAGGGGCTTAAAAAGCACTGAGATGGCAGAGATTGTTGTGGCAGAAGCAACTGGAAAATGTCCTGAGATTGAAACACAGACATATTAACATCACCCTTGTGGATGCTAATGACTTGCACTTTAAAATGCCAGAGGCTCATACTGCCAGCTAAAACAAAGAAAAAACCACATTTTCAGTCTCCAAAGACTTTAGATCTTTCCAAACTCTGAGGGCAAATTCAGCCATAATGTATTTTTGCAGTGGAGCAGGGCAGCTCATGCATGCCACTGGGGGAATCATTGCCTGGAGTAGCTGTAGGCAGTGTAGTTGGTATAGCTAAATAAAACAGCAGCTGAAAACCTTTGAGAGGTTAAACTAGTAATGAAGCATTCCATAATGCAACGCAATCAAACCTAAACAGTTTGAAGGCATATCTTGCTGACGCTCACAGCTCTTGTCTTTCTCATCGAAACGTATTTAAGGAAACAAGCAGCAAGCACAGTGATTTCCACAAGAGCTTTACAATTTAAATTGACACATAATTAGAAAAATATTACAATATTTTGACGAAGCAATGATGTCCTACTTAGACATTTCTAGAAGGGGAATTCTTTTAAGACCTTAGGAGTAATGGCAGATGGGACACTTTCTGAAACCGCAAATGTTTAAAGAGCTCTACTTAAAGAAATTGAGAGGTAACAGCAAAGGAAGAAAATCAGATGCTGACAAAAAAATAACCATGAGAGGCTTCCAGTTCTGGTTGCTGCATCAGGAACAGTGTGGCCAGCAGGAGCAGAGAGGTCATTCTGCCCCTGTACACTGCACTGGTTAGGCCACACCTTGAGTCCTGTGTCCAGTTCTGGGCCCCTCAGTTTAGGAAGGAGACTGACGTGCTGGAACATGTCCAGAGAAGGGCAACGAAGTTGGTGAGGGGTTTGGAACACAAGCCGTATGGGGAGAGGCTGAGGGAGCTGGGGTTGTTTAGCCTGGAGAAGAGGAGGCTCAGGGGTGACCTTACTGCTCTCTACAACTACCTGAAGGGAGGTTGTGGACAGGTGGGGGTTGGTCTCTTCTCCCAGGCAGCCAGCACCAGAACAAGAGGACACAGTCTCAGGCTGTGCCAGGGGAGGTTTAGGCTGGATGTTAGGAAGAAGTTCTATACAGAGAGAGTGATTGCCCATTGGAAGGGGCTGCCCAGGGAGGTGGTGGAGTCACCATCACTGGAGGTGTTCAGGAGGAGACTTGATGGGGTGCTTGGTGCCATGGTCTAGTTGTTTAGGTGGGTTGGATTGGTTGATGGGTTGGATGCGATGATCTTGAAGGTCTCTTCCAACCTGGTTTATTGTATTGTATTGTATTGTATTATACTTATCCATACTGTTGTACTTGAACTGAAGCACGTGAAGTAACTGAAACAAATGTAAATGTCATTGTGCTGATATGTAAGTCCTTGTGCACCTTAAAATGCTAATGAAACTGACGGTGAAGTTCTACAAGTACCCAAAACACAAGTATATTTTTACTCTCAAACTTCATATACTTGAAGGAATTCTTACTTCACAATAAAAGTTTTAAAATGCTGACAAATGATTCCAGCTTATCTCCAAAATTGCATTCAGTGCTGAAATAAGCAAAGTAAGAACTACTAATAAAGATCATGCTGTGTAGCCAGTAAATATCTAACACAGGGTATGGATAGCTAACAGCGAGCAATGAGACACTTCTCTTTAGTTCCCCTTCTGCTCCCTAGCTGAGAGCCAGGAAAACACTCTCCTTGACCTGAGCATTATAAAGCATTGGAACCTGACATCAATATCAGCATCAATTTTAGTACTGTTCTACTAAAATTTGCTCTATTTGAGAGGAGTACTATCTTACTAAATCACATTTTAAATACTGAATTTAATATCTAACCTCAATTTCATGAGCACTTCAAGCACTTCAAGGATAAAGTAGCATCATTATTCAAACAAGACATTTAGCCATCATCAGTCTCCCAGCTTCCCATTTCTACACAGGTCCACTCCTTGCCATCACATGGTGTTGGCACAAACATTTGCATGGCTATGGTGTGTAAAGGCCTGGGGAGATGATCTTGCTTAAAATTAACCAAGACTGATACACCCATCTGGTTCACCAAGTAGCTATGTAAACACTTGTACCAGCATGAAAGCTACAAAAGCAAAATATAGGCTAAGACAAATACTTTAATACATCCTTCTTGCTACCTGTAAATGGAAGGTTTCTCAGCTCTTAGTGACAGACTGATTCCCCCAAAGATATCAAACTGTGTTCGCTCAACAGCCTCACACTATGCCACGTACTCCATTGCCTCACAGAGGGCAATAACTTTTCAGTGCACAAAGATCAAGCTAAGCTTATTTATTTGATTCATCAAAATTATTTCAGCTTTTTATACAATACAATACAATACAATACAATACAATACAATACAATACAATACACCAGCCCTGACTCCTGCTCTGTCCCTGCCTTTCTTCCCTGAATTTTTAGGGTGATAGAGTAAAATTGGATGGTAATTACATTAAAAGTGAAGTGTGTGGAAGATGGTTTTATTCAGAGAAGTGGGGATAGACCTAGGTGTCCCTGTGTTAGCAGAGGAGTTGGACTAGATGATCTCCAGAGGTCACTTCCTAACCCTATCATTCTATGATTCTGTGTCAAGGCATTGTCCTAACTCACTCTCCTAGCAAAGGTACAGGAATCAATAGATGCACACATCGAGTCGATCACAACACATGAAGGTATTCTCAGAGCTAGCAACATTTCTCTCCCCATTAGTTAGGGCTGGCCTGACCCACACAGAGGACTCACAAGCAGATCTCACAAAGGTAATCACTAGGGAGGGTCCCTTTCCAAATAAGTCCTCTTGGGCAGTGACCACTCTTTCCCACATACCTGAATTTACATGTGCCGAAACAGCTTGGTTACTGTTCATCTGTACCAGCTGGCAACACGATGCATAATCAAGCCATTTCCATCACTGCTCCATGAGTTTTCTCACTAACTCAGACAGTGATTTTTATTCCTTTAGGTTTTAAGTACTAAGCTAACCTCACTAGATTATAAATTATTTTGCTAGCTATTCTTACCAAATATACTTTGAGTATTGCTAGTTAACCCATTCTGAATTCAGTTATTGAATAGCAAACATTTTTGGTGTCACTAAGTCACATGCCTTACAGAAGTGTGCCAACACAGCTGTCACCTTTCTTAACCACACTCCTAGTCCTGTTGAACAACAAATTCATTTGACAAGACCTATTTTCAGCATTTAATTCTCTACTATGAAGTTCATCATCAGCTGACTTGTTATTTCTTAAGGCTCCACATTAAACAGCTGGTAGGTATTTCATTCCCTGAGTCAACCACCTTATCACTAAGTGACAGATCATTCTTCTGATTCTCTGGAACTTCTCAGATTTTCATATGAAATCAACATCATTAGTCCAGGAAGGTTCATTAAGAACTGTTTGGGCTGAATTGTTTCAACCTTCTTACAGAAAATGACTTATTGCTAAAAAGTACTCCTTTGCTCCTCTTTGCTGTGGGATGAAGTTTCATTGTCCATATATATATATATATATATATGTGTAGGCAGCCAGTTTTTGTATATTACAACCATGACATTATCAAGTACTTCTACATTTTCTGCATTGTAGAATATTCTACTTTTTATACTGAGACACTGACCCTTTCTAACAGAATTCTTATCTTTTTTTTCATGAAAAAATTCCTTTTCTCCACTTTTGTGCTTAATGAGAACAGGCTCTGGGATGAGAGTTTAAATACAACAACTGGATCTCAGCAGGTTGTGTAAAAAGCTTTAAACCTTGTGGCTAGATAAACCAGAGAAACATCTTCATTCTGAAGTACAGGTAGTCAAACAGTTTTCAAAATCTGTGTTTAAACCTGCTGCTGACATCAGATAGCAGCAAACATACTTGTCTTGCTTTTTCTTTGCAAGTGGTGACTACAGAGAACCTGCGTAACAAGAAGGCATTACATCAGGTATTGGGCCCCTGAGAAATTCTGAGTAACTGAAGAAGTTGTTCAGGAGTAACCCTCAAAGAGGATTCGAGGCAACAGCACGATTTTCACCACAAACCTGCCACAGGGCATGCTGGAGAAACATCTGGTATCTTGGATGGAAGAGAAACTTTCCATGGATGAGATGCAGCCAGAAGCTCCTTTGCACAAAGCAGAGGACTGGGAAAAAGCTTTCCATCTCCATCTGTCCTGCGAGTTTATAAACCAAGCCACACCATTTAAGATCTGTTTGGGTTTCTTGTTTTGGTTTGGGGTTGTTTTGCTTTGTTTTTTTTTTTTTCCTTGCTAACATTTATTCAGTTCAAATATTACAAATAAAATTAGAAGACATTCTCACTGTGAAAGATGGAGTATGCTCTTCTCTCTGAAAATATCCAACTTTTGCTGGCAGTTTCCAAGGAACAGCAACAACCAAGACAAAGCTCTTGAAAAAAAGAAGATTTTAATGCAAATATTCAGTGTATAAAATCTGATTGAGTGGAGCACGAAAGCCTTCTCTGAGTCACTGATTTACTAAGATAATCAAAAAGTGTTTCATGGCTTCATCAGAACATACATTTAACAATAATAACCAGAGGCTTTTGTGGAGTGAATCTATGTTTGCAGATAGTATTTGCTGCAAATACTACCTATTTGACTATGGTTTTGACTACTGCCTTTAAACGTGAAGCTCCAGAAATACACAATTGCTTGTGTACCACAAAGTCACCTATCGAAAGCAATTTATTAGACAAATTAGGGAAACTTAAAAGAGATTTTTTTCATAGGAGGTATGTTTAAAATGGTAATAATTCTTGCTTCCTTTGCAGTGATCACTTGCACTGCACCTTGGATAGCCCAACATATTAAACTGCTATTTTAACTCGATTTATCCAGACACTACCTGCCCTATGAGAAATACTTGAACTTTCCAGCCTTCACACATTGCAGCTGTGGGAAAAAGACCAGCAACACAACCTGTGCTGCTGAAAGAGGTTATTCTTTCCAGTCATTGTAATTGAAATTTGTGGGAAAGCAAAAAAATAATGATAATAAAAAAACTAAATTCCAGAGCCTGCAGTATTGAATGATAAACATGTGGGTAGTATAAAAGCTAAAGAGTTAAGAAAAATCCAAAGCAAATCACAAAGAGAACTCAAGCTGTTTGTTAAGCAAACGGTAAATCTGCACGTGGATTTGACTTCCTTTGACTCCACATTTCAGTTCAGTTCAGCTGACATTTTGTCTCTGACTTACTGATTGCATGCACGGGTCTAGCTAGAAAGATGTTTTACTGTAAATGTGCACTTCTTGAGAAAGAAAAGGAATTTTCCCCTTGATGTTACATAAAAATGCATATTAAATCCATTCAAGGGGCTAACACAGCATGAACAAAGCCACCCTGACCCCCACTTATGTCTACGTGGGTTTTAAATGCAGGGGTTCTTGAGCTCAGAAGGAAATGCTTTCAGAAAACAATTAAAGCCATGGAAATAATGCAAATGTTCCCCCATCTAATCTGCCAAAATTCCTCCTCTTTGAGGAAAATGTCTACCAAGTTGTGCAATTTGTGGAAATTTTCTACATGACTAGTCGAGACTTGAGTTATACAGTCTGTCTTGTAACACAAGCGGGACTTGTTCTTAAAACAAATAAAAGCCTGACTGTTTCTGCCCTGCCTTCACTACTGGAGATAATACTCCCCAGTTAAGAGCACAGACACACCGCCATTTGAGCTGGCATTTGTTTTAACCACTATGGCAGAAACCTCCAGCAGGGATGACAGAAAATAAGCAAGAGGCAAAAAATTTCTCAAAGCAGATTAGTTGCCAAACCCCACATTTTTTCCATCAGTGGCTGATCTGCTTTAAGAGATTTGTGGTCTCTACCCTTCCCAATACTTATTACACATCTCTGGATACATCCATCTTCTTGCTCAGTCTGTTTGTGGACAAACAGAAGAAAGTGAAATAAACACCAAGGGACTAGGTTTTACAGACTTCACCTGTCCTTTCAATTAACTCTTCAAGATCACGTATGACTAATGGCCCAACTCCCAAAACTATTCAGTAACTAATAAGAGAAATCAGAACATCAGTAAGAAGACTTCAAACATTTTGAACAAGAGCAGAAGCCTAGATTTTAGATGCTCTCACTTGCATCCAGCCTTATATCTTATTTTTGTTCTTCATTGTTTGGAATAGGAGGAGATTTGGCAGGAAGAATTGATCAGTATGCCCACTAATATAAAACCAGCATGTGATTCTTACCTAAAGTAAATTCTGTAAGGTTATGAATCCTGCTTTATTATAAGTTCCCAGTCCAGGTAGCAATTTGCATGGTTTCTGAATTGTTCCATTCTTGTTTCCAGCCAAAATGTAAAAGAAAGCATCAGAATCTGAAAATGGTTTATTACACTCCGGAGCTACAGGCAGCTGAAATGCAGTTTCACAGTTCCTGAGACCTGTGTCACTACTTTCTCCCCTCCAACACTCGTAACAGCCAAACCTTGGGACATGATGCTCTTTGAAGTACAGCATGCCCACAATTAAACATGTACAACAGAGGCAATGACGGAAGAAACACGGTATGTTAAGGACATGCATATATATCTTTAATTATTCTTTGTTACTAATTGAAAGGAACAGATTTAAGATACTAAAGGACTGCTGATCAGTTACAGATTAATGACTGGTTTGCAGTCGTTAGCAGTGGAATATTCAACTCTTTCAACTGCAGGATTCACTCCAGCTCTAAGAATATACCTTCAGACAAAAGCAGCTACCTGAACTGCTCATTTTATGCAGCTTATAGAAAAATTTCAGATGTGACCCAGTTATGTCACAACCATTTTCAAATTGTGATTCTCTGAAAACTAAATATATAAAAAAGGCACCTTCTTACCCATCAGATGTACTCCCCATAGATAGCCGGGATAAGATCTGCTGACTTGGTTACAAAAATAAAGGCTCTACTACTTCTTAACATTTCTACCAGCCTTGCAAAATTAACAGAGCTGAGGAGAAAAGTGGGCTACATTTTTTTCCATCTTCAGTGGAAATAATTATGTTGCAGTGCAGGACAGGTCTAGAAGAGCTCAACAAAGGTTTTAGGTGAGATCAAACAACAGCAAAGGCATAATTTTGCCTGCAGAAACATTTTAAATGATACATACGACAAGGAATTACATTAGCATTTTGTTAGAGATTAAGTTGCCACTGGCAAGGATTTGTCTTACATGAAACCTGAGCATGCTTCATATAGAAATCAAGAGGACACTCAAGCAGCAATTTTCAGTTCAGACCGTCCATCTTATCCATCTTTCTGCAGTTCCTGGGTCTGCCGCCTTCTTTCTTCTGCTCTTGAGGACTGCCTTCCTGTGTATTGTTACGACTGCACTTTTGCAGAGAAGTATATGTGATTTTATATATGTGTCTGTATATATTTCTTTACTGAAAGAGTGGTCAGCCATTAGAATAGGTTGCCCAGGGAGGTGATGGAGTTGCCATCCCTGGAGGTGTTCAAGAAACATGTGGACATGACTTTGGGATGTGATTTAATGGCCATGGGGGTCTTAAGTTGATAGTTGGACTTGATGATCTTAGAGGTCTTTTTCAACCGAAAAAATTCTATGATTCTATGATTCTATGATTTGTCATTTCAGTAAGACTCTTACATGTTAGCTGAAAATCCTGAGATGGCTTTTTGATTCTTTTTCTGCTACTGCTTTTTCCTGTTTCAATACCTCTGTCTGATTTTAATGCCCCACCAGACCCAAACCAAAGTAAAATAATATGCCATACCATCAAAGCTACACAGTCACGCTTCCACAGAGTACGAGAACGGCTTTAACTTAAGTAAACTTACAGCACAGGTGAGAGCTTTGTTTGATGTGGGGACCGGGGAACAACTGATACTTGAAAGACAAACAGCCTCCAAAGCATCTAAGCACCAAAATACAACCTCAAATGCCCATGGGAAAAATACATGTATCTGCACAGTGTGTTCTTGCAAGTGAGCTGTGCTTGCTTGCATCTTGTTTCTGGGAGGTGAACAGCAATCCTTTCTGCATCCAGTCAACACCATTAGCAGTTATTGAGTTACTGACATTCCACAAATTTCTTCTTTCCTTCTTTCAAACTACACTATTATCACTCTCTCCACTTCCCTTCTTGAAAAACATCATTTGTACCACCTCCATCTCACTTCTATAGCTCTTCAACTCCTTACTTCATTTTTATCCTCTCAAAATAAATAAATACATAAAGCTGACTAGCTAAAAAAACTTGTTGACTTGAATTTTATGCACAACTGGAGATGCTTTATGGAAAACCTGCCTTGCTGTATGTAACACTGGCCAGATTACAAGGTCTGAATGACACTTAAGCACTGGAAGTTGGAGGTAATTTGGGATCCTGGAAGAAAAAACAGAGAAGAAAAAATAAATTATTGCCATCATTATGCAACTCAAGCTCTAAAAGTCACAAACTTGTCTTAAACTCCACTCTTTTAAAGTGTTTTTGTTTGTTTGTTTCTTCTTCCAAAATTCATACCATGTCCTCAACGTTTGGGTTTTGTTTAAATGCAAATAAAGCTGGAATATGTATCTTTATAAGATCTGAGAGGTATTAAAAGATTCAACAGAAAAATGCGAGGGTTTGCAATGGCCATCCTGTATTTTAAGTTGATCCTACTTTTTCTTCTCAGAACAAGATGGAAGTGAGATATTAACAGTGTACAAAAACCTCAGGGAGTGTGAATTGAGAGTTCTTTGCTGCTACAAAAGAGTCTGTGTACACAGCCATATCTATACCTAGAACTTACACGAAAACATGCAGAGAGCCACATTCAGCATTGTCTTTTACTGCTTTGGACTCAGTTGCATCTCTTGAGGCAAAGGCTTAAGCCATCATCAAGGCTTAAGCCTTGAGCACAAGCCCTATGAGGAGAGACTGAGGGAGCTGGGGTTGTTTAGCCTGGAGAAGAGAAGGACCAGGGGTGACCTCATTGCCCTCTACAACTACCTGAAGGGTGGTTGTGGACAGGAGGGGGTTGGTCTCTTCTCCCAGGCAACCAGTACCAGAACAAGGGGACACAGTCTCAAGCTGTGCCAGGGGAGGTTTAGACTTGAGGTGAGGAGGAAGTTCTTCACTGAGTGAGTCATTCGTCATTGGAATGGGCTGCCCGGGGAGGTGGTGGAGTCGCCGTCCCTGGAGGTGTTCAAGAGGAGACTGGACATGGCACTTGGTGCCATGGTCTAGTTGTGAGGTCTGTTGGGACGGGTTGGACTTGATGATCCTTGGGGTCTCTTCCAACCTTGGTTATACTGTGATACTGTGATACTGTGATCATCTTCAGTCAGGTTTGGAGAACAAGTCATAGGGAAAGATCACAGTATCACAGTATCACCAAGGTTGGAAGAGACCTCAAAGATCATCAAGTCCAACCTGTCACCACAGACCTCATGACTAAACCATGGCACCAAGTGCCACGTCCAATCCCCTCTTGAACACCTCCAGGGACGGTGACTCCACCACCTCCCTGGGCAGCACGTTCCAATGACGAATCACTCTCTCGGTGAAGAAGTTTCTCCTCACCTCGAGCCTAAACTTCCCCTGGTGCAGCTTGAGACTGTGTCCCCTTGTTCTGGTGCTGGTTGCTAGAGAGAAGAGACCAAGTCCCTCCTGGCTACAACCCCCCTTCACGTAGTTGTAGAGAGCAATGAGGTCTCCCCTGAGCCTCCTCTTCTCCAGGCGAAGCAACCCCAGCTCCCTCAGCCTCTCCTCACAGGGCTGTGCTCAAGGCCTCTCACCAGCCTTGTTGCCCTTCTCTGGATACGTTCTAGCGTCTCGATGTCCTTCCTAAACTCAGGGGCCCAGAACTGGACACAGTATTCAAGGTGTGAACTAACCAGTGCTGAGTCCAGGGGCACAATGACCTCCCTGCTCCTGCTGGCCACACTATTCCTAATGCAGCCCAGGATGCCATTGGCCTTCTTGGCCACCTGGGCACACTGCTGGCTCATGTTTAGGTGGCTGTCAACCAGCACCCCCAGGTCCCTCTCTGTTTGGCAGTTCTCCAGCCACTCCGGCCCCAGCCTGTAGCTCTGCATGGGGTTGCTGTGGCCAAAGTGCAGCACCTGGCACTTGGACTTGTTGAATGCCATCCTGTTGGACTCTGCCCATCTGTCCAGGCTGTCAAGGTCCCTCTGCAGAGCCCTTTTGCCTTCTAACTGACCAACATCTGCTCCCAACTTGGTGTCATCTGCAAATTTACTGATGGCTGTCTCAATCCCCTCCTCCAGATCATCAATGAAGATATTCAAGAGGATGGGGCCCAGCACTGATCCCTGGGGGACGCCACTGGTACCTGGCCGCCAGCTGGAGGTGGCACCATTCACCACCACTCTCTGGGCTTGGCCCTCCAGCCAGTTCCCAACGCAGCACAGACTTTCTGGTTTTTTTGTCATACTACCTCAAGATGTACTAAGAATGCATATTCTTCATAGCAGAATCCCTTAAGTCTGAAACCCAAGGTTATCCTTACTCAGACATCAGAAATAAACCCTGTATTTCTATTAACAATACAAATATGTATCTCACTTTCTTCTCAATGCCAAGGCCTACCTTCCTCCAAAGTCTCAGGTAAATGTCCCAAATGATTCTCTCCATGGCAAACCTTCCTGGTAGTCCATTCCCCAAGAGGAATGCTGGGAACTAAGGTGCTTCTCCCCACTGCATGAACACAGACCATGTACCTCACTGGATCATGATCTTGGTGGGAGGAGGAGTGTTCCCATCTTACTGCCCCAGTGCCATTTGCAGAACTGCCTGTAGGCAAGGTGACATTAATGTAGGGAATGGGAAAGAACTGGCAAAAGTATCAGGAATAGGAGTAAGCAGGAGCAGGGAGGTCATTCTGCCCCTGGACTCAGCACTGGTTAGGCCACACCTTGAGTCCTGTGTCCAGTTCGGGGCCCCTCAGTTTAGGAAAGATGTTGAGTTGCTGGAAGGTGTCCAGAGAAGGGCAACAAAGCTGAGGAGGGGTCTGGAGCACAGCCCTGTGAGGAGAAGCTGAAGGAGCTGGGGTTGCTTAGCCTGGAGAGGAGGAGGCTCAGGGGAGACCTTCTTTCTCTCTACAACTACCTGAAGGGAGGTTGTAGCTGGATGGGGGCAGTCTCTTCTCCCAGACAACCACCAACAGAGCAAGAGGACACAGTCTCAAGCTGCGCCAGGGGAGGGTTAGGCTGGATATTAGGAAGAAGTTCTTCACAGAAAGAAAGATTGGCCATTGGAATGTGCTGCCCAGGGAGGTGGTGGAGTCACCATCACTGGAAGTGTTTAAAAAGAGACTGGATGAGGCACCTAGTGCCATGGTTTTGTTGCTTAGGTGGTGTTGGGTGATAGGTTGGACTCGATGATCTCAAAGGTCTTTTCCAAGCTGGTTAATTCTGTATTCAAGGATGTTAGGAGCAAGAGGTCTCCGCTACACACTACAAGACTTTTTTCTGCCCAACTTAAAAGCTCCTGCCATGAAATCACTAGAAATGAACCCCACCTTTCCAAAAGGTATTTGATGACTCAATCAGACAGCTCAAGCCAGTAGAGGGCACCTCTGAGACCCCTCAGGAAGCCAGGGAAGTCACCCAGACCTCACCACACAGCCTCAAGCACAGATCACGTTTGGCTTTTGCAAAGGTTAACATTTCATTAACCTCTTATACGAGATAAATAAAATTAGCTGTGATTCCTCTTACCATCTTCCCCTCTGACACACTGCAACCACATCCAAACTGCCTAAAGGCAACACTCCTGGGCCAACACTGATCCTCTTCTGCGTGTCCTCTTACATTTCCTCCACTGTTGCAAAGGCATTTTGACAAAACTGGGAACGTTCACTCCAAAGGTCTTTACTGCTCAGATTCTGCTGATACATTTATAGTTCAGTTTTCACTCTGGATTTCCAGATTTTCCAAAGTCAAGCTGTGGCATAAGCTACTTTTTAAAGCCATTTTGTGCATGCAGGGTTTTATTTGAAAGACAGGCAAGTGAGCAAAGAAAGCTCTAGTTACTGCATGCTGCTTTCAGTCATGCTTTGGAAATTTATATAATCACACTTCAATTAGGCTTTAATAAAACATTAAGAAGTGTTTATGATAAATGCTCAATGAAATTAGCAGAAACATTATCAGAATGGCTAAGTTCCAGGAGAAGTAGTATGCATGTAGTCAATGGCCACCTGAAATAACCAGAACCATTCTGGGGACTTCAAGTGGACCAGAAGAGTTTGATCAGAGCTCTTGCTTTAAAATCCTCCCACCCTCCAGGACAGCCAGGCCATCACCAAATTGCCCACCAGCAGCAGCCCCAACCTGATGCCAGTGCCTCAGACTATGCCTATTCCTCAGTCTTGCACAGGCTGAAAACATAGAGAACAGGAATTCGATACTAGAGAGACAGCTCCAGGGCCCCAGAACATAACCTGGCACTAATCAATTATTATCCCCAGGATAGTCTTTGGGAATTATTAACAATGGGAATAAATTCTCTAGGCCAGGAGAATCAGGCCAAGAATCCTGGAGGATGTGGGCTGTTTAGAGAAAGGATAAGTCAGGAAAGGATTTCTTTTGGCTGTCTGAACCTTTCTGTTAATTTCTTTCCTTTGCTGGTGACACAAACAAACCTGTTTCTTTGCTACTACAGAGGACACCATCCTATGGTGCTAGATTTTCATATGCAAGCATCAGTAATGTTCCTGCATGAATCATGTATCTAACACACAACTTGTTTTCTTCATCCAGAGCACTAAGAGTCTTATCTAAACACTGTTTCAATTTACTGATCAAATTTTTTTTTCCAGATCTTGATGTGATCTAGACTCACCCATTCAGAGAACTTCAGTGAACATAATTTCCTGTCTATGGCTTCAGCTACAGCACGTTTCATTAATTCCTCAAGATCTCCTTTCTTTTTCACACCAAGCACATAGCTCTGTATCTCTACAGCATAATAATATATACAACTTCTCACATGACAGTGAAAGGACAGTTCCTCTTTGAGCAGTTCATCATTTCAGATTGTTATCCACTGACTGAGTTGTGAAACCTTGGCACTTTTGTTGTCCTTTGGGGGAATTCCTGGTCAGCACCTGTCACACTGTTCTCCTTCTAAACACTTCTTAAAACTGTTCTTTACTGATTCAGTAGCAATGAAGTCTCTGCAACAAGAACCTACTATTTATTATGCTGATGATTGGCCGATCATTATTCTCTCTTATTCTTTCAGTCATTAGCTTTGTCAGTTTGGGTCCTTACTGTAAGCATTGTAGATGTTGTCACAGGTTGTAGATAGGTGTCAGAGGTTGGACTCGATGACCTTTGAGGTCTCTTCCAACCTTGGTGATAGTGTGATACCGTTTTTAAACTGTGTTATTACAGTGAGGTCCAAGGAGCACTTGGTGCCATGGTCTAGTTGTGAGGTCTGTTGGGACGGGTTGGACTTGATGATCCTTGGGGTCTCTTCCAACCTTGGTTATACTGTGATACTGTGATACTGTGATACTTTGTAGTGAAGCTTAGTAAGCACATAACTAAGCCAGCCCAATAATGAGCATGCATGCTACCAGGTTTATACTTGAGTTAAAAAAAAAAAAAAAAAATTAATCATGGCCTTCCTCATTAAGACTGAATGCTGTATTCCATGAAATATTGTTAATGCTGTGATGCAGCAGAAGCCCTGATAAGCAGTAACATTATGAATAGTGTCCTACTAGCTGCACCTTATGGCTTGACCATGAGACGTGCTGAAGACTTTATTTTTACAAACCACAAAAATCCCTGGGCCTTCCAAGAGCCTTCTCAAGAATTTCCAAGTACAGCATTATCAGGAATGGCTAATAGATTTGATAAAAACCAACCGCCCCCAGTGTAATTTACAATTCATGGCAAACTTAATTACATGATTTTTGTGTGAAAACATGCACTTGTATCCTGGGATGCATCAAGAAGGATGTGTCCAGGAGGTCTAGGGAAGGTCTTCTACCTCCCTACTCTGCCCTGATAAGACCACAGCTGTGTTGTTTCAGGCTTCCCAAGAGAGCCAGGGACCTGCTGGAGAGAATCCAATGGAGAGCCAGGGACCTGCTGGAGAGAATCCAATGGAGAGCCAGGGACCTGCTGGAGAGAATCCAATGGAGAGCCAGGAGGATGATTAGGGAACTTGAGCACCTCCCATATTAAGAGAAACTGTGATGCCTGGGGCTGTTTAGCCTTGAGAACTCTGAGAGGGGATCTCATCAACGCATATAAATATCTGAGGGGTGGGTGTGGACAGGGCCAAGCTCTTTCCAGTGGTGCACAGTAATAAGACAAGAAACAATGGGTTCAAACTTGAACATAGAAGATTTCGCCTCAACACAAGGAGAAACTTCTTTACAGTGAGGGTGACAGAGCACGGGAACAGGCTGCCCAGGTTGTGGAGTCTCTTTCTCTGCAGACTTTCAAAACCTGTCTGACTAGGCTAAGTGATGCTGCTTTGGCAGGGGGTTTGGACCCGACGATCTCTTGAGGTCCCTTCCAACCTCTAATATACTGTGATACTGTGAACTAACTTCATAATTATGCCATAGGAGCCAGCTTAACTTGCGTGCCAAAATCAAGTGTCAGTGCAAACAGCATACTGGTAAATATTTACAGTTAAAACGTTTTTTATTAGAGTTCATCCATCTGCCCCTCACTCCCCGTTCGTTCCCAGAAGGAAGCAGGGGAGGACAACATTTCAGAGGCCTCTGTAACCATGTAAAGGCTGATGGCAGCGTCACAAGTGGATTTCCCAATTGTGCAAGAACTGCTTTCTGGGAGCAGCACGGATGACCCACTAAGACGGAGTTCTCCTTACTCTCGACAGAGGAAGCCGAGTGATTTCTTCGCATTTGCACGCTACCTCCCGTGTTCTTAGCAGCGCATGAAGTAAGGCACAGGGAATGGCGGTTCCATCCCGCCCCCACCACCGAGAGCAGAAGCCCCCACGGAACGCCCTTCTTCCTCCGGGCCGTCGTCTTCATCGTCAGCGCCGGGCCGCAGCACGCCGGGAGCCCCCGGGCCGCGCCCCCATCGCCCCCGTCACTGCCTTCTGCAGGCAAGGACAAGCGGGTGCCACCCACTCGCAAGACCCTTGCGGGCTAAACATCACCTAGCGCAGAGCTGCAGGGACAGCGCACACATCAGTGACCCACTCCCGGTAGAGCCTGCCGGGAGAGCTGCTACCGGGTCCCTTCCGCCTCCGGGAAACGCGCCAAACCCACGCTTTCCCCCGCTCCCGGCTAACAGCACCGCTCCAACCGCCTTCCGCTGAAAGCGGCTCCAGATTGGCTACCGATCCACCCAATCAGAGGTTGGGTCTGCGCCGTCGACTTTACGTGGAACGTCGCATCAATAGCACAGAGTGAGAGTTAGAAGCAAGCTGCTGTTTCAAAAAGCCCCTTCAGAGAGCAGACCGGACCTCGCTCCCCCCATGAAGAATGGTTTCTCCCGTCACGTGGCCCGGGGAGGCGGAGCGCCGGCGCCTACCGTCCCTTTGCCCCCTGGTGCGCCTGCGCAGTAGTGTGACGTTCGGGTCACGTGCTTCTTCGCGTCCGGCGCGTGCGGCGGTCATGGCTGCGCTGCTGAGTTCCGCCGGGCGTCTGCGGGCGCTATGCCCACGCCTCCTCTCCCTCCTCCGCCCTCCTGCGGCCGTGATCGCCCGCCCGCCGCCGCTCGCCAGGTGAGACCTTACGCTGCGGGGCTGCGGACAGGCCGATGAGGCGGCGCGGGACGCGGCGGGGCTGGCAGAGTCCTCCTGACCAAGGGCATTGCGGGCTGGGCCACCTCGTGCGCTTGGGGCCGTAGCCCCGCAGCCGTTGGCCCATGTTGCGCCAATCCCCTGGCATGCTGGCGGGAGCCCTGAAGCCCGGCCCGGCGGCTTCCCGCCGCCTGTGTGCGGTAGGGTTACCTCGGGGTCAAAGGCCGCGGAGGAGCCCCGTTTCCCTCCGTCTACGTTGGCGAGGGTGAACTTGCTTCTTTCGCAGCAGTATCATCTTTGGGCTCTAACAAAAGCAGGGTCCTTGCCTCTGTGAAGAGCAAGAGGCTTAGGCTTTCGGAGGACACTTGGAGTGGGACAGCTGTGTAGAGGGGGATCCAAGGAAAAATGGAGAGACCAGGCACAGATGAGCAGTAATTGAGTGTGGCCACGTGGGCTCACAGTTGGAATGTGGGCTTCTTCCTCTGCAGGTCAGACTCCGCTGGGTTTGTTACCACGAGGAAGGAATAGTGTTAATTCCTTTCCTGTGATTCCCTGTCTTCTGTCACACAGGTGGGGTGGAAAACTCGGGCCACCTATGTGCATCCTAATCATTGTTCTAACCACTAGCACATAGTTGGTGCCCTGCAGGAGGTTCACATGCACAACTCATTCCTTAATATGAGTATATCTTACTTTAATGGGAAAAGACAAAACAACAGCAAACCAACCCCCCCCTTTTGGAGGAGCTAAGCTTTCTCTGTGGTAGCGATGCACTGCAGCGCTCCACATTTAGGATGTTTCTTTTGGTCACATACTTGGATACAGAAGTGCACAAGGCTCAGCCCTGAATATGTGAATGAATATATCAGAATAGATGCTTATACAAAACACACCATAGTTTTTTTTCAATGCACTCTTTGAAAAAGAGCTCTTAAAGATGATGTTAGCATTGTGGTATATAGGCAAGCTTGTTACTTCTGTAACTTCTTCCTTAATTACCTGTCTTAAGAAGGCAGCACCTTCTGCAGACAACTTTGTCAGAGTTTGGTATGTATTGTTTTGTGTTACCCATAGTGAGGGGGCTGTTATAACTACAGAAAGATGAGAGCAAATTTTTTGGTCTGAAGGTTACTTAGTTGTCAGCTAGTTCTCAGACTGCTTGTGAATGTGACAAAGGTTTGTTTATGGCTTCTGAGTCTCAGTGAGATGAGATTTTTGTTGTTTGCCATGCTCAGTTTCTAAATTTTAAAAGTGGGAGTTTGGAATAGATTTGAGATGCTTAACTTCAATGTATTTCAAATGACTTGCTGTAATTACAATACAGTTGGTAACTAAAAAATTGTGTAAAAATAATTAATTGTAAATAATTTGTAAATATAAGTGCCTAGCTAAATAGATGTTTGCATCCATTTTCTCTAAGGCTATGTCCATTTGCTGTTTTTTTTCCCATTGCAAAACCTACTGAAGATCCAGTGTGAGAAGAGGATATGATGCTCCTGGTGTGTGGAAGTGTCACCTCACAAATTATTCAGATAGCAGCTAATGTTGCCATTAGCTCTGAATATGGGAACACAGCATTATTATCTGAAAAATGTATTCACATGCATCATTAGTTAACATTCATAACTACTTTTATTAAATGACCAAAGAATGGTATAAGCAACTTTTGGCATGAAATTTTAGCATATAAAAACATTAAATGTACAGACCAAATTTTATGAGCTGACGTAACAGTGTAGTGCTGCTGAAGGGAGAAGGCTCTGTCTTATCTTTCCTGTTCCTTGTTACAGCCTTGGTGGTCCCTCTGAGTCAATGTTAACTTAGTTCCTGGTAGCAAACCAGAGTAGTTTTCTGCCTTTGTAGATAAATATGTTCAGCAGAGGACTTGGTGAGTTTCCAGAACTGGTTTGGGAGACAGGGATAGAAACAGAAGAAAGTCAGAGAACTAGAGGGAAGTCCCACTAGTAAAATACTGAAGTAATTGCTGCTGGCACTACCTTTAGTGCTTATCAATCCTATTGCAAGCTGATTTTGTTTGGATGCCTGGCCAAAACCTTACCTGAAAAAAGAATAGTTTTCTCCTGGTTTTAGTGGTTCATAGCTTCATAGAATGCTTTAGATTGGAAGGGACCTGAAAGATCATCTAGTTCCAATCCCCTTCCAGGGGTAGGGACACCTTCTAGTAGACAAGGTCACTCACAGACCTTGTGCTTGGCCCTGTTGAACTTTGTGAGGTTGGCTTGAGCCCGCCTCCCAAGCCAGTCCAAGTCTCTCTGGATGGCGTCTCTTCCCTCCAGTGTGTCAGCCGGACCACACAGCTTGGTGTCATCTGCAGGCTTGCTGATGGTGTACTCAATGCCGCTGTCCGTATTGCTGACAACGATGTTAAACAGCACTGGTCATAGTACTGACCCCTGAGGGACACCACTTGTCACTGGCCTCCATTTGGACATGAAGCTGTTGACTGCAACTCTCTGAGTGTGGCTATCTAGCCAACTCCTTGTGCAGCAAGTGGTCCACCATTCAAGTGGGTGGACCCTTTTCCAATTTGGTGACCAGGATGTCATGCAGGAGAGTGTCAGATGCTTTACACAAGTTCACATAAATGACATTAGTTGCTCTTCCCTTATCCACTGATGCTGTAACTGTCATGGAAAGCTACCTAGTTTGTCAGGTGTGATTTGCCTTTGGTGAAGTCATGTTAGTTACCATCAATTGCCTCTTCTTTGTTTTCTGCATGCCTTAGCAAAGACTTCAGGAAGATCTGCTCCATGATCTTACCAGGCACAGAGGTGAGGCTAGCTGGCTTATAATTTCTGGAGTCTTCCTTTTTTTCCCCCTTTTGAAGATGGAGGTTATGTTTCCCCTTTTCTAGCCAGCAGGGACTTCACCAGACTGCCATGGTTAAAGTGTCAGAGATTGTTAAATAACAAAGTTGGTGTGACAGATGCAGTAGACCTATGCAGGAAGGACAAGGAAAACACCAGTTGCCAACAGAGCTGCAAGTTCAGTTAGCTGAAAATCCTGAATAATTTTTTCTGCTTTGTGGTAATTGAGCTGATTTTGGTTTTTCTCAACTGGCAGCTCAGTTTCCTAAATGAGTTTGTTGTGAGGAGTTACATTCACCATAATTCATGTATGACTTCTTGAAGGACTAACTGCTTTTTTTCTCCCCTATAACTGCATTTCTGGAAAGAAATTGATAAGTGCTTTATGTGGTAATAATTTGACTCTTGACAGCTGGGGCTTGGTTTTTGGATTGTAGTTTTATTCCTCACAAATTAAATTATACTTTCTTACAATTGTTGAAGTATAAATAGGATCATAGATGGGATATCATGCTGAAACCCTCGGGTAGGTTTAGTTAACTATGTGATCTTTGAGGTCCCTTCCAAACCCAAACCATTCTGTGATTCTGTGTGAGAGGTACTTGGTAGAGAACAGGAAAGAGCTGTGGTATTTAGTTTGTAGCTTTTAGGTTTTGGTCTGAGCTGTGGCTTACTGAGACTGAGCAGCAACCCAAATTCGTGCATTCTTTCTGTCCAGTAATGTAATTCCTAAATAAGTCTTCACCCAGAGTCTTTGTCTTAGTGTTACTTTACTGTTTGTGTTTAGGTGTCCAAGTGCAGAAGTGATGCTCTAGGACCAAAGTATAAAGTGAATGTAACATTTATGAACTGCAGTGGCACATACAAGCATGTGATCTCATGCAACTTTTTTACCTTAAGTAGCTATTAATTGTTGAGTGGGTTTTTATCTAAGCTTAATTTCAGGAAATATACCACTCTTGAAGAACTAGAATGACATATGGACAACTTTTTGACTTGCTCTTCAGGTCTTGAGATGGTATTTTGAGAGTGGAATGCAGTCCACTGCAGTAAATTTCAGAGAATGTTGATAAAGTTCTAATTTGAATACTGGGGGAAAAACTCCATAGTTTTGGGAGTAAATAAATACCAGGGAATGCTTCTACTATTTTGCAAGAGCACTGGGGAAATGACTATTTTACATGTGCTTGGTATGGTTCCTTTTAGCATAATGCAGTTAGTTCAGAGGCAGATTTGCAACTTTCACTGCAGTAGTGGTTACGGAAAAATGGCATGTTTGTTATGGCTTTCAGAGATGTGTAACAGCAACTGGTCACTTTCAATAAGAGATTTTCATTGAAGCATTGCATTTCTCTGAAGTTTAATGTAAACATCTTCCCAAAATGGGTTAGGACAGTAGATGGGTATCTCACTGCATTGGATGGTTGAGAAGCATTTCACAGCAAATTGGATCTAAAGCAAATTTACTGTGTTCCTCTACTATGCAATGTGAATTCAATTTCCCCTCTACTGTGCAATGCGCCTCTACTGTGTGATGTGGAATTTAATGAGCTTTATGTTATTCCTCTCATGCCATGCAGTTATAGGAAGATGACAGACCAGTACAACGAACTTCAGATCTCCAACAGCGAATTGAGCACTGTGCTGATTTATGTAGTACAGATTATTTGCTGGAACTTTTTGCTGACAAAAATGCTTTTACAGGCCTCTCAGGTGATGAATATTCAGAAAAGATTTTGAATTAACATCAGAATATCTTTTGGGGACTTTATTCTGCATACTGTAGGTGATTATGTTATAGTTTGATGTTACATCATGCTGCTGTGGGAAAGTTAGGGTTGGGAGGAAAGGTATTGCTCTATTCTTCTCATACTGACCACCCTTCCACTGATGGCAAATTTGTCGTGCTATAAATCAGGGTGTTCCTTGGACCTGGTTTCGTTTGCTTGGAGGTAAAGAAAGCGTTTTCTGATAGATGGAAAGGTTTTATTGGATCAGTTAAGGATCTGGTAACTCTAGAAGGGTGGGATCATGAGCAAAAGAAGAAGAGAGGAACCTTGTGTGGCGACTGTTTAATATTGGATAATTGAAGCTGTATTGGTGAGCTGTGCTTCAGGATGTGTGTATGCTGGGGTACTCTTCCTGAAGCTAACACCCTACCTGTTCTGAGAGAAGGAGAACATTAAGGCTTCTTAGGCATAGATCATGACAGCGTAGCTGGGGAAGTAAATCAAGTGGAATCTCTGCATGCAGGTCTTCCAAAATATCTTTGGCTTTGCTCTCACATCTGCAGTGTGACATTCTTGTCTGTGAGTTTAAATGTAGGTTTTTCAGGACTGCAAAGCAAAGAGCATCTCTCAAAACAACATATTGTGATGTAGAGAAACCTGCTTTTAACAGGATCTGTGTTCTGGTCAGAGGAGTGTTTCCTGATGGGGTTAGTAAGGGAGTGCCTTATGCAATGCTTTTCAAGTTGTCACAGGATCACAGAAATGTTCAGGTTGGAAAAGACCCTTGGGATCACCGAGTTCAACCGATAACCCTACTCTACAAGGTTCACCCCTAAACTGTATCCCCAAGCACCACACCCAAACAACCTTTAAACACATCCAGGGGTGGTGATTCAATCACCTCCCTGGACAGCCCATTCCAATGCCTGACCACTCTTCCTATGATTTTTTTCCCCCCCTAATGTCCATTCTAAACCTAACCAGTTGCAGTTTGAGGCTGTTCCCTCTTCTATCACTAATTACCTGTGAGAAGAGACCACCACCAGCCTCTCTACAACATCCTTTCAGGTGGCTGTAGACAGCAATGACTTCTGAGCCTCCTCTTGCTCAAACTAAACAGCCCCGGCTCCTTCAGTTGCTCTTCATAAGATGTATTCTCCACGCCCTTCACCAGCTTAGTTGCCCTCCTCTGCACTCACTCCAGAGCCTCAACATCTCTCTTGTATTGACGAACACTATACTCGAGGTGTGGCCTCAACAGAGCTGAGTACAAGAGGACAATCACCTCCCTACTCCTGCTGGACACAGCATTTCTACTACAATGTAACTTCTAACACATTGTAAAGACTTGATGAGATGGGAGTAATAATACACGTTTAAAGAATCTTGCTTCAGATACAGGGGTGGCATAAGCCATAAATCAAAAACTCAAATGAGTTTTTTCCTACTCAGCAATCCATTGCTGGTGGTCAAAAATGTAGAGCAGAATGCTTTATTGTATTAGCAAAATGATAGAGTTAATGTGCTTTAAATGCAGAGGTGACATTAAGGAGATTTGCTTTTTGTAATACTGAAGTGATACTTTGTTCTAGTATAGTTTCACGAGCTGCCCTATTGTTCACTTGTGTTTTACTGATGTAAAATGTCTTGAGACTTCCTAAGAAACCGCACAAACCCAAAGTTCTTCTGCTTTGCTTCTTGCAAATGATTTAGGCAGAGTTTTTAGACCTTCTCCAAGAAACTTAAGGTTTCTCAGTCTATCAAAAAAAACCCCACCCCATAGCATTTGCTCTCTTGTAGGATCCTACTCTCATTGAAACAAGGATACACTGGCCTGAATGTTGTGGTCCTTTTTTGAAGGTGACTATAGCTAAGTCAGGAGAAATAGACCCTCTGACTAGGGTGTGCCCCTTTTAGCAGTCATGTAAATCATGCTGAGTGTTCAGAAGTGGTATATTTAGTCTTCTACTTAGTAAATTTAACTTGTGCTAAGTCTGTGATTTTATGTACAGTAATGGACCTTCAGCTCTTAAGTTTGCCGTTGTTCAACTTTGAGCGTGGCTTATCTGTTGAAAACTATTTCTTGTAGTATGAAATACTTAGCTGCTATGCTTTTTCTAAGAAAAGTACTATCTCTAGTGTGGCTTCAATAAAGGGAGGCAAATATCCATATGATGGCTTTGGTGGTTGGTTGGTTTGGGTTTTTGTTTATTTGTTTGTTTTAATGTTGGAAGTGGTTAAGTTCTGCAGAAAGTAAACTTTCTCCTGCTGCCAGAGAGAGCAGTGGGGCTACCTGCTTTCGGAGTTTTGGGAAAGAAGGACATTTTTTACTTAGGCTGGTGTGTAAGATGTGTTCCTGCAGGAAAATTAAAAGCACTGCTCTGGAAATACAGAAAATGTGTAAGTATGTTGGAACTGTACTGAGATACTCACTAAACTGTCCAACTACTTTTCCAATGCTCTAAGCTAAATTAGAGGTGAAGAGTTGCCGCTAAATAGGGCTTGGTTGTGTGTTGGGATTACAAGTGTAATGGATTAACCTTTCCTGTGTAAGCAAGGTCTAGTTCTTTAATCCTCACAGTTGTAGAGACAAAACTGAAAATGGTGTAAAGCTACAATTATGTAAAGGCTCAGGAAAGCTACTTGTAGTCTTTTGATTGTGGGAGTAGAAGTGAGGTCACTATAGGGCTTCTTATATCCTTTTGAATAGGTTAAGGTAGGTAGGAAATTCTGCAGTGTAGTAAACTACACATGCTGGTGAAGAATGAAATAGCAATTTTAAACAGATCTGAAGTTTATGGTGCAGCCTCATGTGCTTGCAAATGCAGGGTTTCACATGGAGAAAATCTTAATATGCGGTTTAAAGGTAATTGATGAAAAATACTTGGCACTTGTTACAGCCCTTGGAGAAGGATGCATTTTTTGGTGTAGCACAGCATTTAATTCTAAACTAAATTAATTAGAATAAATGAAAAAATACAGCTAAAGCACAAGACTGTATAGTCCAACATTTAGCTCTGAGGCCTGGTCAGCAATACCAAGGTCATGAATTACAGTTTTTGGGGGTTGTTTGGGTGGCTGGTATTTTGTTTGGTTTTGGGGGTTTTGTTTGCTTGGTTTTTTCATTTTGTTTGTTGTGGTTTTCCCCCCTCTTAATCTTACTTAAAAAACTTCCAAATTAGAAGGTTTGACTGTCCAAGTATTCTGTTCTAATATTTCCTTACAGGTGAATAATACAACAGTTAAATGTTACCACTGTGATGGCTGATGGATTAGGTACAGCTGCTTCTCAGCTTGGATTGCAGGATGGGATAGATGAGTACAGACTTACCTGTGGATGGGTTTTTTTTTCTGACTAAACACAACGTGATAAACAGAATCATTCTCTCTGTATTTTACCTATGTTACATTTGTAAGAACTTGAAGAATTTTTCTCTTTTGCTCCCTGATGTTTCATGTATATCAGTGGTTCATATTCAGTACATTTTTGGCTGTACTAGTCAACCGTACACCATCTTATGTTTTCATGTTTGTTTGCTTTGTTTTGCTGCATTTTTTTGGTCCAAGACACACAGCTTTCTTTGGTCTGTATTGAATTTCCTTTTTGTTGATGCCAAACTGTTGCATCTAGTAATCAAGATAACTCTGAAGCCTGGGGCTTTCCTTAGAGTTTGCTGTCCCTATGGTGTTGTATACAAATTGTCTAAGTTTATTAACTGTTCTCTCACCCCACCTGGTATTGAGATTATTGAATGGGCATGGGTTGTACCAGTCCTGTCCCAGTGGGGTCAAGAGAGATCTTAATTTAGAATGCCACAAAATACATGCCTGATTTTGCAACAAACCCTGATCAGCACATTTTAATGTAGGTTTTATTTGGGTTTTTTTTTAACAGCTACTGCACCCATGTTTTTGTAACTGGAAGTCAATTGTATCTCCTTGTTTTGCCTATGAGGTTGTCACCTACATTGTCCTCTCACATACAGAGTTTGTGTTTTTTAGTGATTGTTTTTCCAAAAGCTTTCATAAATTTTTGAAGGTAATTCCAAAGGACTGGAGGTTGAGTAAGGTTCATTATTGTGTCTTAAATGTAACGTATCTTAAAGTTTCCAGGATTTGCTTAGCTTGTTCTTTCCTGCCCTCACCAACGTAGTACAGTTGCAGTTCACATTGTTTGAAAGCTAAACAGTTTATGATCTGTAATTTGTTTCCATTTGAAGAAGTACATGTGTTTTCTACAATAATCTTTAGAGTATTTAGAAGGCTTGCTGCAGTTTTGTTACTTCCTGACTGCAGCCATGGCCTTCTTGATTTTTAACTTAGCTTTTCCATTTTTTATGCATCCTAATTATGAGTTCTTTCTCAACTTTCAAAAATTAAAGAATTTGAAGGTGCCTGATGCATTGATAACTGCTGCATTTTGTGAGCTGCTTTTTCTGTGGCATATGGAGGTTGTGCCATTAGTATCAATTTTCAGTAAGTATGTAGTCTATTATGTTCTTCTCCCCTTGACTGGATTGCCTGAAATCAACCCTGGTGCTGTGTCCCTTCATTTGTTTGTTTGATGTTTTAAAATTATTATTTATTTTTTAAGCTTTCTGGTCTGCTCTTTAATCTTTGAGAGTAATGAGCTCTTAGAACTCTTTCCTTCCCCCTCATTTCCTAAGTTTTATGTTCTTAGGCGATTTGTAGCACTGAGAACCAAATTCAAGACGCTGGGTACCTGCAGCTTCATCCAGGCTTTTAAAGCCGCTGTCGTTTTTAACAAATATTTGCTATGGCATTGGCTTAGTATTGCACAGTGCCTTAAATCATGCTAAAAGTGTACACCTGAGTCTTGATGCTAGACATATTTCAGATTGATAATGATAATGTAGGTGGAGGCCAGTGGAAGTTTGAATTCCTCAGGTTGTTCTGTACTTTCGTACTGTTCTCCCCTGTCTAAAGCGGAAACCCAGACTCTAATGTTGCCGTTTCATAAAATCCCTTTCATCAGTATAAATTCACAGAGATGCCAGTACCAAATTTGATAATATCTGGGTGGGTGTGTGCAAATAGAAATACCCACTTCTGCTGATCTTTCAGAAGGTTAAGTGAGCGTATAAAATAATACTTCATGTATAGTATGGTACTTATGTAGTATAGTATAGTATTTTAGTGTGCAACTGTAGCAACTGGTAAATTATAATATTCTAAACTTGAGTTGTAAACAGCATCATCCTGAATGCTAAGCAAGGAGAGGTTAGTAACAAATGAAAGGTTAGCATCCTCTCATACTGTTAACCAGCATACATACTGTTTTTATCCTCAAACTCAATCAGATGGAGCTATGGAAGTTTAAAATGTTTGATGGCTTGCTTAAAACAGGTTGGCATTTAAGCTAAGAAATGTAGATACCAGTTTGTGGTTACAAGAGTGATATGTGGCATAAGATCTAATTCAGGAACTTGCAAAATACTTCAAAACAACAGAAAACCAACAGGTTGTAATAGAAAAAGACATTATAATCTGAAGTACAGAAATGTTGGTCACTTTGATATTGGAAATCAAAGTATGAATTTGTGTATTACAAAGGCTTGCTTCCAAAGCATTTTTTCCCACCTGACTTGAAGTAGTGTGGAAAGCTTTCAAGTAGCTTTTTTTGATGAGTGGGTAATATCTTTTATTGTCTTATCTGTATCTTTATTAAAAAATAAAGAATTTGCAATCTTCATGCTTTTTTAGTTCAACATTGTTATTTATGTGTTATTAAAGAGTTTAAGTTGTGGACACCTAATTTGGTTATTACACCCTATAGGACTTGAGGTTTAGTAGTTTAATTGGGTTTTTTGACCTGCTACTGGATTTTACTCTAGTTAGCCTAAGGATTTCTGGTTTATGGAAAGTACCTTGTCTGGTTATATTATGAGGGAGAAGGCGAAGAGGAGAAGGAATGAAAGAATCGGGAAAAATGGCACCCTCAGAAAGATGGCATTACTGCAACCAAAAAAGTGTTTCCAAGTGATCATCTGAGTAGCTGCTTACTGCCAGAAATGGTGTTTCAGTTTCTTTCCCCCACCCAGTGCCTCTGCTTTTAGCCACCTATTTCTACTCCTTTTTTGTGTGTTTCATTCTGGTGGGTTTTGTATGTCTGGGAGATGTTTCTGTGCTAATCTCGTGAAGTAGTAATTGGTTTTTATTGTTTTTTTGTATAGAGGTGGCCAGATTGGTGTTGTGCTAGGTTAGTGAGTGAAGCTCACAGAGGGGTCTGAATATAATGCAAGCTATCCCAAAGGAATGACTGGGAAGGAGGCACAACTGAGCCTGAAGGAGAGGAGATGAACTAGCAAGAGGACTTGAAATCTGGGGACAGTTACAGGGCTATGATCTTGTTGCAGTTTCAGAGCCACGGTGCGACAGCTCTCACGACTGGAATGCAGTTACGGACGACTGTGTGCTTTTCAGGAAGGACAGACTGACGAGGCAGGGCGGTGGAGTTGCTCTCTATGAGAATAGGCAACTAGAATGTGTTGAGCTTAACCCAGGGGGAAATGATAGAAGTGTTGAAAGCTTATGGGTAAGAGTGAAGGGACATGCAAACATGGATGACAATGGTTGTGGGCATTTACTGCAGATCACTGAACCAGGAAGAAGCTGTTGATGAGGCCTTCTACAGGCAGCTGGAAGTAGCCTCAAGATCAAGTGCCCTGGTGCCACCTGAGTAGCCTCAACATCAAGTGCCACTCTGATACATTAGTTGGAATGATACACAGCCAAGCAAAAACAGTCCAAAAGGTTCCTGCAGTGCATTGATGACAACTTTCTCCTGCAGGTAGTTGATGAACCGAAAAGGAGGACTGCAATGCTGGACCTGGTATTAAAAGACAAAGGAGGACTGGTTGTAGATGTTAAGTGTTAAGGTTGGGGGTAATCTTGGCTGTATTGACCATGACATGTTAGAGTTTAGTATCAACAGACAAAGAAGCAGGGTGATAAATAAAATTTCAACCCTGGACTTTAAGAGGGCTAACTTTGCCCTCTTGAAGACTCTACTTAGAAATACCCAGTGGGCTAGGGCTCTAGAAGGAAGGGGGCTCAAAAGAGATGGTTAATATTCAAACATTACATCTTCCAAGCTCAAGAAATATGTATTCCCTTGGGGAAAAAAACCAAAACAAACAACACAAGTGAGGGAGAAGACCTGCATGCATAAGCAAGGAGCTCTTAGGAAAACTCAGAAAGAAAAAGGAGGTTTACAATATGTGGAAAAAAGGTCTGGTCAGTTGGGAGGAGAATAGAAATATTGCTAGAGAATGTAGAGATGCAACAAGGAAGGCCAAGCCCTCTTGGAACTGAGTCTTATCAGGGGGTTGAAAGAAAACATGAAGAGTTTTTTTTCAAATACATCAGTGATAAAAGGAAGAGCAGGCAAAAGGTAGGCCCACTGCTGAATGATATGGGAGCTGTGGTAACCGATGATGCAGAGACGGCAGAATTGCTGAATGCTTGCTTTGCCTCCTAAGACCAGCCCTCAGGAACCTCAGTCTCTGGAAGCAAGGGAGCAGAACTGGAGGGAAGAAGACACTCCACTGGACAGTCAGGACTGGGTTAGAGATCTCTTACCAACTGAAGACACAAATCCATTGGCTGTTGCTGAACCTCTCTCCATCATGTTTGAAAAATCATGGAGAGCAGGAGAGGTGCCTGATGACTGGAAGAAAGCAAATGTCACTCCAGTCTTCAAAAAAGGCAAGAAGGAGGACCTAGGCAACTACAGACCAGTCAGCCTCACCTCCATCCCTGGAAAGATGATGGAGCAGCTCATCCTGGAGGTCATTTCCAACCACATGGAAGACAAGAAGTTTATCAGGAGTAGCCAACATGGATTCACCAAGGGGAAATCCTGCCTGACTAATCTGATAGCCTTCTATGAAACCATGACCAAATGGGTAGATGAGGGAAGAGCAGTGGATGTCATATTCCCCAACTTCAGCAAGGCTTTTGATACTGTCTGCTATAATATCCTCATAGAAAAGCTCAGGAAATGCAGCACAGAGGGTTGGTCAGTGAGGTGGATTGAAAACTGGCAGACAACAGAGTTCAGAGTGTTGTCATTAGTGGCACAAATTGGAGGCCTATGGCCAGCGGCGTTCCCCAGGGATCAGTGCTGGTTCCAGTTTTGCTCAATATCTTTATCAATGACCTGGATGAGGGGATTGAGTGTATCCTCAGCAAGTTTCCTGATGACACAAAACTGAGGGAGTGGCTGACACCCCATCAGGTTGTGCAGCCATCCAACGAGATCTGGACAGGCTGGAGAGCTGGGTGCAGGCAAATCTCATGAAGTCCAATAAGGACAAGTGCAGGGTCCTGCACCTGGGGAGGAGTAACAATATGCACCACTACAGGCATCTCCATGGAGAAAGACCTCCTAGTGGACAGCAAGTTCTCCATGGAACAAAAACGTGCCCTTGTGGCCAAGAGAGCCAATAGTATCTTGGGGGGTGCTTCAAGAAAAGTGTGTGCAGCAGGTCTAGGGAGCTTCTTCTGTCCTGGTGAGACCACAGCTGGAATACTGCATCCAGTTTTGGGCTTCCCAGTTCAAGAGAGACAGGGACCTGCTGGGGAGAATCCAACAGAGTGCCATGAGGATGATTAGGGGACTTGAGTACCTCCCCGATGAAGAGAGACTGAGATCCCGGGGGCTGTTTAGTCTTGAGAAGACTGAGAGGGGATCTGCTCAATGTGCATAAATGTCTGAGGGGTGGGTGTCAAGTGGATAGGGCCAAGCTCTTTTTGGTGGTGTGGAATAATAAGAAGAAACGGGTACAAGCTTGAATGTAGAAGATTTTGCCTCAACGTGGAAAGAAACTTCTTTACAGTGAGGGTGGTGGAGCCCTGGAACAGGCTGCCCAGGAGTTTGTGGAGTCTCCTTCTCTGGAGACTCTCAAAAGCTGCCTGGATGCATTCCTGTGCAGACTACTCTAGGTGATGCTGCTGTGGCCAGGGGGTTGGACCTGGTGATCTCTGGAGTTCCCATTCAACCTCTAATGTACTGTGATACTGTGACCCTACAAAACTTCAGCTCAGGAGCTGTCCTGAGAGGCAGAGGTGTGCCCAAAATGACTTTTTACCATCCAACATGTATGGTTTCTGGAGGAGATTAGTCTGGTTTATTTTATGCAGACAATTGAGAGCAGACTTTCAAAAACACTTGTCTCTAACGGTAATTTTTTTTACTTGATATTTTTTAAGAAAGAAAAAGGGCAAGCTCTTACTGTTTGTTGGAAAGAACACATTCTCATTGTTTCTTTTTCTTACCATGCTTTATTTTGAGAAAATAAATATGTAAACACATCTGAGGCTGATATTTGGGCTGCATCGTAGGATGGCTGCTTCATGCCCATTGGTGTAAATTCTGCAGAGTGGGGAATGAGCTCCTCATTGTTTTAAGCACATTTGCCTCTGCATTACTTTCTGTGGGTTTTAATTTAACAGAAAGGTAGCATGTGCTGCCTTGGTTTGCTGTGTTCTGGGAGAGATTGCCAGGATTGTTCTTGAAGTGATTTTTCAAATATGTGTAAGTTTTTGCTGTGGAGCTGTGATGTGACAATAGGCTTTTACAGCACTTGGATGACTTCAAATATGGGGTTGTTTTGGGGTTTTTTTTGGGGGGGGTGGAGAGGTTGGTTTTGTTCAGTTGTCTTTGTGGGTTTATTTTTTTAAATAGTATTCGAACCATTTAATTCATGAGGTGAATCCAACTGAAAATCTCAGAGAAACAGTTGGCACTGTAAGACCATGTACTCGACTATATCTTACTTATATCTTACACATCTAAGTGCCGGGTTCTACACATTGGCCACAACAACCCCATGCAGTGCTATAGGCTGGGGTCAGAGTGGCTGGAGAGCAGCCAGGCAGAAAGGGACCTGGGGGTACTGGTTGATAGTAGGCTGAACATAAGCCAGCAGTGTGCCCAGGTGGCCAAGAAGGCCAATGGCATCCTGGCCTGCATCAGGAACAGTGTGGCCAGCAGGAGCAGGGAAGTCATTCTGCCCCTGGACTCAGCGCTGGTTAGGCCACACCTTGAGTCTTGTGTCCAGTTCTGGGCTCCTCAGTTTAGGAAAGATGTTGAGATGCTGGAAGGTGTCCAGAGAAGGGCAACAAAGCTGGGGAGGGGTCTGGAGCACAGCCCTGTGAGGAGAGGCTGAGGGAGCTGGGGTTGCTTAGCCTGGGGAGGGGAGGCTCAGGGGTGACCTTCTTGCTGTCTCCAACTACCTGAAGGGAGGTTGTAGCTGAGTGGGGGTTGGTCTCTTCGTCCAGACAACCAGCACCAGAACAAGAGGACACAGTCTCAAGCTGCACCAGGGGTGGTTTAGGCTGGATGTGAGGAAGAAATTCCTCCCAGAAAGAGAGATTGGCCATTGGAATGTGCTGCCCAGGGAGGTGGTGGAGTCACCATCACTGGCGGTGTTTAAGAGGGGACTGGATGAGGCACTTGGTGCCATGGTTTATTTGATTAGATGGTGTTGGGTGATAGGTTGGACTCAATGATCTTGAAGGTCTTTTCCAACCTGGTTAATTCTATTCTGTCTTATAGAGTAGAGTGACACTGAAATGTGTTTGTTGATATCAGTGTGGAATGTTTTAGAGAAACTGACATGGTGTGACCAGCGTGGTTGCGAAGCGATTCACAGAAATGTAACCGGTATTTGTTTGTTTTTGTTCTAGCAGAAGCCAAATGCACCAAATAAGGCTCCTTACAGTTGCACCTCAACAGGAGGGAAGTGTTAAAGAAGAAGCAATTTCAGAAATTCCGAGCAGGCGGCCCTGGCAGTTTGACTGGGCTTTAACCAGGCTGGATAGCTCTGTCAGGAAAACGGGCCGCATCCCTAAAACCCTTCTACTGAAAATCTTCCATGACGTATGCAGAACAGGTAAGTTGCTTCCAAGAAAAACAAAATTAAAGCTAAATTTACAGCTGCAATACTACACTTCATTAAACCAAGGAAATCAGTTGAAAGAGTTCTCATTTATGTTTTGTCTTTGAGTGGTTTATCTGCTGCATAGTTTGATGAACAGACTTTAAATGCTTCAGGGATGTTACTTTTCTGTGAATGCACGTTTGCTTTTTGTCTTTAGAAGTTTATAAGTCTTGTGAAAATTAAGTACAAATTCCTTTGAAGAAACATTATATTGCTTTGCTTACTGTGGATTTTTTTATTGGGAAATATTACACCTTCCTTGTGTAACTGTATTGTGCCCTCTGAAGAGGGATCATGTCTGTTTGGCTTACAAATGTCTAATAAACAGAGCTGTTCCTAAGAGGTTGTTTTTTTAAAGCACAGCTGTAGAGGGAGATGTGGAGGGGATCCCCAGGTCACCACATTGCCAGGTAGCTGTGGTTATTCAGGACAAGAAAGCTTTATGGTCTTTTTTATAATCCAAAAGTCCAGAGACAAGGCTTTGTTCATTCTGACAGGCTTAATACCCTTTTGGCTAAAACCAGCTATCCTCTATTAATGTTTTGCAAACCAGGTACAACAATTGATGAGGTTTGGTATCAGTTACTATGAGTCAACAGAGATATTTTCTAAGTATCCTCACTAATTACTACTGCTAATATTTATTAATGGTATCATGTAGTATTTCACTGTAGTTTTAAACTTTGCTGTGCATTGTTCTGGACTGTTAATGGCTTGTATACCTGGGATTACCCTTTTTGTTTTGTGGCTCTGTCTTTAAATGCTGAGTCTTCAATTTATACTCTTTCTGTTCAACAACTTAGTTTTTGCTTGTGATACACTTTCTGGTCTTGACTGCTTAGTCTTTTTTTCAGGTATAAACTTGTAATTTGCAAGTGTGGGGTGGCAAGAATTTAATGTCTCTAAGCTTATCTGCAAATCATCATTCTTTGTCATCTTTGAGTGACATACTTTTTTAGGGAGTCATGTTGAAAACATTAATTGCTTACAGAGGTTTTCTATGCCTGTGTAAATATACTGGAAAAAAAAACAACTAAGAACTTTGCAAGAGATTCAGTTACGGTGCAATTGATATAAATGACAAATATTTCCATATGAAATAATATACATTGCAAACTAATTTAGCAAAGTGTGGGAAATGATATATTTTTTTGTCCTTAACACAAACAAAAGCAAATCCTATTGTTCTGCCCAAAGGAGGTGTTTGCTCTAGATCTTTCCATACTTATGCTGCCAACCCTTTTTCTGCCTTTTTTTTTTGTCCTTTTGAGGTTGCTAGTATAACATTGACATTGTGAAACTGGGGATGTGTTGATGTTTTTATTGCATGAACTAGTTGTATGCAGGGTTTTACAAGTTAGTTAGGTATGACTTACTACTATATTATGTCTTCAGATGTTAGCATTCCCATTTGCAGTTAAGTACCTGATCCTTCAATGTTTTAACTTGGGTGTCTTTTCTCATAATTAATTATTTTTCTCCACTGCTGCTGGTGTTTCTTCCGTTTGAGCTTACTCTGTATAAAACAACTTTTCTTCTGTAGTTTGCACTCTTTTTAAATACAGTTTTCAGGGGTTATGTGGTGTCCTAGATTTGCTGGTCCTTTTGGTACCTGCAGGTGCAATTCTAGACGGTGTATAACTTTCTGTTGCAGAGGGGTTTTTCACTTCCCTGCCCAGCCTTGATTTTATAGGTGTACAGCTGTATCTACAGCTCCAGATAATTAAGAATTACACTTGCAATAATCGTCAACAGCTGGCGATAACTTTTCTGGCAAGAACTCCTGCCTCTGTGCTGGGCTGTGTGGAACTTGAGGGTGTTGGCATGATCTGGAAGTAACTTAAAAAACACTGATAGTACTTAAGACTTCAAGTCACTTTGGAAGTCTGAATCTGTCAAGTCTGTTTGTCTCTGAGATGGAAAACCTGAGAGGTTTTTGTCATCATTTATGTTGTATGTGAACACTTTATTTTGTTCCTTGCTAGATGAAATTGCTTCTGAAGTATACCTTTTTCTGTGAGAAATGAATAGAGAACCTTTTTTTTGCCCCTCCCCCCCCTTTTTTTTTCCTCTTTACAGTATGCTGCTTTCTAAAAACATTATTTTGTTAGAAGCTTCTGGGTTTGTGTATTAAGACATGATTGAAAAACACAAAAATTGTCTCCATCTTACTGGGTAATCTGATAGATTCTGCAGTTCTGCCCTTTTTTGCCTCAGGTGGAATGAAGTCCAGAAGAGATAATAGTAGTTAGTTTTTCAAGATTATGTGGCTAGTGCAGAAGTCAGAGAAGGTAGATGTTCTCACAGTTCCCTTCACTATGCCCTACATAGATGTAAATGATCAAACTTATTTTGTGTTGACCCTGGGCAGAAGTGCAAATGGAAATTTAACTGTGGAATGTCTCAGAATGCCAGTTTTGGAGTCATATGGTTTGGTATGAAGTATTTTACCCTTTCTGAATTGTACCAGAAAGGTATGTCCCTGTTAGGATGTAAGGATCTATGGTTCTTGGATGGGGAAACTTGAAGTACTAGATCACCTGAGTTTAGTATTTTGTGTTGTACTTAATTTCTGCTCAGCCGAGCTCATTAATTGGTTTGAATTTAGAGAAGAGTAGATTTAGATTGTAAAGAATTTTTTCCTATCATACAGTGAGGGTGGTTGAGCACTGGAACAGGTTGCCCAGGGAGGTGATAGAGGCCGCCTCCTGGAGATATTCAAAGTGAAGCTTGACAGGGCTTTGGGCAGCCTGATCTAAATGAAGATATCTCTGCTCGTTGCAGGGTGGTTGGACTGGATGACCTTTGGAGGTCCCTTCCAACCTGGGTAGATTCCATGATTCTGTAATTGGGATGTCTTATCATGAATCTTTTTCATGGTAGCCATAGTAGTGTAATTATTGAATCATTTGGGTATTCTGTTCAGCAAACATCTTTCTTTATCTTGGAGATTTACAGCATACAAAATGGTGAAATATTTCAGTGGGTCAGTCTCTAATTTTTTTTTCCTGATACTAAACACATAATTATTTATGAAGAAACTTTTGGTTGTGTTCTACTTGCAGGGTCTCCAGGGAGTAACCAAGCCTTGCTTTTGTTGCGAAGTTGTGGTGCTCTTTTACCAGAGGTACTGGCACCAGAAAGAACAGAACTAGCCCATATGATATGGGAGAAGATGAAGGAACTGGGTAGGTTGGTTTTATTAGTCCCTCGTGAAAGAACAGCTATGTGCTGAATTACTTATTAGAATTACTTATTACTATGTGCTTAATTACTAATAGAAGACTGAATGTATTGTAATAGTGTTTAAATGTTTGGGTGTAACAGCCAATACTCACTGCTGAATAAACACTAGGTTTTATTGTTCAGGTGAGACCTATTTTCTATTCTGGGAGTTATACTGACATCTAGGGGTGTTAATCTCGTGGACATTGCTTGGTTTTTATTATTGTAAGAGTGTATTTTACATTTCTATTAAATGTTACCTTGCTATCTGATGGGCTGAGTATTCCTGGTGCTACAATTTAAAATTTTTAAACATAATTTTCTAGAGGCTAAAACTTGCTTCTTGGTAGTAAAATTGCTGTGTCTGTAAACACAGCCGAGGAGGCTGTGGAATAGCACACACCCGAGCATTGATGCTACTATGCCTTTGTTATGTTTTAGCCTTTTATAAACCCGTGTGCTGTTAAATTGATCTTGGATATTTCCAAGATGAGTAAAATGAAACAGTCTGATTATACATGAAGTTCATACAGAATGAGATTACCTGAGAATGCTGTTAAAATCATGTTGAATTTAGAGAATCTGTATTCACTCGCTGTGGTTGAAATCTTCCCTTAGGTGCCGTGTATGATACGAGCCATTACAATGCTTTACTTAAAGTCTACCTTCAGAATGAGCACAAATTTTCTCCAACAGAATTCTTGGCCAGAATGGAGGAAGCTAATGTGCAGCCCAATCGAGTAGGTACCCTTTTAGGATATCTTAATTCATAATAATAGCATCCATTTGTTGGATGGAAGTCATTAACTTCCCCTTTTTATTTTTTGTAGGTTACGTACCAAAGGTTGATTGATGCATATTGCAACGAGGGAGACATTGAAGGGGCAAGGTATTCTTCTGCATTTATATTTGAGGGGATTTCCTCAAAGTCTGTTTCTCATATTGCCTTCCCATGATGATAAGACTCATTTCAGCATAATTCTTATAAACTGAGCTAAGTAAAGAGGGAGTTTATTTTAACCGAGCACTAAAGAGCATTTTCTTAGAGACAGGTAGTAACTACACAAGCAAAATAGACCTGATAGACCAGTGTTTCCAAGTCATATTGTATTCAAGTTGGTCAGAAAATAACTTTTGTCATTTTTAACAGCCACTGTAAGATTATGAAGTTACTGCCTGTGTATGTAATTGGCATTTGACAATGAAGTGGGCTAGGGAGCAAAGAGTAGTAATTTGTTTTTAGTTGCTGTCATTATATAGGGCTTGCAGAATATGTAACATTTCAACTTTGGCAAGCTAAAGTTGGAATAGTGTGGTTGCTGAAACAGAGAAATGGGTAAAACAAAGATAGAAATACAAAAGGCCAGCCCAACCCTTGTGCCTGCACATTTCAAAGTGACACATACATCTGAAGTAATGCAAGTTACCAAATTATGTGGATATTATGCAGCACCCCCAAATACAGTTGCTCAATAACATAAAGATTTGATTTGGTTTGATGGTGCAGTTCAGCAGAGCACCAATAGCTCAGTAGTTTACCTTTTCAAAGGCCAAAAGTAATAAGTCTATTTATTCATTGTCTTGTGTTTTGCAGTACAATTCTTGGATTTATGAAGAACAAAGATCTGCCAGTCACTGAGGCAGTATTCAGTAGCCTTGTGAAGGGTCATGCAAGATCAGGGTAATGTTTAATACCTTTTTTCCTTTTCTTTTAATTTTGCTGCAATATAAAGTGATACTGTATAGAAAAACAGCATGCTGCAGAGCAGTGTGAGGGGTTTAAATAGTAATGTATAGAAGACTATCTCTTGTAATTTTTTGAAGTGGAACAGGGCAGTTTAACAAAGGAAGTAGATTCTTCTTGTGCTTGAAGATCTTGAGATTTAAGACAAATTAATGTACTTTCATAGCATTTGAAAAAGAAATATGTTGCACGTGGTTTTACACTTCTGCAGCTGTTCAGTTGAAAGAGTATTTTAAGTAATACAATAATGAAAAGATTTGCATTTTGAGCTTTCAGAACTTGCGTAGTCTAAACAAGTTCTTTATGCTTGTTGCAGTCTGTTTTCAAGCAGGGTGGCTGTCACAACAAACACTGTAATGATTAAATGTATTGAGAGTCTTTGTTTTGAATTGTTAGAGACATAAAGAGCGCAGAAAATATCCTTTCAGTGATGAGGATGGCGGGTGTTGAACCAGGTCCAGACACCTATTTGTCGCTGCTGAGTGTGTATGCGGAGCAGGGTGATATGGACAGCATCAAAAAGGTATTGCACGTTTGAGTTTTGTTTAAACTGACTTGATCTTTTGTTCAGTTTAACTTTGAAGTGCTTTTTATTCGTGCAGGTGAAATAATACTAAATATTATCATTTATTATAATTTGTGCCATCTTAGTCCACAGCAGTTTAACTTTTTAAAAACACCTCTGAGAAGTGGGTTAACTGAAAGCAGTTCCACCCTTCGTGAAAAATCCTTGGCTTTTGATAGTTGCCTTTCACTCTGAGAAGATAGGTTTGCCAGCAAGTGATTTATTAAATCAGTTTTTGTTCTCAGAGACAAATGCTGCATGTGAGATACTTATAAGTGTATTCATAAAATAATTGAAAGTTAGCCTTTCCAGCTCCTATTGAAGCCACAGAATCTCTTTTTTTTTTTTTTTTTGAGAGTCCATGCCAACAACTTACATATTCATGAAGCATGGATAAAGTAATGTTGCCTTACAGCCCTTTGTGTAGCTATTTTTTCCCCCAAGTACTCTTTCTTAATTAAAAAAAAAAGTAGTATTCACAAAGGAATGAGAAAAGAAAATTGGTTTGAGTTTAGTAAGTAGTTTCAGATGGAGGGGAATACATCAAGAATGTGGGAAACATAATGCTGTTCTGTGACTCACAAATTAGACAAATATTTCTTCATCACCCAGTCTCCTTCCAAACACTAAGAAATTCTGATTAATCACTCTCCCATTTTCGAAGCAGTTTCTTTTGATAGTCATATCACAATTAAAATACCTCTGGTATCTGTGTGTGATTTTCATTTATTATTAAGTATTGGAAGGAAACTATTATATCCCTTTTATCTGTCCTTTTTTTGTTTGCTTGTTTTTTGTTGTAATCTAAATGTATTCGAAGCCCTCTACGGAATATGGAAGAGAGAATATCCAAGATCTCGGTGTGTAAACCCATGGTTCTGAAAAAGGGGAAAATCCTCAGGTTTTTCTGGGTTGTTTTTTTGATGGTGGTGTTTTGGTGGGGTGTTGTGTTTTTGTTTTGTTTTCCCACTCACTTTGGAGCTCATTAAAGATAAATATTAGAAATGTATTCTGGTTTACAGACTCTAGAAGAGGTTGAGAAGACTGAAGGGTACCTTATGGACAGGATTTTGATGCAGGTGATTTTTAGCCTTGCCAAGGCTGGATATCCTCAGTACATTGAAGATATTAAAGACCGCATAAGATTTGAAAGGGAATTAATTCCAGGTATGTCTTTGGTTACTGCAGCAGTGTTTTGCTGGAGTGGGGAGGGAAAGCATTTTCTCCTTCTCTTCCTTCCTCCAATAGGTAATTTTATACTTTTTTCTTGGATCCCAGTTTGTGTAATCTAATAGCTGTTAATTATACTCCATCCATTTGTTTTCTTTATTGATGTGTTCGGAAATGAGCTTCTCTTGTTTAGTATCATTCTATCAGGCTGCAGTGGTGATGTTTCTAATTTTTGGCACGGTCTTGTAATGGGAAAAAGTAATACAATACAAATCTGAAAATGGTATTCTTAAATTTGATTGGTTGATCATAGTTAGAAGTATGTTAATGATAAATGAAAACCATTTTCTTTCCTGGCTTTTGTTCATCTTAGTAGTCTAATGTGAGAATAGTCATATGCACTTCTAAATTTTGTTGTTCTCTCTTTTTTTTTTAATTGCTAGATGCAATGAACTTGTGTCTGACTCTGATAACTCATGGCTTCGAAGATATAGGCTTCAATATTTTGAAGTCTTTTAATCATTTATCACGTGAGAATGTGGACCAAGGTAGCTTCTTCTTGCAGCACTGTGTAAACAGAGATACGGTATGCGGAACACTAATACTTTTTTTCCCCTAATATGCTAATAAATGTATTTATTTATTCCAACTGTGAAGATGGAAAATGCTGGTTTTTTTTTTTTTTGCACTGTTCTTAAGGAATAAAATAAGGATATCAATTTGCATAGTAAATTGAAAATTACAGAGGAGTTACTTGGCATGTGTGATACCCATTTCCTAAGCACAAGAAGAATCTGACATTCTTACCAATTTGAGAAAGCAAAGGAAGTATTAAATTGCTATTTTTTGTTAATTCTTTGCAGCCCATGAACAAACTGAAGCAATTTTGTCTTGAGTTAAAAGAAGCGAAAATGCACTCGGCACCGTTACCAGTTATTTTGCGTTGTGCTTTGGAGGCAAACAAATCAGGTACTCTGCTGATTTAGTTACTTTTACATATGCTTATGTGAAGTACTTGATTTAATTATCTTATCTTTAATTATGTGAATGTTTTCAGCCTTGGCCATTGATGTAATGAAGATCATGAAAGAGGAAGGCCTACCACTCAGACCTCACTATTCCTGGCCACTGCTAGTTCAGTTCCAGAAGGAGAAGAATCTTAAAGGTTAGTTATCTGATAAGTGCTCTTCCGGCTTTATCGCACACCTAGTGCACAAATCTTTATTAGAACATCGCTGTGAAATTCAGCAGACTCTTTGAGAACAGACAGGGACCTTGCTGGATGGTTTACTTTGTTGCAAACAATTTTTAGTTCAGAAAGATTTTTTTTAAAACCTGCTTTCTTACTTAATCATGGTACAGTTCTACAAATTTCAGGTCTACCTTTGCATAGAAAGATGTGAGAGCATGTTTAATTTTTTTTTAACTCTTCACATCCTTTCTGCCTTCCACGTCCTTTTTGCCGCTCGTTACCTTTTAGAGAGTTCACTCTCGAAGAAACAGAAATTGGAGAGGAATGTGAAAGTAAGGTTACGTTACAATAGCTCTCTTGGACTGCAAACCCAATCCTTCTTTCAAGCCAACTTCTTGTCTACCAGATAAGCCAAATGTGAGTTTCATTACAATAATAAAAAGTGCAGGAGAACTTACATTGCTGAATGTGTGAGCCTGACCTGACAGCATACTGATTGAAGGACAGAAATGCTCAATCTTTGGGATTCTTAAGTAGGTTTAAGCATTTAGCATGCTTTCCGCTGTTACACATGGGGATGGCTACAGGATATGAATAAGAATTGAACAAATACTAAATTTTAGAGTACAGTATCTAATTCTTTGGTTTGCGTTATTGGTAATTCAGAAAGAATGGTATTGTAAAAAGATGCTTTTAAGAGAAGTACTTCCCCCTTGGGGAAACAAAAAACTGTCTTTTTCATCTTATCTCACAGTATAATGCGCTTTAGAATGAGATGCAGAGTTGTTAGTGTGACATTGGGTGACAAACAAAATGCACAAACAAAAAAAAAGTGCTTTTAGCAGACTCTTCATATCGCAATTTTATCTTAAATATACAGTCACATTCCAGTTTGGAAGAAATGCTGAAACAAGTATTCCCTAATTGTTTCTGGCTATAAAAATGTCTCAAGTCTTTTGCAAAAAGCCTTTATGAAAACAATATTCAGTTTTTATTAACTCTTTAGTCTCTCTATTCCAGCTAGGCTGCTTTCCAAGTTTACCTTCTCCTAGGTTTTCAAATGCTTGAAAGTTAGATGATGTTTTAAAAAGTCTGGCACCGTTGTTTGAGTTGGGTCCTTTGTGACTGACTTGAAGTACAGTATTGCCAAAAATAAGCAATTTGAAATTGGTGTCATACTTGTGCAGGGATGCAGCCAGCTGAAAAAACACGCTTCTCTAACTGTGGAAAACTTCACCTCACCAACACCATTATGAGACATCAGAAGTCTTTTTAGGTTTAGATGAGGCTCCCAGGCTCCCCAAATTGAAGCAGCATCAAGACAAGTTTTCATATCCCTTTAGGTCTTTGGCAAGATCAGAGGTTGTCTCAATTTAGACTCCTAATGTAGAAATCACTTACACTTTGGCTGGTAGTTCCTGCTGGAAGTCATAAAAGCAAATGGAGAAGAAAACTGATGAAAGAGCTCTTGATTCTGTCTTTGCCTTTTCTGGAGAGCCCATATTTTTCTATCTGCAGAGGCATTGGATACATAAACTTCCATATGTTTGTATGACAGTACTGTGGATTTGCAAAGACATTTTTGTTCTGTCTCTGAGTTTGAGTTGTTAAGAGGAAACGTTGCTGATGTGTGCATACCTACAAAATGATTTCACAATTCTTAGAATATATATGAAATCTAAGCAATTTCTTCTGCTTTGAAGAATCAGTGGACCTATTCCTGCTGCAGCTTGTTCTTTCCCAAATGTAAGCTTGCATTCATTCTTTAAAGTTTAGTAATAGTAGAAATGATTGAATGAGAACCACCATCTAAAAATAGAACCAATACACTTGCAGGAAAGTAAATATTGGGGGGAAACCACTCACCCTGAAATTGTTACATATTAATAACAGAGCAAAAAATGCTGCTGCAGTGAAAACTTATGGGTAACAGCAGACAGTAAATTAGCAGAAAGGTGCTTTCTAGCAGCAAACAATGATAGAGCTGAGTGGGGGAAAAAAAAAAAGTATAGACAGGCACTGTACCACATCTCATACCGAAAATGAGGTAATACTTTCTTTCTCCATGAAGTAAATGTGTATAATTTTTCATCTTGCTGTAGATAAGGCTGAAAATGGGAAATAACTTTGAGGAAAAACTATTATAAATTGGATAGGATATGAACAGTGGGCAACATAATCATTAAATAGCACAGAAAATATTCAAGAGCCTGTCTGGAGCTGCAGGGTACAAATGTCTGAATCGGCGTGTGTAATGTAACCCAAACAATCATGTAACTAGCACCAATGCTTAATTATATGGTTATCTAATATTTATTATAACAAAAGCTGAAACAGGATATCAAAGGAAATTCTCTAACTCTTGTACTGTGGAACTAAGTTTGAAAGAGAAGTAGCAGTGAAGTGGTGGCTAGGAGGAATGAAACTAAGGAAGGCCATTTAAAAATATGTCATGGAGAATTGCAACCATCCTGAAATAGCAAGCAGCTTTTTTGAGTCATTTGACACAGACACGTAATTTCAGATGGAGCATTTTTGCTTTTATGGGCATCCGTTATATAAGTTGGTAATGACTTATTTCCATAGTATTTTTCTAAGTAAATGCTCTTAGGCTTTTAGGGGTGGAAAGTGCTTGCGGGGTTTAAAAGATTAATACGAGGTGGAACTGTTATTGGCACTGAGATTCATCTTTAATTAGATTATACACTAAACCCAAGAAGGCCTAGAATAAATGAGCAGAAATGTTTGACTTACACTTGTTACTGAATATTATGTTCTCCCCTTCAGCTTTGTGTGATCATACTTTTTATGTCAGTTGTGTATTTTGTTTCCTACTAAACGGTTGTTACATACACAAAGCATGGTTACTGAATGGTAATGCAAATTCTACTTGAGGAAATAAAGGACATAAGCTTATATGAGCCCAGAGAGCAATAAGGGTGGTGGCTTTAGAAAGTAATTGTGCAAAATGCTGTTTTGTACTTTTCTGGCAAAGAACTTCATGAGCATATCTGAAACTAAACAACACAGCTAAAGTATCTTAAATATTAGGTTGTTGTCCTGTATCCACTCTTGCTTCTCGAGCTAGAGTAATTTCCTTTCGTTTCGTTTGTTTTCTTGCCAAAAACTGCTTAAAGCAAATGTTACTGCCCTTGCACATCTGTGTAACTGCCTTAGAAATCCTCCCTGTTCTGAGGGGACTGCTTTAGGAAAAAGGCATTGCTTACTCTGAGAAACTTACAAAATGAAAAGTGGACCGATAGGGAAACCAGACCTTTCACTTCCTGAAAAGCAGTAAGTTTCTCTGCTCTCTCTCAGAAATACTGTGACTGTCTTATAATTAATCTCTTCTATATTTGTTCTTCAGTGTACTAATTTGAGGCTGGAATCTGTTCTGTTGAGATGTTTGAGTGCTGTTTCCCGTAATGACAGAATGGACAACAGAAGTTTGGCTGTGTTTTGTTCCCTGTTTCTGTTTTTCCACTCCATTACTTGATTTTTAGATATTCAGGTCATGCAAGCCTTACATATTTCAGCCAAAGATCTCAAAAACCTGTTCTTGATCAAGCAGGGAGTTGGCTGGAAGACTTTATTATGGGTTTTAGACATACTCATTATTTTGGATCAGTGTATTTTAAAGAGGGGTATGGCAAGGCAGTTCATGGCATTGTGAGCAGCCTGGTTAGAAATGAAATGAATATTTCATCCTTTCTACTTTATTGTTTTTTAGTATGTTTTATAATGTGCATAATATATCAATACTGTAGCACATAATTTCTAAATGAACAAATTAATTGCTGTTGGGGGTGTGCTCTCAAAATACTTTGGAAGACCAGTGTTCTAGATAAGCCTACTATAGTTTCACTCTTATTTTCAGTCCATTTTTTGGTTTGGGAAGAGAGAAGTCCACATGCAACACTCAAATCCCATTTCATGGATATATTTGACAGACTTACAGTATTTAATGTTTTTACAGTGCAGAATTAAATTTTTACAGTATCTTTTTTCAGTGCTGTGCATTTTGGAAGATATTTTGGGATAACAAAGTAGTTCTGTTCTCTGTGAGGCAGGAAATGTATGCAAAATTGTAGGATTTCATGTTGGTTTTCATTGTTCTTCTATTCCTCTCTCCCTAAAAGTGTATATTATCCATCTTAGAAATAATGTCTGGCAACATTTGCTTAAGTTTGTGATTAATTTGATTATGCCTAACATTGTTTCTGGTATTCCTCCTTAACCTCTATCTCACTGCTGTGCTGGTGCCCTAGTCTTCAAATACATCCTTTTTTTAACTCAGGAACTGGGCATTTGTGACAAGTACCTGCTAGAGAATGGGAGTGCTTAACAGCTTTCTGCTGTGTTCTAGACACAAATCAGAACTCAGATCTCCTGAGTTTACTGCACTTTATTCCCTACCTTACCTAGTTCTTGGTCTTCAGGGCCCAATCTAGTTATACAGGTAGATATATTTTTAAAAGGCGCAAAGGGACCCATTATATTTTGTGGGAAGTTGAAAACAGGAAAAAGAAACTAGCTGTCAAAATCTGAAAGGTATCAAGAAAGACTTCCTTAATTTAATTCTTTATTCATGTTTTTGCAGATTCTGGGCCAAAATCACAGTTTTGTTTAAGGCAAACTTGAACAGATGATGCGACTTTAATCTAGTGTGACTTGCCTGCATGTATTTTCAAGTGCTCAAAGGGAATTCACATTTGATTATTTGCACCATAGTGCACTGCATAAAATATTCATGGAAGTGTCACTTTTCCATAGGTGGCACTCCAGGGCAAAGACAGGGACTTTGGGAAACTTTACATTTTTAAAGTAATAAGTATGAATGCGTGTTGGAAGAAAACATATGCTGTTTGGTACTGGTGTCCTGCAGCAACTGACAAATCATTTTTAGGCCAGCACAAAATGATAATACCTGGATTGATTTTGATGTGGATTCAAGAGTTTGCTAGCTGGGTTTACTGTAGGACGTTTCTGTTAATCAGAAATCTGCACAATTAGAACACATGACATATTCTCTAAAATTCGAATTGCTGAACTATTAAGGTTTAGCATCTGTTGTCTTCAAATTCTTACCTACAGTAGTAACATACAGTCTAGTTGTGTGAATTGATCTGAACCCTGTAAAGAGTTATAATGTAGCTTCACTGGGGCTTGGAAGTTCCAGCCTTTCTCTGAATTTTCAGTTTGAAGCTGTTGCATTGATAGTTTGATCAGCATATTTGCTTGCAGGAGTTACTTGTTTTAAAGAAATCCAGAGACAAAACATGAAAGCTTCTCTTTCTCATCAGAGCTGAATTCTGGGAAGAAAGCAAAGAATGTACTATGTATTGAAGACTGCATTTATAGCTTGAATTTGATTATGTGCTTTACACCAAATTTCATATCTGTGTTTTATGCAAAATAATGTGGACATCTTAATATATAGCTCTAGAAGATGTTTTGCAAACATGACTAACTGTCACGTATTCACTGTTAGGAAACAGCTTTGTATACCAGCGATTGCCAAGCTAGCCAAGAGTTTCTTGGTTTTGATGGTACAGTACAGAACAGGAAGCTTAATAAACCTGTTGTGAAGTTTCACAATTAAGAATTTCATTAACATCTAAAATAAAAATGCAGGATTTTGCATGCCTACTTGAAAGGAAGGAGATTAAGGAAACAAATGTGTTTGTTTTAAAAGGTTGAGTCTGAAATGCTTAACATTACCAATTTTGCCTTGATAGGTATCTTTGAGGTTCTCAAAGTGATGCATGGGTTGGGAGTGGAACTTGATGCACAAACATACACAGACTATGTTTTTACAAGTTTTGCTGATACTGAAACTGCCCTTGCGCAGCTGAAGGTAAGTTTGCATTTGGAGTTCGTAAGAGTGATACGGTTTTGTTTCTATGTTCTCTCTGAAGGCTTTGATCACAGTAGTGCTCTGAACACGAACTTGTTCTGATGGAGCTTGTTCAGACTATTTAGTTTTGAAGCAGTCCTTGCACTGGCAGTTTGTTCACCGTGTCTTCCTCCTGTTGCTTTTCGTTCTGCTTTTCAGAATGAAATGTGAATGAACGGACCAGAATTATTTCGCTCCAGACTTACTAGCTCTCTGTTTCCTGATGTGCAGAACTAATTAACTGAACAATGTCCTTTGTTTTTTTTACTGATGTTTAGAAGTATTAAAATTGTTTCTGGTGATTCTTTTTATATTGTTTGTTTTCTTTTAAAATTTTCTTTCTTTTTTTTTTTTTTTTTTTACTTGTTATAGAATTCATAACTGCAGACTAAGTTTAACCATCTGATTCCATTTCGGTAACTTTGGCTCTTCCATTTGAATTCAAGAAAAAATGAGCTGGAGATTTTTTTGTCAGTAGCAGCTTAACTGGCCAGCCATATAGAGCACTTCCTGTGTTCTCAATACCTCTCAATACAAGAATGCCAATGTAATTTGTAAAGGAAGCATTTAGAAATGCGAGGTATCAGGGGTCTTCTCTGTGTGTGCTTCCGATGATGGATTGCTTTATCTCTAGAAAAACGACTGCTTGTTTGAAACTGTTGGACTCTCTGTGGCAAAAATAAGAGATGAAGCAGCACATGGAAGACTGAACAACGTTCTTTCTCTCTGTAAGTACTCTTCGTGTGCATGTTACTACGTACTTAGTGGTAGTGTTGGTTGGTTGTGTAGGGTAAGATTTACATGTATTAATATGAAGTTTAAAAATACTTGGGAAACTTGGTGGACAGATGTCAGACTGTTTCAAAATACAAGTTCTGGACAATGTATCATTATTTTTTTTTATCATTGAACTTGCCTGTGAGGTTTGCATGCAAGATATTTACCAATCTGAGCTTTGCTGTGATTGTGCTACTGTTGTGATCCACATGGATTTAAGAGGGCGTAAGGAAACAATTTTCCTTGAACAATGACTGTTAAGTTGTTGGTGCAGGGATTGTTTCTGTTTGCAGCATCAATTACAAAAGGACACTAGTCTACCAATATGGCTCTGGAGTACTACAGCACTACATCAGTGAGAGGACCACCTTTATAGAAATGATTGGCACTGAGGTTGAACTGAGAATGCTCTGCTGATCTTTTGGTCATAGAAGTTACATATATAAATTTAGTGGGTAAATTAGTTGATACAGTCATAACAGCATGAAGTTAATTGTTTTTTGAGAGTCTTCAAAGATGGCTTTTGTTAATATACATCATTGAACGTATGGAAAGAAAGCTACAACGTTGGGGAAGTGTGGCTGGAAAGCTGTCCTGCAGAAAGGGACCTGGGGATTCTAATTAATAAGCAGCTGAATATGAGCAAGCAGTGTGCCCAGGTGGCTGAGAAAGCCAATGGCATCCTGGCTTGTATTAGAATTGCTGTGTCCAGCAGGAGTAGGGAGATGATTGTCCTCTTGTACTTGGCGCTGGTGGGACCACACCTCAAGTATAGCGTTCAGTTTTGGGCACCTCAGTACAAGGGAAGTTGAGGTGCTGGAGTGAGTGCAGAGGAGGGCAACAAACCTGGTGAAGAGCCTGGAGAATAAATCTTACGAGGTCTGAAGGAGGTGGGGCTGTTTAGCTTGGAAAAGAAGAGGCTGAGGAGAGACTGCTACCTGAAAGGATGTTGTAGAGAGACTGGTGCTGGTCTTTTCTCCCAGGTTATTAGTGATAGAACAAGAGGGAATGGCCTCAAGCTCTGACTGGGTAGGTTTAGACTGGACATAAGGAAAAACCTTTTAACGGAATAGTGGTCAGGCATTGGAGTGTGCTGCCCTGGGAGGTGGTTGAGTCACCAACCCTGGGTGTGTTTAAAGGTTGTTTGGATGTGGTGCTTGGGGATATGGTTTAGGGGCGAACGTTGCAGAGTAGGGTTATTGGTTGGACTTGGTGATCCCGACGGTCTTTTCCAACCTGAACATTCTTGTGATTTGCTTGGTTAACTAGCAGTATGTTTCTCTTGTTTAAAAAAATCACAAATACAGTTTTTGTGTGCCTAGCATGCCGAAACAGTAATAAAATACCTAAATTGGGACTGAATTGGATACAGAAAGATCTTTTTTTAAACAGTTTTGGTTTTCAGGAGACTTGGACAGATAAAAGCAGTCCCTTGCTGCAATTTTCATTAACTGCTTAGTTTAACAACTCTAGAAATACACCCTGATGCTGGGAAACTGCTATGTTGAAAATGGGAAAATTATGAGAGTAGTTACTCATCAGTGATTTAATTTTTGCTTTGGACACTTATTAATTAACGACTCTTTAAGAGTCAACTTACATTCTGCCATTGTTTTGTTTGTTCCTTTTTCCAAAAAAATGTATTAACCTTGAAAAATACCTAAAATAACTATGAAATTTTTTGAAAGGGTGATTATTTATTAGGAGCTATGAAATCTGTTTGTAAAGTGAAAGAGCAGACCCACCCCTTCACACTCATTTTGGTTAACTGAAATAAATTCTGATGTGCTATAAGGCACAAATACATGTGCCTGGTGTACGGTGAATGTATATGATACCAAAAGTACGGTAGAAGCACATAAAGTAGGCTGCTTTCTGTCTTCCTGTCATGGAATTAGTCACACACAGTGTATTATTTAGCTGTTAGCATATTGAATTCCAATCTTGTAGGGAGCATTGCTGTTTACAAAGAGTAGGGTTAATAATTCATAGAAACATACAAAATTCCTTTTGAACTTGAGCTTTAAAGGAAAGTATTCCTGTAAATAGTTTACCAAGCTGAAATGAATGCTAGTAAACCTAATTAGCACCTATGTAATGATAAGGCACAGATATTAAACAGCTGATTTTTTTTTTTTTTTAACTCTGCTGCTTTTGCAGCATTTCAAAGAGGGAAAAATAGGTGCAGTATGGAAAACAGTTAAAGGCTGTCTCATCAGTATAGTTGGGGGAGATGAACATTGGTTATTAATGCTGGCTGCTATCTAGGTGTATTGATTCAGCTTCTCATGCCTTATATTGTATAGATTTCTGCTACTGACAAGATGAAAACTACGAAGCTCAGCTGAGGAATCTGGGTGCATAAGGCACTGTGCATGAGAGCTGCTTTTTCCCTTTATCATGCCGTTCCATTTCACTTCATTTAAGCCCCTTGATTTTCTCAGACTTGTTTGTTGCTAAGGAAACCAGTTTGCCGATTGTCAGCAGCAGCTGAGCATACCAAGATGCTTTTCTGCTCATCTTTTTATGAGCAAAAAGTTTAATATACCACCGGAGCAGGATTTCTGTTGAGGGTTTCTTGAAACCAACGTCACCTGAAATTTTCAAACTGAAATAGTTCTAATATTTAAAACTTCTAATTTTCTATCTGCCTGGAGTTAGAGGAAGGAGTGGTTTTAGCATGTTGTTGCTACCTTTTATTTGCCAGGTTTCTATAGAGTTGGTGTTTTTATTTCAGTTCTCTTACACCCCTTCTTGAAAGGGCCCAGTGCATTCAGTTTTTACAGGCTTTAAATTCCATTGTGATAGTGAAGTCAGACGATGATAACTTCATACAGCACTTAAATGCAACTATATACTTTTTCTTAGCTGGATTGTAGGACTGGAATGAGACACAGCAGTTCTAGAGGAAGAAGGTAGAATGCTTTGGAATACTGAGCCAAGAAATGATGTAAAGATGAGGACACGGGGCACAAGTGTAAATAACCTCTCAAGGCATCTAATTTTCAGTCATTTTACAGCTTCCTGTGTGTTGAACCAGTATTGCAAAATACCAACCTCTAGAACTCTATCTCTTTTTTTCCCAGTTTAACTTAATGGATAGCACTAAATGTGGGGCTACTTTTTCTTCCTTGTCAGTAGAAGCAAACATCTAAGATGATGTCATTGTGTTGTGGGCTTTTGTTTTTTGTAAGGGTTTTGTTGTGGCCCTTTTTTCATGAGGGACACGCATCTTATTTAAAAAACAAAAGAGAAGGGAAAATTTTAAGGCAGGTATTCAGTCTGAAACAATTAACAAACCCTTTGCTTCTGAATCCTTTGGGGTTTTTTTTTGTTTGTTTTGTTCTAGCACTAGTATCTGAAGCTTTCTTGATGAGGATTGTTTGGGTTCTGTTTTGCTTTCTGGGACGTAATATTATCTTTGATCTTGTTCATTTGTTTGCAGATGCTTATTACCATTTTGCATAAAAGATGACTATGTTAGCTATAGGTATTAAGGGCAATGAGGAGGGGGTAAAATCTCTCTTTCAGAGTATTTGTTTCTTTCTGGAATAGAGCAGATCTATTGCTGATTAGACTAGGACTGATTCAAATAGCCTGGTATTTGAAATTTTGATTTACAAATGTTTGTCAGGATTTACTAAACTAATGAGATAGTGCTTTTAGTGACACCCTATTTACATGGCTTACTGCAGTTCAGGAATTGTTTACAATGACTGCTAAGACACATTTCTTTCATTTGCAGTGTCTTCAGCGAGCACCCCTCCTATTGATTTCCGTCTGTTTAGAAACAGCCTCATTTTGGGTTTTAAAAGGTAAGGTTGCTATATGAGTATTTTCCTCTGTAGAAAAGTTGCCTTTTTTCCCCCCTCTTGAGCGCAAGTCTGTGCAGTCTTTTTCACCCCTGCTTGAAAATCTTAAAGGGCTCCAAGGATAGCAGATCTGAGGAGTGTCTTGGTTCCTCTCTGCTATCCCTGATTTCCTTGCCTCCGCTATATAGCAGCATCCGTTTGAAGTATTTTAACTTCACTGCTCTTATTTTGTCTGTCATGTTTGACAGCATATAAAGTTCTCAGGGTAGTAAACATTTGGGATTTTATTCACTTTTTTGGTTAGAAACTCCTATGCTAATGTAAGACTTCCCTGAAGGTTCTGTAATTAACTCTTTAAAGCAAATGCGTGCTAAATGAAGAATAAATACCGGCAGGAGCCAAGTTTATTCTACTGCATCTGATAGCCTCCTGTGCCCTCTGGGTTAATAGGGCTCTTAAATGCTGCATTTAACACACAGTGTTGTGCTGCATTGCTGGGATGTAGTATTCACAGCCCTAGGGTCCCATTTTGCAAGGAGGGTTCCTTGCTAACTTGCAGGGTTGTTTTAAGCTTATGCAAGTATATCTCAATTAGAAAGCATTTCTGTTTGCCCAGTCAAGCATTTAGGACTGTGAATGAGTTCATTTTTTTGCTGCATACCCTGGAAAGCAGAGGTCACCAGAGTCCAAAGCCTGACTTTATTGGCTGTTATTTTCCAAAATGCTGTAATGGATTTGAGGTATAATGTACCATATGAATATGACCAAAATAATTTTCCAGTAAGTTTCAAGTTCTGTCTGGCTAATCCTGCTCCACTGTGGAGAAAGGAGGAGAAAAAGTAAACTCGAGTTCTTAATGCTTTTGATAACTAGTCCTGAGTTGACCTTGACATCTGAGGGATGAGTGAAATAATTCTTTAGTTGCAACAAGGATATTTGGATATTTTACTATTCGTTTGAGTAGTCAGCCCCCAAATCATCCATTTCAGATGTATTCAAGTAACAGATTTTTGAAACACATCTTCTCTCTGCTGATAATCAGTTGATATAGGACTTAAACTAGAATGGAAATCACACCAATATTTTACACACAACTAATACTAACATGAAATGCTTCTACCACTGGAGAGTTGTGCAGATGTTCAGAATGTGGTTTAAAGTGTCCTTAAGATGTTACCAGCTTGTATTATGAAAACTAGCTGATGAAGAATCATACTTTCCTCAAGTGAAACAGGTACTCTCCTCAGTGGTGGTGAATTACTACTATTGTGATTTCAAAAGTTACTGGACACTTAAACCATGAAATTCTCAGGGAAAATAAGATGTTTTTTGGGGGTGTGTGTTGTTTTTTCGTGTTTTTGGTTTGGTTTTGGGGGGTTGGTGGTTTCTTTTTTTATATTTTGTGGGTGGGTGGTGTTTGGTTGGGTTTGGGTTTTAGTTCCGTTTGCTATTTCATCTCTCCTTGCCACTTTGAAGTGTGGCATAAATTGAAGTTCATATTTGCCTGTATTGCTTCCTGGCTTAAGATGCTATCTAGTGTGTTGGCTGTGCCCAAAGTTCACCCCTATATTGGTTCAGAAAGCATGCCAGTTCATGTTTCCTTCCCTATTTAAAATTAAAATTCAAATGTCTAGAGCAGCCTGAAAATGATACTTGACGCTATGATAGGATAGAGGAAAAGAATATGTGTACTTTTTGCAATGACCATGGCAAAATTCTATGACAAAGTGTGGGTCTTGGATATTCAAATGATCACAGTTTAGAACTAGTGTACAAAAGTACAGGGTGTGGACACTGGGGACATAGGAACAATGTCTGTGGCAGGCTAGTCTATGAATTTCTGTTGAAGATACTCTTTAGTAACTACTTTGAAGTATTCCAGTTCTGTCTGCCTGATGTACTATGTTAGAGTCAAGTACTTTAGGAAATGGATGCATTTGATATCTGAAGTTCGTTGTCATGCTGTCAGTGGTGGAGCAGGTTCACCCAGGAAAGCTTAACTAACCTCACAGACAGCGTTCCTCATCCTGCCCCCCCCCGCCACCTGGACATGCATTTGATTCCTTTTCAAGTACAGGTGGCACTTTGAAGTGTGGCATAAATTTAAGTTCTTGTTTGCCTGTATTGCTACCTGGCTTAAGAAGCTATCTAGTGTGTTGGCTGTGCCCAAAGTTCACCCTTATATTGGTTCAGAAAGCATGCCAAAAAAAGGCTTTGTAAGCCTGAACCTCCTAAATAAAATCCTAAACTTCCGTGAATGCTATGAAGCATCAAAATGCAGCAGTTCAGGCTGACATCTTGTTTTGCGGTTATGAGAACCTCAGCAGCATAAAACAAGGTCACAAGTTTTTGTTCTTTTAGCCTTATGTTGCTTGATAGTTATGCTTTATAGTTACGGAAAAATTATAACTTCTCGTGAGAATTCCAGTATTTACAGATCACAGGATTTTCCCCCTGTTTTCTTACATCCCAGTGAACAAGTTAGCATTGTACTGTGTTGGGGTTTTAATACTTTCATCAACCTGTTAACATTTGATCTTTGGTTGTTGTGTGGTGAGGTACAGAGAAGTGCTCTCCCTCACGTTCTGTACTGTTCTGTGAGGGGAGAAATTTGAGTTACTTGAGTTTGTTCTCTTTTTAATAAAATATTACCTATTAACCTTGACTATAATAAAGATTATACCTTAAGTAAGAGAGATGATTACTTTCTTTTGTGCATGGTATAAATGCATTTATAGCTTCCTGTAGTTTCCTGTCTATACCAAAAATCTAATCTCTGCTTTTTCCAATTGCATAGCAAACAGTTGATACATGGAAAGTGTGACTTGTTTGCATGAGGCTTCTGTTCTTGAAATGCTAGATAGAAGCAAGTGTAGAATAAAAAAGTGCAATTGGAACACATCAGAAGATTGAACTAAAAATAAAACCAAAATATGACCTTTTTAGTCTTAGTTACCTGTTTGGATTGATGCATTGTTATATTTAGCGAATATTATGCTAAGTAAACTTGCCACATGCAGTACAATAAAAGGTAAAATGCTTATTCTGCACAAGCTGGATTAAATACGTGGCAGTGATTGTATTTTTATTTAAGTAATTTACTAAGATCTTCAGTGTAAATGACCTCTGTTTTTAAGAAGAGTAAAATCATTTTGTTGCCTTTAATTTGTTATCCTTTGCTGCCCTCTACAGCTCGAATGATGTACATCTTTGGAGCAAGGTAAGTGAAGATAGTGCTGTAAATAACATCAAGGTCTTTAGACAGTGCATGTTTATGGAGCATTTCTGTAAATCTGAATTCTGAGCCTGATAATTGTGGACCTGACTGAGCAAGACTTCTGTCAGTGGCAGATTGTACAACTGTGAAACTGAGTTCTTGTGTTTTCAAACTGGACAGTTGTGTGTTTGTGAGAAATCAGAAGCGGTGTTAGACTGTAGTGCAGTTTGTGATACTCCAGTTTCTAGATCAATGTTGTTGTAGCTGAAGGTAATAAATAGTTGTAGCTTCTGGAATAAAATCCACCATGGTTGTGCAATCTGACATTTTAAAATTCCCTTCTCTGCCCTGGCACCCCCCTCCCCCCATCCCCAGCTTTCTTCCTCTCCCTACATTAGTACTAGCAAAGCAGTAAACCACAATTAGAGTTTTAAAGTGTCTGTGATATAACTAAAACATTGAAGGCAAAGCCAGATAAAAGAAATCACCAGGTTGAAGTCAGGGGCAAATGACTGGTCATCTTGCCCTCCCTGGTATGGGCTACATTATTAAGATGCTGCAGTCTAACTTAGTCAATATGTTTTGTGGAGCAGAGGAATAAAGGAGATACTGGCAGACGTTGTTCTAGATGTGGTTGCACTGTGCTGAGTTTTTTTGTTTGGTTGGTTTTGGGGTTTTTTTCCCCTCACTGATACATGACCTTCTGACTAATAAATTAGTACATGGCTTGTGGTGTGCTTTAGATTTTGCAAAGAAATCTTGGAATTAAATGGAAATTGTAATTTGGGAAGTTACTGATGAATCAGGTCCAGCTTGAAGCACATGTTCTTTGGTATTCTATTGCCGTGTTCTGTTGTGTGAAGACTGTGGTCAGAGGATGGCTTTATATTCTGTCTCTGAGACTTAAAAAGGGGATATCTCATTATTCCCATTATGAAATTAATTTTGAAGGACAGTCAACCAACTCAAGTCTGCCTGCACATAAAGTAGTATCTAGAGTTATTTCTGCTGTTCTCCACTGTGGAAGAAAGATACATTTTTGTTGTTTTCTCTTAAATTTTTTGGTAAATACCCCTATGTTCTCAAATGAAAACTGCTAACTTGGGAAATAAATGTATACTCAGCATTAAAAATAATAATACAAACTCCATTCTTCTATAGTTCATCCTTTTGGTATTCTCTTTGATTTTATTCAGAAGAACTGTTACCATTCTTCCATTTATTTCTTAGGTTTTCTTGTTGGTTCTTCTGTGTGTTGGTTTGTCATGGGAGGACGAGGACGAAAGGGCAGAGGGAGAGCTGTAGTAAAACTGTGCTTGGTGGTGGTAGAATGAGAAGTGATATTGTTGGACATTTTCCAATAATGGAACATGAGGGATCCTTTTCTTTTGTCTGTACTTAAAACACAGCACTTTGAGAGAATCTCCTGCTAACTTCCTGGAGATTGTATTCTACAGTCATGGCAGTTAAAATGACATTTTTGAAATACTTAATCTCAAATGTTAACTGTTCCTTAGGAACAGTCAAATGGAATCATTATTTTTTAAGTGATGTAGTTTAGGTTAAAGTATTTGTAAATAATAGGATGTAGAGGCTTTTGTGTAAATGCTTCTGATGAAGAAAAATTTGTGTACTCCTTCCGTTTGTGTGACTGATGCTAAATTCAGTGACATGCAATTAATTGTTATGGAGCGTGTTTTGGCATTCACAATTGCACTTCTTTAACAGCACCTGTACTGGTTATCCCAGTTACCTAGCAGAACACAATAAATCACCTTCCTGTTTTTTCTTTATTTGCTTCTTTCAAATTAAAAGAAAAATTAAAAAAAGAAACATTTAAAAAGAAGCTTTTCAGGCCAGTTTCAGCCTTTTGGTAAATTGGAACGTAACTGTAAAATCTCCAAGAGTGACACTAGCTAATATTTGCTCTAAGCAATATCATAACAATAGCTAACTTCCTGTAGAATGATGTATGAACAGAATACTAGAGTGTCTGTCTCACTGCCATTCCTCAGAAAGCATTTCTGTTTGTAATATTTTCTTCAGGAAAAACCTATTATTTACAAAAGCTTCCTTATATTTCTTAGAATTACTATGATGTGGTAAAGAATAATACTTTACCAGAGAAATGCTTTATTATTTTGAGAATTCAATTTCAGATACTATTTCTCCCTGCTTGCTTCTTTTGGCTGCAATGTACGATTATTCTGTCTTACCAGATAACAGAAGTGTTGTACACGGATGAACGTTATTGCCTGACGCCTCCAGGACCAACTGGTAGAGTTTCAATTTCTATGATTGTAACTTATCCACAAATCTGTTCTTCTGTGTAATGATGGGTTTGAGGGATTACAACAGTAAACACTGATTGCTTCCTTCTGAAAGTGAAATTTGAAAACATGTTGGGTAAAAAAAAAAAACCCAATTCAAATAATCAGAGCATATTTTGTGGGATTCTTGATTCTTTTTTTAGAATTATAAACAAATCTTGCTGGTGATGATTAATTTTTCTAAATTTCTTCTCTATTTCAGAGATTAAGACTGAACACAGTAGCAGTGCTTCAGTACTAACAACAACAAAAAAACCCCAACACTAAAAACACACACACACACACACAAAAAACCCCAACAACACCAAAAAGCCCACCAAAGAAGCCAAAGCAAAAACAGTTTTTCAACCTACTTTTACCTTTTATATTTCTCCTGATTTTGCAAAGCAAAATGTTACTTAACATCCCAAGTCTTTTACTCTGCAATAAGTGTACCTTTTTTTTTTTTTTTTTTTTCCAAAAAAAAAACCTTACATTTTAAAACTGGGGTTTCCTTCTGTCGGAGCTGAAGGGGCGAGGGTGTGGAGAAAACTAACCTTTGAGAAAGCTAATGTATGCTCCTTGTGTTCTTGGCAACAGGATCTCATGTATTTTTATATTTGTATGGATGAGAATCTTAGGAAGTAGTGCTGAAACCAGTTAATCTTGGTTTTGATTCATTAATAGGCAACTTCTCCAGTATTAGTTGATCCAATGGTTAAAATAATTTTCATGTTTTTGTATGAATATTACGATGTTTAATGTAGCTTGGTAATGGGATATAATGGGTGAAATGTACAGAATAAATATGCAAAGTGTGATAAATCTGCTTTTTCTTCTGAGGAATGACAAAATATTTGTGGCAACTATTTGGGGTAGCAGGCAGGAAAGGGGGGAAGGCCTTGGGCAGTACCACTTCTGTCACACAGTAGTGGAAAAAATAGATTGAAGTAAGATTCTGTACTGAAAAGCTGTCACTAGGTCTGAAAATAATTAATATTCCTTTCACTCACCAGTTAGATATGTGCTCCCAAACCACATAATCTCTATGCCTCAGTGATCATTGTTGCCATTTCAGAGCCTCTCATCAGGGTGACATCTCACACCAAAATGATTTCTTATAAATTAATCTTGATAACATGACAGTCTCGGTAATTTTAGTGGAATGCTTTCTCTTGTTTTTTTCCACAGAAGCTGTTGGCTATTTTCTTTATCACTTGATTGACAGCATGAGTGACTCAGAGGTACAGGCCAAGGAGGAGCGTTTGAGACAATACTTCCATCAGCTGAAGAAGATGGTACCATTTCATTTTTTGCTACATAATGCCTGTCCTGCCTGACATGTATCTATTAGATTTGAAATTGCTGCTTTTAAGTACAACCAGACCACTTCTCAATGACATGCAAAAGCTGGAGACTTGAATTACGTCTGAGATAATTTCTGTTAGACAAATTTCAGTTAGGTTGTGTTTCAAAACTCACATAATTTTTTTTCCCCACCTCTTGGTACAGAACATAGTTATCCCTACAACCTTCTACAGCGGCATTTGCAGACTGCTGGACTCCTCTCAAGTTCCCGAATTAATTAAGGTCTGTGGTTCTATTAGCAATTACTTTGAAACTGAAAAAAAAAAAAAAAGGAGTATCTGTACTCTGTGAATATATTTCCCCTTTGCAAAGGAAATATCTTTATGCAGTGATTATATAAGCCTTTTAACCTTTTCATGATTTTTCTCACTGTTGAAGTTATTTTCATATGTGGAAGAGATATATTTCATAAGTGCTTTTTCAAGTCAGTGTAATAGTGCTGCAGAATACAGCTCTTTTAACACTGCAATTATATAATTAACTTGGAACTTTTTTTTGCATGGTATGCTTGCTTAGTGATTGAACTTTTTTGCGGGGAGGGGTTAGTGATGTCTTTGTCTTACTGCATTTTAGGAGGCAAGGTTACTGTCCCATAAAAAATCCCCATCTACAGACAGCATTCCAGAAGTAAGTAAATTCGCAGAGAGCGATGCTTGTTCTTCCTGTAATGATAATGTTTGGATATGGGTTTTAGATGAAGTGTAATCACTAGCTTTCAGATCGTGGAAGTATATTAATGTTATTTAAATCTACCATTTGAAGTTCAGAGGTTACTTTCCAGAGTAGGGGCAAAGGCTATCCAGATTTTCACACAGATCTGATGCTTGACCTTGGAGTTGGCTGAGGTTTCAATGCCTCAGTTTCCCTGTCTAGTAAATAATTTTTTTGAAAGTTCTAGCTTGTTAAGGGTTGTAGTGTGTGGCTTAATTCATGCTTGTAAATTACAGCCGTCCACTTGGATGGCAGAAACTGCATAAATCTATACTGCTTGTAATGGTGGAGTGTCAAGTCTTTACATCTCTGATCCTAGCTCAGTGGAGATGGAAGAAGAAACAGGCTTCTATTCCCTACTTTCCCCGAACACAAAGAACTGAGTGCAAGAGCAATAATAATGTTGACCTTTGTAGATCTGCTGCTTAATGCTTTTTTTTACTATATTCTGAATCAAATCTTCAATTAATATGTACTATCTCGACAGATAAAAGCACTTTAAATGATTAAAAAAGATCCTTAGAGTATTAAAGAAGAGAATTCTTTTGCATGTCTCATTAAAGCGATACAACAAGTTGTTCAGGGAAGGGTGCTTTGCGATTGACGTTCTTTCTGCTACCTCCCTTTAGAGTGTTAAATCTGATGTGTCTGCTTTGGAGAAGAAACTGGAAAAGCGAAAAGCTGAAAACCAGCCTGCTACAGATGTCTTGAAACAACTCATACATGCTCTTTGTGAGGAAGAGGTATCTTAAGCAGTGCAGAGATAACTGGAAACACACAGCTGTATTTTAAAGGAACATAAATGACTGTATTATGGAAAGACATAGTTAAGCAAAGACACGCACAGTGCTTGAGGTTTCGTGGTTGATGCTTATAAATCAAACATAAGTGCAAAAAAGCAATTAAATCAAAAGGTTAACTAATTTCAGCAACACCTTGAATGGCATGTTTTGGGGTTGCTGAAGTTTGTTTACAATAATCTGCAAAGTGAATGATAGTAACAGCTGTGATAGGTTTATCATACATGCCAAATGTCCTTTCAAGCCATGGCTCCGGTCTCTTATATCTAGATTGTCAAGCAACTGATACATGCACTAGTCATTTGCAATTCAAATATTACTAGATTGTTAATGCAGGGATTGAAATTCCATTTTCCTGCAGGAGGAAAGCTCTTCTGAGATAAAGGGTCTCTTGCCTTCGTTCGGCAGGCGTCCAGCTGTAGTTTACATTCATTTAGCGTGTGTCTGTAATTTGTGGGGTATCACCACACTTTTATTCAGTTTCTTGTTCAGTATGATTGTGCCTATAAAGCTGTGCATACATATAGGAGCAGTAGGAGTCGTGCAAATGACAGCACAATATTCTGTGTTGCCAAAGAGTACAATTTAGAAAGTGATTCTCAGCTGTCTGTCTGTGCAGTTTTTGCATATGGAATAAGAGTAGAAGTAAACACCACTGTAAGTTCAAAGTGGTCAAATATATGAGCAGCAGTGTGTGTATATATATCTCTATATATCTCTCTCTATATATGTAAAAAAAAAGCTTCCTGTGGGATCATTATGGGGTTCCTTATTCTTTAGAAAGTAGTCTTGTTCTGTTTGGCAGTGTAGCAAGTGAAAATTGCTAAGAATTCCAAATAAATAAGAACTGTTTCAGAATTTGGGTTAATCATGTTTACAGTTTGTTTGGATTAAAAAACCCCAAATCTTTGCATTAAAACCTGCTAGAAAAAGAAATAGGAAGCAAGAAAATACAATTAGAAATCTGCTCTCATGTTAATCTAAAAGATGTTTTAGAAAAATACTAATTTCTGCAAAATAACTTCTCCTCTAAAAATTTGCTGTTGCGTTGCAGCCTGGTGTTTTCAGCGTAATCTTTAGCTGAAAGCACTAAAGCAGTCATTTAACTCCACACTGAACACACGAGAATCATAATGTCATACTCCTTTTTCCTCTAGTTCACATCTTTGCTTTGTTCCTTTTTTAGAATATGCAAAAAGCCCTTGAAGTGAAAGCCAAATACGAACCGGACATGGTTGTCGGTGGCTACGCAGCCTTAATAAATTTGTGCTGTCGACATGATAATGTAGAAGAGGCAATGAACCTGAAAGAAAAAGTGTAAGTACACCGGCACTGAAACATGTCACAGAGATTTATGCTGATACACAGACCTCGTTGAATTAAGTAGGTTGAGTGTTAACCCCCTCATCCATTTTTAATTAGTTTTCCCCACCAATGTATGTGCATTTAAAGCAGTCATGGGTGTGGTTTTTTGAAAGAAAAAATTTGCTTTATATAATTGAATGCCAGAAGCAGCTACTTTCTGTGGTCCATAATTTTATTCTTCAAAAAAAAAAAATAAAATAAATCAAACCACAAATTACTATGTAAGATCTACTATTTTAAACATACATAGTGTCAAAATTGAAGTTTGTCTTAAGGGAAAAAAATGTACCTGTATTGTATGTTAGAAAGCACCTACAGTGTATTTAGAATATGCTGCACAATGTATGTTTCCTTCAGAATAGCAGTGTTTGAGTGAACTGTTTTAAGATTCAACAAGCATTATGCTTTCAATTTTAACTTTCAGGGCTTGTGAAACTGTGAGGCTGTTGAGACTGTGAAAATTAGTTCCAAGCTTAAACATATTCTGCATGACTTATCCTAGAGCAAATTCTTACAGATCTTTCTGTTTGCCCCTTCCCTTTTTCTCATGAAAGCCTCCTTTCAATCTAATGCTACAGCGAATATAGAGCAAGTTATGTCTTACTTTCAGGTTTTCACTCTCATACGTGCTCACAAAGCTTTGGCTTTACAGTAGGTTAGTAAAGCAGGTGCTCATTACACCACGCCAGTGTTTGAAATTAGGTGAAATGATTGATCTTTGAATATCAAGAGATGTTCTGTTCTGCAAGTAATTGTAAGCTTTGGTTTTAGCCATAATACCATTTGCACACAGTCCCCATAGATAGCTTGCATGAAGTAAAGTTGTCTTCTAATGGAGCTTTGGAGCTTCGCTGCAGCAGCACGTTTTCACTTGCTTGTCTCAAATATAGCATCATACTGCTAAGGAGTGACTCTTTACATTCTTTTAATAAAAACAACAAACAAAACAAACAACAGAAAAGGAATTACTTATAAAACTGCCAGGAAAAAACCCCAAACAGCATAGCAGAAACTAGAAAATAAAATAGATTTTTAACTACTTAATACAGGCAAATCGTGTCATATTTCTAATGAAAAAGAACATAGCCCTGCCCTGGCCATGTGGATGGACTTTTTTCCCCCAGGTGTATGTGAGATAACCTGTTCTATGCATTTCACTATTGTAAGTGTAACTTTCTGGCTTTAGGGGTGGGAAGGTGTGTGGATAATAATTTAAATGTGGTTTTAATGGTACATCTTTTAAAGCCTGTTAGGTTTTTCCTTTAATGCTTACTATAACTTTTAGCTCTCGGTGCCATTGTTTTGTTACGTAGTTTTAAAAACCAGTCTTAGCTGAATCCATGAGCTTCTGTTGATACAAATCTTAATGATTTAATTTCTAGCTTCCCTAAGGATTCACCTGTTGCTCTAGACACTGGAAAGTACATAGCACTGGTAGAAGTCTTGGGAAGGCACGGTAGAGTAAAAGGTAATCCATTTGCTTTCATTGTGCATTTCTGCTATATAATAAAGGTATCTTACCTCAAGAATAAAAATGTGAGTTGATATTAATGGTATATCATGTTCTGAAAAGTGCTTGAACATTTTGCATACAAATTTGCATGTGAATTCAACCAGAGATGCTTGGACAGTGCAGGCCATTAGTTTTAATGGATTGGCAAGCTTGTCATTTACATTTGCACAGCTCAGTGCTTTTTGCATTTCTGCAGCTAGTTTTTATTAGCATTGCTGTTTGGATTGAGTTTGAAGATCATGACTTATGGCACAAATTGCGTATGTGCCTAGACTAATGGCTTTGTTTTTGCTTAAGAAGGTCTGAAGGCTGAACATAAAATCTATAAACATAACCTTCTCATAAGAGCCAAGTACTGCAAAAAATCATCTAACTTTTTATGAAGTGTATGTTTTTCTATTAGTAGCATTTTATGTGTTACTGAATTTTAAAGTCCAGTCTGTCAAACTGTGCAGAAATTTGGGCTTTTAATGAGTGTTCTGCAAACTGCCTATTCTGTAATTCTAGGTATTTGCATTAAGCTGTGAAGTTTTTAATTTCTGTAATTTAGTCTAGTGTAATTCTGAAATTCACATGATTTGGCTGGTATTTCAAAGAACTCCAGACTGTCATCAGCTTCTGGAGGTGGTTCTGAATATTGAATTCTATGATTTTGTAGAAGACTTTAATACCATACAAGCATAGTCCAAATCTAGCCACAAAATGTTGCAGTTTTAGATAAAACACTATTCAGTAAAACAAAAAAGCTAGTCTAATCTTATTTCTGGTCAGACCTTTCTTTGAAATTTGTCTCGACCTCTTACTAAGCTTAATTTAAGAAAAACAGAAAACAAAGCTGAGGTTTCCTGAATCATAAATCAGATGATGACCAGCTCTACATTAAAGCAGTTTGAAGAGAGTAGCTTGTTTTTAAGGGCATAAATGCCCCTCAGAAAATAAGACAATTCATAAATGTGAAGTGGTCAAAACATTCTGTCCATGCAGTAATTAAGAACATTATAAAAATGCACTTATTCCATATACGAAAATGTATGTTTCTGCCTTGCTAATGAAGCTTAATGAACCTAATGTTTTAACATGCAGTCTGTTAGAAAGCTTTCATTGGCTCTCCTTGGCTAATTAGTATCGACACAGCAAACAGGCCCTATCGGTATCAGACCATTAGTCTGGCTGTATATACAGTGTAAACATATCTTTATTATCTGGCCTTGTGACAAGCCATCTGCTGAAGAAACAATGGAGTGATTTAGCAGATGTTAGCAGTGAACGATAAAAGCATCCATTTAGTAGAATCTTGCAGCTATAGGGCAGCCTGTACAGGGTTATGTGGTGCAGAGTGGGCACACAGTTCTATCTATAATTTGTAGTCAAAGTTGCAGCAAAATGATAAAAACCATGCTATTGTGGATTTATAATTGTAGTCTCGTTTAGAAATGCAAGTAGTAATTAACTTGAAATCGGCATTATACACCAGAATTTACATTCCTGCTGTGTTTGAAATGCTGTTTTAATAGCAGTTTGTTTTCCCTACATGAAATTACCTAAGGGTCTTTTGTGTTGTTTCATTGTAGATGCTATTAACATTCTAACGGAGATGAAAGAGAAGGATGTTCCTATCTCAGACAGAACAGTTGCATCTTTTTTCCGCATTCTTAATGCTGCTGCGGTGCGAGGTGAAGTTGAAACAGTGAATCGATTACATGAGACCATTGTGAACCTGGGGTTGGCAGGCACTGCTGTCCTTCATTCCCTCTAATTACAGTTCACCTTGAAAAGTAAGTGGTGTTTGTACTTTAGATGAAAGAAGTTGTTGTTGTTTGTTTGTCTTAATATGACCTGTGTATGGCGTGTACACAGCTGCTCATACATGCTCGAAAGCGCTCCGGCACCTAAATGTGCGCATGTGCGTGTGCACGTATTACTGAAGTGATCTAGGGAAGGTAATCAATGAATGTGTTTCCATCAGTTGTGCATCATGGTCTCTGGGAACAGCAGCTGTGTTTTACCGACACACCAGAGATCAAGTGGTTATATATTGAAATATGCTTGTTAATTGGCTGGTTCTAAAATCTGTTTGACAAGATAGCTATTCAAAGTGTGATAGGTATAATCTCAACTCGTGGTTAAGTAGTATGTGTTTTCCCATCAAAACAGTATTATTCTGCTGTGCCATCCAGTACATGGCCACTGATCTGAAGGATGGTTGTTGGACACCAAAATGTTTTTAATGTGTGTTAATTCAAATAATTTGATGTTACTGCCAGCAGGCTGCTGTGTTACTGGATTTAAAATGCACAGTCTGGTTTGCCTGTGATGATTTCTTTCTTCCATATATACTTTTAAATTCCCTTAACAGAGAAAAGGAAGTTCATTCTGCCGGGAAGTGCCTGTAATTCGACGTGCCATGTTCCTTTGCATAAGTTTTCATTATGAGGTGTGGGTTATTTGAATTAATGTATGTTTTTTACTAAACTGAGCCATGAGTCTCTCTTCATTTTCTTTACCATATGCACAAGCCTTTTATTTTTTTTTCTTATGTCATTTACATAGTTGCTGAATTTTAATCTCTTTCAACTAGAGTGCTAAGCAATTTGTTGCAGTTTGGTTCACGTGAATGAAATGTTCTTGGCTTAAATGTAATACCCATGAAGTAGGTGATTATTTCGTAGTTTCATCTGAGCCAGCCTCACGGCCACATATTAACATGCCTGTTGGCTTGTAAAGTTTTTTGAGTTCTGCTAAGTGTTCTGGGTATGCGAGGTCTGTAGAATACTTGCTGCATTCGAAATTATTGCTAAAAAGATAGAACTCTTGGTAGGTAACATGTACATTGTCTCCTAAAAATTAATATTTTGGAGGAGTGGTCAACAATTAAGAATAGAGCATACATCCTTTTGGTCAGTGCCACTGCCTTGGTTGCATCACTGGACAGGGCAGATGTTTTTTGTGTAAATTAACTGCAGTCATATGTAACTAATGTGTCGGGAAAATATCTGGTACCAGTGTACAGTAAGAGCAGCTGCTTCTGATATAATTGCTTTATGCCCGTTGACATGCAAGCTGTACGTGGTGCTGCTTGGATTCTTTTCAACTGAGAAGTAGTATGTGATGATGTAAACAAGGGTGTGGTCATGTGTAGATGCAACGAGGGGCATTCAAGAGTGCCCCTTTCGTGGGATTCCACCATCATTTGGATTATAAACTTTACAAAAAGTTTTACAAAACATCGTTTTCATATATAGGGACTTCTTTTAAAGGCCAAAGTAATTCCAGACTGTGGAGTTGTATGGCTGCAAGTCATTGGTATGCACATCTAACTCTTAACACATTTCTTACATATAAATGATGATAGAAAGTAAGCTTTTTCCTATGGGTTTTTTGCCACCTTATGGCTGGAGACTCTTGCTTTCTCTCCGGTGTTGAAACACTTGAGGAAGCTTGTCCTGTATAATTTGCCTGGGAGGGTGGGAGGGAGAACTGAATTTTTCTTTTCCTTTTTTTTTAATCTTGGAGATGGTTAGAGTTTTTGAAAGTTATGAGTGACTGAAACAATCATTAGTCATTTCTTTCAGCAGTAGTGCTTACTATTTCCCATCCTACATGTCAAATATCATGTTGAAATGCTGTCTTTTAGCTGCAGGTCATCAGCATGTCTCTGAAATTAGCTCTGGGTTATTTTTTTCCCATGTTCTACAGCAGTGGTTATGCTGGTGTGTTGTGTTCTTAATTTATTTGAAACTTTTTAACTGCTTGCAGAGGAATCTGTGATTTGCTTTTGAAGATTCCAGCAACAGTAGGTGTAAAATGTTTTCATCTGCCCCTTTTCTCTACCCCCAGTCCTGAATATTCTGAAATTCTTTAAGTCCTAGTACACGTGAAAAGGGAGAATTCACACTTTGGGATTTTTTTTTGCCCTGAGTACATTTCAGGAGAACAACCCTCTGCTTTTAATTATGTCATCTGTATTTATGACTGAACAGTTTCTCAAGATGACAAAATCACATTAAAAATGGAGGCAGTCCACATGTGATAACTTGGTCTGTCATTCAAGGTGATAAACCTGCCATAGACAAGTATGACAATCTTTAGTTTCTAAAATCTTCAGGGATGTGAACAGCTTGCATTTTTCCTTAAAAGATGTCTTCTGAACTTCCAACTGCTAAGAATGAGACAACGTTCTGTTACCAATACCGTATCAAATTTATAAAGGATTTTGCCTTCTACGTTTTCTGCCACCTGGCAGAAGAAACCTATTTGAACATGAGCCCTTTTACAAAACTGAAGAGGTTAGTGAAGCTAACTAACCTGCTCCTGTGCTGTACGGTACTTTGGTAATGACTGTTTACAGGATGACAAATGATGGATGTAAAACCCACTCAGGATTCTTTTTACGACAACCAACTTCTGGACATCCCAAAATAGGGAAAAACCACCAAGGAGATAAAACCTCGATGTGGTTCCTCTCTTTTCATTAACATAAGTTTGTTTTTGCTTTCTTGGAATAATATTGCCTCTGAGAAAAGAGACAAAACAAAACAACTTAAGGTTTGAAATTTACTAATTCTCAGTATTGGAAGTGATCTTAAGCAGGGGGAAGAAAGAAAACTTGCAGGTAAACTGTGGAAAAACATTGTTACAGACTGTACAAAGAAAGTATTTTGTAGTTTCAATTCGGTGAATGCAGGCAGTTGATTACATTTTCAGAAGGCTATAGGTGGATTGTGTTTCTTGAAAAATGTATTTCAATATTATAAGTTAACAGAGTAACATACACTGGTTAATAGTGTCACGGTGTATTTTAATACAGCCTTGTTCAGTAAAGCCCTGTGTGCTGGTTTGTGACTGATCTGATAAAACCCCTAAACCCATTTTGTTTAGTTTCTTAGGTAGTAGCTACAGCGGGAATGCAGTGCCTGGACAGCTTTCCTTCTGTTGTTTGCATGGAGTTAAATTCTCAATCGCAGGATTTTGTTTGCGAAGATTCTGTAGCACGTACAAGTTAATTGATATTTGAAATTTACTCTTAAAAATCAGCATCTTTTTAAAAAGAGGTATTCTAGTGGGAGAAAAAATGATCTCTAGTGAGGAGAAGGGGTTTTTTTTCCCCCTAATTTTTAGAAACTTTATTTCAGATAATTGTATCAGAACTTTTCACGTGTTACAATGAAATTAGGGACATTTGGCTTTCTTTCTTCATTATTGCAATTAGGAATTTAAAATCGCCAGTGCCAAAAGACAAAGGTGTCTCGCTTGCCCTGTGGGGACAGGACAGTGATAAGATGATTTTTCATCAAGGATCATTGGGTCGTAATTAAGTTACATTCATGGCTATTGCTTTTTGAAGGATGATTGGTAAATGACAGGCTTCATGTGCTTGGTACGGACAGTGTTCGCTAGGGTTTATTCTCCCTCTGTCAGAAAATCCTGTTGAGTCTGATAATGTAAATGTGGCATTTTATTCTGAACAAAAGAGCAGGGAAATGAGCTATCTTGTCTAATCATTCAGTTGTTTAACACCGACTTCCAGTTTAGACTCAATTGGCTGGAAAGCACTTGACATGTGAAGTTAGTGCTGTTCCGAACGCATGTTTGAGTAAATTTTAAAGTAAGTGACAGCTAAATTGTACCTAGGGAAATTACAAAGCCTTCAACACAGTTAATTTTTTGGGGAGGATTAGTTGTAATTGCAACACGAGTCTCCTTGAAGATTCCTTAGTATGGCAAATGAACAGAAAATCATTTAGCTCTTTCAAGAGCCCGTTCTCTTTTAACAGACTAATTTTTTTGTAAAGCTGATTGTACCTTGCTGAATTGACTTCCCTCTACTCTTAACATCTGCTTCAGATTTGTAGAGAGGGATTTGTTTTACCAGTCTACCCTCCACCCCCACCCCAGAGAGTCCCTTTTTTCTTTCTACCTCGTCTAGTGATTTCAGGTTTGAGAGCTTTTCAATCAGTAAACCCCTTAGGTAAATTGCCACTTCACTAAAGCTTTATGCATAATGTTGCAGCACTTCATTCCAATTAAAATCAATATTTGGAGTCTTATTTTTATCAGAGAGACTCTTTGGTTGGAAAAGTTGTTTATTACAAGTAAAAAGGGGTTAGATTTAGTGCTACATTCTTGAAGCAAAAGGGGAGTGGCTTGTTGGAATTGAAGGGGGATGTTATGTGTGCACATTATAGCCAGTCCTGCTGCAGAGTGTGTTCTGAAAACGGGCATCTGAGTAATTTTCTCTCTTCAGATACCTTTGTGTGAGTAAAATTGCCCACAAAAATAATATAGAGGATTGGGCCCATCTTGGACTTTGTAGGCACCCTAAACAGAAACTAAATTAATTCAAAACCTTACGATGTCTTCATGCCAGCATCAATTTAGTTGAAAAATAATTGCCAAAGTAGAACTCTTCCAGGATTATAGAAGAGCCAAGTATAATACAGTGATGCTCAAGGTTCCTTCAGACATAGCAGTATCTCTTCTTTTTCAGAAGAGCAACTTTCAATGAGAGCAAATTACACCTCATCTTTTAAGTGGAGCGGGTGTAAGCCCTGAACAGATAGTATTTATGAGGGACTTAAAGCTGTAGTATCTGGCCAACTCGAAATGAAGCGTGGATCTCCTGTGTTAACATTTTAAATAATAATAAATTGTAATAAATTTCAATCCAAACTGCCTCTGGCAGTAAGATTTTTTCCAACATTCCTATGACTATATTGGCATTATCACCTTTTTTTTTTTTTTTTTTTTTTTTTAACCTGATCCCTATTAATTAATTAGTAATTTTGGACCAGGCTTTTAATGTAATGATGTAGTAAGTATCCTTGGGGAAGCTAAAAGGGCTACTACAGGGAGGCTGCTAAATATTTTCAAATCAAGGACTGTTTGTTAGCTGAAGGTCTGTATGTCTAAACAGTATTTTCTGAATATGTGCAAAATCTTTTTCTGTGCAGTTCTTTTTGTTTAGTTTTTTTAGGTAGACAGTTACAACAAGAAACACTAAAGTGTTACCCTTAATGTTTGGAGCCTACACTAAGTTCCTACTTTTCATTTTACTTCATTTTCTAACAGTATTGTCAAAAATTGCTTATGGGAGTAAGCTGGGTCTTGGAATTAACTGCAGTTTGTGACAGTTAAGCAATACTACAGGTTGTTGCATAAATTGTATTGAGTGGAAACATAAGTTTGTTTTCTTTGCAGTAGTAGTAGTACAATGTCTTTGTAGAGGGTGAACTTCTTTGTCTTCTATTGCATGATAATTGGTTATTGCCAGATTTATTGTTTGTTTCATAAACCCTGCCTGTGTTACACTGTGGGTGACTGATGGGCTGCTTGAACGCGACTGGGCAAATGCATCAAATTTAGATAGATTAGAAACAAATGTTTGGTGAGTTAGAGTACAAGATACTGACCTCCTTAAATCTGGACTTACTCAGGCAGCTTTGACCAGTAGATACCAGTAACAAGTGCATTATTTCCATTTTTGGGTTTCTGTTCTTCGCTTGCTTTTTTCTCTGCATCTACAGCCTTTAGAAGTGTACATTTTGATACCAGAAAACTGTTAATGTTCCTTTTTGAATGACACTCCAATTATTCATATATTGATAGCTTTGACCTAAAAACAGTCACTTCAGTCCTTTAGGAATACAGCTGTGACGATACTGTGGCTTTTTAAGCATCAATCTGAAAAGCTAGGTTTATCACTGAAAACTTTAATTTTAATGTATAAATGTTGTTGTGCCTCCTTAGAAATTGAGTCATTTTCTGTAAGGCTGGGGTTTTTTAGATGTTAACTGAACTTGCATCTAAAGCAGGAGAAAAATACTGATTATATAAAGCTTCATATCTGTCTGCGGTAACTACCATAGTATTTCTCTTTTATGACAGTAATCTAGCCTGCAACATCTACGTGCAGTTTTGAAATTAACCTGTAATTTAGTCTTCACCCCAAATGACAAAAATTCAAATGACTCCATGGGGTGCCAGAAGATGCACTGTAAACAGGGCTCAGTAAAGGGGTTAAGGTAGAAATCTATCACCTTAGGTTCGCTTTCAGAATGCAGGTATTACTGAACCAAATTAATTCTTCCGCCTTTTAAAATATTTAAGACATTAGATGAGGATATTAGAATACGGTAGTCAGTTCATTCCCTGAAAAGGCAAAATTTGTGCTGCACAGGTTGGAGAGGAAAGGACATCTGCATTTGGCTTGTTTTAACAGTAATATCTCAATTTGTTAAGGTTTGGTTGATCTATAATCAAGTAGATTCAGGAATGCAAAATCATTATTTCAGGTCAGTTTTATGATGGCCTTCAGCTGCTGCTGCTCAGTGGTTTGTTTTTGTTCCCTACATTGTCTTACCCCGCCGTTTTATTAATTGCACAGTTTAGAATGTTCATTTGTATTTATTGTTAGTTTAAGATACTGATCTGAAGTTTTTTATGACATTTTTTAAGACATTAACACTGTTTATGTAGGGGAAAATCTAGTGAAGGGCAGAGACAACAAAAATGGAAATATTGTACTTGTGACCGGTACTTACTGTTCAAAGGCCCCTGAGTAAATGCATTCAAGGGAGTCAGCATACTACATGCTAATTTACTAATACCATGACTATAATACTAGTGTTATGGTTCTGTGACATGGATAGGCCAGCAGAAAATCACAAACATCACGTTTTTGTTGCAGAAAATATACGTTAGCTTCGGACCATTGTATGGAATGCAAAAATGCTGGCCCTTCAGTTGTGACAAAATGCAAGTCAGCAGATGATTGATAGCTAGTGTATTAAGGTATAAAACAGATATAAAGCAATCTGAAGAGCTGTGCTTCTCTTAGCTCTGAAGATCTGTGCTGAAATAAAAGTGCAGTGGAAATTTTTTTTTGAAGAGCTTAAAAATTGAACATGTCCAGACAGAGACATTTGGAAGTAATATACTGTGCACTATATTGTGCACTATACAATATACTGTGCATTATACTGTGCAATAATATTAATTATTAACAAGAAGAACAGAGCTCTTAAATGCAAGTTGAAATTTCCATTAAATTGGGAGTTTCACCACAGTAGTACATAGCAGAATTTAAGAATTTTAAATCAGATACCTTTGGTTAATTGATAGTGAACAGTTGTGCAATCAAAAATTATACAGCTGTGAGGTTTAAGCATAAATCTGTAGTTCTGTTTTCATTTCTGTGGCTCTCAAGCATACTTGGTATTTATTTGTAGGAAAACTTCAGCTGTTGTTTAAAAAGAACTGCGGCAAGTTGAGGGAAAACAATGCTTTCTTGGATTAGGGACTAGTGAACGAGTTTCCCCTGAAATTTTCAAAACTGAAGTGGGTTCAGCATGTACTGTTTCTACTGAGAATGTTTGATTTATTCTTGTTTTGTTTCACTTCACAAGGGATGACATGCCTGCAGCTCTGGAGGCTTTAATCGACTGTTATAAGAAGTACGGTAAAGTTCTTCAGCTTCATAACGTCTACTGTAGACTGATAGAAAAAGGAGATGCTGATCTTCTGCAGAAGGGTTAGTTGCTTGTAGTCAAATCTTGTCTGGTTATATGGGTTGTTTTCTGGAGACCTTTCTTCCAGGGTTTGAAAATCATTCCTTTCAACTGAAAGGGGGCGGGGGTGGAAGGGGAAGTGTTTATAGGTGTGACTTCAAAGCCATTTAAATGATACCTGTATTCTTCAGATTTAAAGTTAATTTTCAGTGTAGAAGAATCCTAATGTTTGATAGTACAGCATCAAGCTCTCAAAGATCAGTGCTAATACTTGTTCTAGCTGGGTATGTTCCTATTAAGGAGCAACTTAACAGTAACAACAGCGCAATAGTAAAAGACGTTCTTCTCTTCAAATATTTGTGCAGTTAAGAAATCCTTTATCCTCCCTCTGTACAAGTGGAGAGTGCCAATATATAATCTATTTTGCTGAACATAGTTTAAAATCTACTGCAGAAAAAACCCAAACATTTAAAATACGCTGAACTGCAAAGCTACAGCAAACTGTGTAGTAGGTTGTAGTCATTTCATATATTTCAGAATTTTTTTCTCCCATAGCCTCTTTCTTGTTTTGTGATGCTTGGAAAAGGCCAGTATTAAAAATATCCGATGACTGTATTAAAATGCTTCAATACATTTAGTAAATTAATGAGTTTTGTTGTTTGTTTAGTTTCAGATTTTATAAGCAGAGAGTATGGTGACATGATGGCTCTTTATGATCTCTTCTTCGCCTTCTTGCAAACAGGAAAATACAAAGAGGCCAGGAAGGTCATCGAGGTGGGATTTTAACTCTAGTACTCTAATTGTGCAGCTATTTAGACTGTTAATTATAAACATTTAAAGTTTTTAACCTTTAATTAGACTTGTTCTGTTTCATGTTAATAGAATTCAGTCCCAATAACAATAATAATAAAAAACCCCTCGACTAGCTTTATTTTGTATAATTACAGTTCAGAAGAGAGACAGTCTTGTATATTGAAATGGTTTCCTCACTTTTTCAAGTTTGCTGTTCTATATCAAAATGATATTTGCATATTAAATATCGGATTGTGGAACAATTAAATTAAACTGGCATTCCTGGGTGTAAAGTTGCTAATCCTCTTTCCGAAGGAATTCTTTGTTCTTAAAAGCACTGGAATTTAATTTGCTGCAGACCAGGCTCAGATTTATTTGTAATGCTTGTCTACAAGTTAATCAGCCAAACAAGCGCTGTCTGCTACTGTTTGGCATTTAATTTAGCATTTCTTCCCTCTCTCTTTTTCAGGATAGTAAGCAGCTTATAGGAAGTGGTAGGTGACAAACTTGGTCTATTTAGGATTAATATATTTTATCTAGACTTGATTGAAATTGTGCTTACTGAAATTGATAAGTCAAAGGGGCAGCTGCAAAGTCTGCCCAGATTGTGATTTTTTTTTTCTTCTTAATGTAGTGGTATGTTTTTGAAATGCTGCGTAAGTTTTTGGTTGATGTGTGAGAAGAGATGCACTGCACAAAAAGCAATACTAGGCCCTCGTGGGTTTTGTGTTATGTGCATACACAACTCTGTGACATAATTTTTGTTGTATTCTTCCCCCCCCCCCATAACACAAAGCATACTTTTCCTAATTTCCCCAAGAACATGCCAGTTATGCCTTCTTGGACTATCTAATAGAATTATTGCATTTAAAAACATCTTAAGATTGCTTCTTTCTGTGATGAAACAGGACTGTCCTGCTGTGGGAGATGTGGAAATTGCTACGCACAGTGATAGAGAATTGATGTTTTTTCTTCTGAGACGACTTTTTGGAGCTCTGGTATTTTAACACAAAATAATAGAAATAGCAGTATCTGATGGAAGACAACACTGAGGACTTAAGTTCTTTTAATAGTGATTAAAGCTTATTCAGTAGGCAAAGTGAAATCTGACATTTAGGAATAAAACGAGAAGAGCGCAGCTTGCGCTTGGTGTGATTTAGCAACTATTTCTTTGATACTGGCACTTAACTTTTTCAAAACTTGGAGTGGTGGCTACAGTTCAGCAGTCATATATAGGACAGAAAACATATTTTATGATTGTTGGGGCTTTGAAACCTTTTGTTATTATCTTACCAGGTGCCAAATTATCTCTGCAAATACTCAGCGTTTGTTGTTTGCTTCCGGCTACTAATTATTTATGATCAGACACTTAAATGTAAATCTGAATGCCTGACTATCTGGAGGCTAAATGGAAGTTTTCCTGGCTTTTTATGCTATTTAAAATAGGTTTTCTTTCTCTCATCTAACTTCAGTTAAGTATGAATTTGAGCTTTGTATATGCTACTGAGAAAAAAAGATTTTAGTTTGTAGGACTTAAGGCGTTTAACTAGGACTAGTGTGCATGTATTTTACTAGTGGATGAAGTGGCACAAAGTCAATTACTGTATAGGATGTTATAGTTTAAGTCTGCTTTCATTATGTAACAGCATGTTCAGTATTTTTTAGAAGGGGGGTGCGGAAAACAAAACTTTTGGTGTTTTACTGAAGTAGAAAATAGCTTTCATTGTTTTGAACTGTAAGCAAGTTAGAGCTTACCTTTTGTTGGGAATTCAAAGCCTTAATGGGTATAATGTAGAAGGAGTACAAGGTGTATGTGTTTCATTTTTCTCTCCTCCAGTGGTGTTTATCACCAAATGTTTTGTTAGTCATCTCCGATTGTTTTTCTTCTTCCCTTTCTCATGAAATAATACTCAGTGCAGCTGGGCATTACTTTCTCTTTTCAGATGCTGTTGCCTGTTACGCACAGACAAGCTTTCAGCACGTACTTTAATCGTGTATAGCTGATTGTGGTGGTCAGTTGATTTTAGTGATTCCATGTGTTCTGAAAGTATCTGTGGAATTAATAAATGGTATCTGGAAGGGTAGTAATAAAGCCTGAGAAAAATTTCCTTAGGAGCCAAGGAAATGAAGACCGTGGAGGATATGGTCAATTAACTGGGGTGTTACTCGTTGAAGACTACTGCCTTGCTTGCTGAGGCTATTTTTAGAAATCAGAGCTACACAAGATGCGAAACTTAGGGACAAGTACTGCTCTGAAAAACTTTGAACTCGTAGTCCTAGGAGTAAGAAAATAACTCTTAAGTCTCGATCTTTGGTAAAATAGAACTGGGTTACGATAGAGAGAAAAGAAGAAGGGTAAGATTTGAGTGAGATAAAAAGAATTAAGTCAGAGTTGTGCAGGTGCATTATCCAGTCATATATGCATGCACAACGCATTTATATAAGCTTGTGTTGCAGAATATTATCCTAGCAAGAAAACTGAGATCTCTGGGACTCCTCTGTTTGCTGGAATGATAAAGAGTGAATGCTGAATAGAAAGGAAATGAGACAAAAGAGAACAAGTAAACAGATGTATGGAGTAGTTAGGTGGTGTGAGTCTCTTTTGAAGCAATGCTCGGTGCCAGAGCAGCTGTGATTAAGATTGGCGGAAGGAAATGCAGCTGAGTTCTAAGGCTTCACACAGATTGATAAGGTAACAGTTTGCTATTGCTAGACTGCTTTGTTAGGCTTTTCAGAGTCTGTTCTCATTTGTTCTGTGGCAGGTAGCTAGAGAAGAAAGCCTCTCTTGGAAACAGTATTTCCAAATGAAGTAGCCTTGGCTGCTCTGCAAAGTAAATATCTATTTTATTCTAGCTGTGCCTGGAGACTCCTGAGCCCTTGAAGTTATGCTGGTAGATGAATGTACTGGTAGATGGTCCTTTGCTTTGCACTGGAAACAAGTTCTACCATGAGGTGCTGTAGTATGTGAATGCATGATTTGGTTCCTAACTGCACCTCATCTGATCAGTTAGCTTCTGTCTATAGTCCTTCAAAGGTGATCATATGCAACCAAAGTTGGTGTGTCTGTCGTCTTGCCCCATAGCCTAAGGTCACATGAAAGCATGATTTCTGTGTCGTTAAAGCTAGCTCTAGATACTTAGGAATTTTCCCCTTACTTGGAAAGGCAATCTTCTGATGCTTTTCTTTCAATTTTTATTTTTTTTTTTTTCATATAAAATAAAATTGCAAACCCAAGCCAACAAAAAAGCACTAAGTCAATATGTTTTGACTGCAGCAAAATGAAATGACATTAAAATACCATAAGCTAAATGAAAGGGATATAAACTTCAATATATAAGATTGGGGAAAACATAACTTTCAGAAAAATACTTTCTTGACCTGTTTTCCACAATACTGTTTTATTTTGAAAATACTCAATATTTTGAAAATATCTAAAACATTTTCTTTTGTAGAGAGTCTTAAGTAATTCTTCATATACTTTGCTCCAGAGCCCGAGGTAGTACATCAGAGAAGAGTTGCTTGGCCTAGTGTTCTTTTAGGTCTGACACACATACGGAAACAGAATTTTCTAGAGCCTAGTTCCTCAAATCCCTCCAGTCCCCAGCTTCTTACTTGTAGACCGAATTCCCTTATATTTGCATCTGTTCTCTCTCACAGCTGTTCTACCTGCATAGTAGTTGGGTATCTCCAGACAGGCCCTTTTTATTTCATTTATTATTCATGTTGAATGTAATAGTGAAAATAGTCTCTGTGTGTAATTAAGCCCATGCCTGTGCTTGGCTCTTTCTGATAGAGTTACAGGACTTATATATCATTAAGTACTGTAACAGTCCTGCAGCAGATGTTCAAGCAAGCCCTTCTGTAAATCTCCTTAGTAAAAGTCTAAACTGCATTTTCATGAAGTAGAAAATGAACACTTTGCACCTGTGGCTAAAGTATGCAAGGTTTTAAAATGGTGTTAAGTCAGTTTCTGCACTGTCTTGATGAAGTCGCTATACCTTCAATTGCATTGCATTGGACAGAAAAAGAATTCTGACCAGAGGGAAAACCAGAAAACAAAGCAAGCACTACATTAAGGAAGGGTGTCCAGTCACTGGCATTTTGAGTTGGGTGATGGACTCTGATAGGAGGTGGGAGCTGGTATAGATGTTCAGCTGTCCTGTTTGACAGGTATTTCTTGAAATCTTTCTAGCTAAAGTACATAAGCTATTCAGTTTAAAATTGTTCTTTCGATGAAAGATGAAAATCTCTTGTGTCTGCCCTGTTGTAGTTCTACTGAAAGTGAAGGATCAGAAATTATTACTGTATTTGGGATATAGGGAAGGATCTCAGAACTACATGGCAAATTTTTTCAGAAGACCAACGTGGATAAGTCTGCTACAGCTAGAAGAACCTCCCTTTAAAATGGTGACACCTAGGATACAGAAATGTCTCCAGAGTTCTTTTCTCCAGGTTTTACTTAAATGTGAATCTCTCCTCATCTGCTTTTCTACTAAGTACATCACTAATATTTAATAATCAAGTATATACTGTATCTTAAGACACTAATGTAAAGAATTGAGGGAGAAATTATTGTGAAGTATTTTAATGAAATGTGTTCCTATGTGAATAAATGGCGGGGGAGGGCATTTGCTGCTGACATTCAAGGCCTGACAAAAGAACTGTTTGGGGCGAGTTCAGTGTACAGGAATATATCTATCAACAGATGCCAAGTTAATTCAGTAGGTAAATAGATTTAAGCACGGAATTGTGACATCCAGTGTCAGCAGACCTCAGGATACCAGTTGCCATTGGATTTAATCTACCATAAAAACAATGAGAATATTTCTGTTTGATGTTGGGAGATTACAACCTTCTTTCATCCAGATTGCTTTTTTTTTTTTTTTTTTTTTTAAGAGTCTGCATCATAAAATTGAGTCTTGCGGATATTATGCTGGAGATAAACTATGGGGAGAAGATGCTTTCTTGATTTGTGACCTCAGGATTTAGGGGGGGGGGGTTATGTGTAATTTAATGATGGCTATATATAGCATCTGAATTTACCTACAAAGACCTTTTTTTATATATTCTGCTAAGAAAAGAGTGGAGGTGATTGTGACAAAATTTAAATGGTTATGAATGTGGCATACAAATGGTATTCGATAACCATGATCTGACTGAGGGGTAGTTTGTAGGGGGTGTAATAGCTTTTATTAAGTAACTGCATACAACTGAGAAGGAGGGGAAAGGCTGAAGAGCTTTTAGGCATGCAAGCCCTGTAATTACAAGAAAAGATTTTGGTTTTTTTCTTAACATTGAGAGTCCTATTAGTGTAATAAAAGCATTACTTCTCTTTATGAAACTGGCCTCTGATACAGCTATTAGTGAAGTTAGATTTTATGTCTGTGCATAGTGCATGTCTGTGTGGATTAATAAAAAACCAACTTGCCTACTAGTTCAGTGCATATTATTTAGGAGTTCTTCACTACTTAAAGGAAAGCAAAGGACTGAGTTTCAGATAAGTGCATTTTGGAAGAGAGATGACTGCTGGAAAACTTCCTTTCAGAAAAGGGAGTAGGTTTAGAAAGTGGGATATGGGCAAGAGTTGTGTATCCTCTCTTAGCTCCAGACTGTTTGTATTTAGAGGGAAGATACAACTGAGTTTTGTAATGCTTTTCACATTCATCATACAACATAAAGCCTCATTGCAATGCAAAGAAAAAAATGTTCCATATTTTGAGTCTAGAACATCCTTGAGGATTTTGAGAAGAGTTTCTTTTCCATTTTTGATATCAGCTTTTCTTCCAGGGCAGTTACTGTTGTGAAGTTCTCTTATTGTGTAATGATTCTTTAATAGTAATACTTTACAGCATAACTTACTTCACAAATGTCTGCTGAACATAAAGCAGCACATATTCCTATTTCAAGTGAAATACATAAAGCTTGTTGGCAAAGTCAGTAAATCTGACTGATGGAAGCTTTGAGGCAAACCTACACTTTGGGAGTGGGTGGGGTGCGACAGGATGACACAACCCAACAGTAAAATCTTTCCCAGTGGAGACTATAAGCTTTGTATTTTCTTATTATAAACTACTACTGCTTTTTCTGTAAAAATTAACCTAGTAGAAGTAGGCTAGTAGCTACCTTGGGTGATTGAAGGATTGGCAGAAATTAGAGCATTTGCTTGCATTCTAATCACCCACAACAGGACAGTTAGGGAGGACAAATAGTTATCCTTTGCCCAAAAATTTGTGTCAGTGTCCAGGTATTTCAGATGAGTTTCTCACTGAAGAAATCAGTATTATGGTGTTTGGGTTGTGTTTAGTCCTTTATTTCTGGGCACAATGAATGAGGGTGTCTGCCTGTGTCATTACCAACGAAACTGCTTTGGAAATCCACTACAGCTAAACTTCTTTCAAGGTGGAAAATAACCTTGAAGAAAGTGTTACTTCCATTGCCTACCATAGCCAAACATGTCAGCTCTAGTGCCATCCTGATAGTGACTTAAAGAAAATCTGAGCTGGAGAAAAGTAACGTGTTTTATTTCATAGTGAATATGATTGCGGCGGGAGGGATGCACAGATGATTTTTAGATCCCATAGACTTTTAGATCCTGTAGTCTTTAAACTTCTTCATCTTTTACAAAGTTTCAGACTATTGCTTAGTAGTTGGTATGTGCAGAGCAAATAATCAAAACGATCTTCCATGTCTTCTGTATTTCTTCCCTTAACTGCTGCTATGAAGAAATGCAACAAATGTAAGAGTATTTTTAAAAGTCTTACAGTAATTGTTTCATCCTGTATTAAAAAAAACCAACACCTAATGCACTGCTTTTTGAAGATGAAAGAATAATTAGAAACAAAAAATATACCTGTAAGAGAGTTTTAACTGCCTCCTCCATCAATTAGACTTAGATGGGTATGCAAGCTACAGAAACTATGTATCTGCATATTCTTTTAACTTCTTGAAGAAGCAGCACACCTCTTGCATCGTGACAGTGGGGACATCTGCCAAAAGTTTTAACTCTGGGAATATTCAGTTAGAGCATGCAGTGTTTATGTTGTAAAAACAGCTTTGTTCAAGTAAGTTGCCGTGCAAAAACATCCCAGGCTACATGGAATTTATGAAATTTTCATAGACATTTTTGTAGAATCAGGGAAAAGTCTGTTTAAGACCTTCCCATCAAATGTTCTGTTTTCACCGATGCCTATGTTAGAGAGAGCTGTTAGAAATGACATACATCAGTTCTTATAGCTGTTTGTTCAAGGCTGTCTCTTTGAAGAAGTGATGCATTTTCTTGCAAGACATTGGTTTGGCATCTAAATCTCAGTAACTGGTTCTGGTACTAGTAACATAAGTCTGTTATGGCTGTTGATGTAACTTATGATGAAACATTCATCTTCCTTTAGCAGCATTAGCTGTCTCTTATTGCTACGGGCTCAAGGGGAGGGATGAGTGGATCTACCTGTCCAGAAAATAGAAAGTTCAGCATGGTGTTTTCAAAATTGGGCTGTTTCTTTCCAATATCTTTTGGTTGGTGGCTGTAGTTGAACTGTTGCTCTAAGAAAAGATTGAACTTTGGGAAGAAAATGTAAAAAGAAGAAATATAACTCGCTCGAGGACAGCGTGGTTAGAGTAGGTGCATTATTCCCAGGAAGTTGTACTGTGAAAGGCTAGAATAATGTGTCCAGGATATGTAACAATCACTTTCCCAGACTCTGCAAGGTAGCAGTTTGTGGATGTGCAGTATCAGAGGGTTAAAACAAAAGAGGCATCTATCTCATATCATGCATATGCCAAAAAAACCCCATAATACTACTTTTGTCTTTTAATTAAGTATGCATCCTAAGGCAGCTATGGCAAAAATGTTTTGAGACATTGTCAGCTCGGTTTCTTAAAGTCCTGTTTCTGAACAGTATTGCAGGGTTTCTGGACTTTGTTAGTGTCTATGGTCTTTCTCTCAAGTTTTATGTTTGAAGAGGATGAGGTTGCTTTAGGCAAGTGGAGGGAAGTAACTAATTTCCACGTGTCTTCTGTAAGCTGCTTTCTTTGTAAGTATTTTTTTTAAAGTAAAAATTCAATCTATTGGCTGTAACACAAATGCAAGCAAAACTCGAGTGTTTCTATTATCCAAAAATCTGGGAAAACGTTGACTAGGCTCCTCTCAGACAGGTCAGTGGTTTTCTGGAAAAATCTGTTTTCTCTCAGCTGTAGAAATTAGCTCAAATAAAAATGTTAGTACAGAAAATTCTTTTTTTCCCTGACGATTGAATCCCTTCCAGTCACCTATCTGAAGTGACTGGTTCCACGGAGGAGGAGGACAAATCAAATGCTTTCAGTGCATCAGGATTGTTTCATTCACGTGATTTTTGAGTGCTGCTTGACAAAAGGTCTTCTAAAGATGCAGTTTGTTTGTGTTTATCTCCTTCTGGTTAGTTTTCCTTGCTGTGAGTAAGTATAGAAACAGTGAGTCCGTGTAGGGTTGTTTGTTGAGCCTCAGAAAGGTATTCTCTTACAGGCACGGTTAGAAGATAACAAGCTAAGAGAATCTAAAAGCCAGAAAACCTCCATGCTTAGTTTATGTGCTGTATAAATCGCTTGAGAGTCTCAAGAGTTATTTCATTCTTTAAAGCAGTGAATGTCTTAAGAAAAGAAATTTGAAAAAGAAACCCGAAGCAGACAAAAACTCCCAAACCACTGAGACTCAGTAATGGACTCTTTTTTTTTCCCCCCCTTCTTTCTTTTTTCCCTCCAGCCTATCTAAACAACAAAGATCCAACTTGCAAATAGGCATCTCGGCATCTGGAAGCGTAATTAGAGTAACAGGTTTTTTCCTTCCTTTTTTTTTTTTTTTTTTTTAATTTATTCTGCATTTCAGGCTGCTGCACTGTAGAAAGTCTGCATCCTGATAAATACAATGTTTAAAATTCTCTAAGATGGTAAGGGATAAGCTACAAATATGGACTATCAGGCGAGCCCTGGAGCTTTAGTTAATCTGACCTAGATGTTCTTTTGATGATTGAGACCTGCAGTATGTGAAAACGCTTCTCAATTTCAAAATGAAACACAAGGATATCTGTTGTATAACTCAGCTGTCCTTGTAGTGACAGACACATCAATCATTTCTGAACAGGAAAGGATTTGCTGTAAGAAGTTTGTAGCTTTGGAGCTGTTGAGTTCATTGGCATTTGGATCAGCAATGATATTGGAAGTTGTAAGTGAATTCAGTATTTGAATGTTACCATGTCCTAAAGAGGATTAGCTGCAGATGCAGGCAACATACTTTTTCTTTTTTCATTTTCAAGAGCCTGTTGTGTAAGATGTTAATTCTTGGCTTAGTTTTCAGCATCTTTTATGCAAAATTGCTTGGTAGCTGCTAAAAAGGCACTAAATGGGTACCTATAAGCATAAATAATGGTGGGGAAAAAAAGTAATTGGCAAAAACCCAGGTACCTGGAAAGCAAAACTGCATATATATATATACCCACACTACTTTTGAATAAATGAGAAGCTGCTGTTCCTTTGTAACCTCTTGGGTTGAGACTATTTATAGTACAGTTAAATACATAGAGAAGATGTTCCATGTTGAAAAACTGGGGATAATGCTCTACTTTTCTCAGAACCTTACAATGGCTGCATAAACTGTCTTGTGTGATTGATAGGATTATGCGGCCTAACATTGACAATTTATGTGTTTAGCAAATTTTAACCCTTTTCTCTGAAGTTTTGCATTTTGCTAGTTTTCTGGTGTGTGCTGAATTATTTCAGAAAGATACAATGGTAGTACTGCACTTGGAGAATATGGGAAAAGGAAATCATCTGTGTTAAAAAGACAGAAGCTAAACGGACTTTTCCTGTGGGAATTGCTTCCAGTGTTTTGGAGCTGAAAGTCAGTGTTTCTCATGGCTTTTTGTTCAGATTGCTGCTTTCATGTGAAGTAGGGTTCAAATTTTGAAAGTTGCAGTTCACATGTAAACAGTAGAGATTTCTTCAAATATTAACAGCTAAAAACCCTTCAAGAGTCAAAACACTGGCTTCTTGAAATCTCTCTGAGCTATATTAATGTGAATCGGAGCACGTGAAATGAAGCAGAGTCCTCTCTGCAAATGATCCTTGTGCTAAACCAAAAGACAATAAAGGAAGTAAATCCAAGTGGTCTCTAGGAGGGAAGGAGAAGGGGTGAAAATGATGGATGCATTGTACGCAGTGGGGTGATTAAGCATTTTTCTTACTTTAGATATGTTGGACATGAACACTGGCATGCTTGTAATGTTTCTTTAAGAACTTAAGAGTTTCCACGTATTAAAAAAAAATTAAGCGGAAGTAGCATTATTTTGACTGTGGTCTAGGGCACTGGGAAGGCACAATATGGTAGTCTCTGTCCGACGGAGCTTCCACGGGCTGAAACCTTTTTGAGAACGTGTATTCTGTAGTTGTAGTTAATTCAAAGCACCAAAGGAATGAATTAAAAAGGCTTACCAAACCTGGGAAAATTAGTAGCAGGAAGAACTGTGGCTTATTGACTATTGCATATTAGTTCCTCCATGTATACACACAGAGGAGTAAGTCTTTGTTCTGGAATGAGAAGTGCTTTGCAGTTGCAGTACTTGCATTGGCAGCACGTTTCAGTTGTGACAGCTAGCGCTCTCTGAACGCCTGGTTTTCTTGCCAGTAACAAAAGTCAGTATCTAAAATGCTGTTGGTTTTATGTAGTAGTAGTTCTCAGAAAATGACAAATGTTACTGGAGAAGGGATACCAAATTGTGATGTCGTGGTTGAAAGGCGTATTTTTCTAGTTGCAAAGACATTGCAGTTGTGTCAAATATGACCATTTCATTATGAAGACAATTTGGAAACGTTTGCTGTTAATTCTTTATCAGGAGTAACACAAATGATCACAAGGGGTAATAGCTGTTACGTTTGGGTGCCTCGCACCTATTACTGTGGTGATAGAAATTACTTAATGTTTTGGGTCATCTGAAACTTACTTCCAGTCAACTCTCTCAAAAATGTTCAGCCCAAAAGGAAAATGTCTTGAATAAAATGACTACAATTAAGTCTTTCAAATGCCACCTAACTTGAATGTTTGTGAGCTTGTAGTCTCTTTCAGATTTCAACAAACAGTCAAAACCAGTTTTTGTGAGTACATGTCTTATGTTTCATTTTTCTTAGAACATTCTGTGTGAAGTAATGCATTTCTTCTTCTGGAAATATTTTACAGACTCCTGGCTTGAGAGCACACTCTGGAAGGTTGCAGTGGTTTGCAAAAAAGTGTATCTCAAATAATGAGGTATGTGGCTCATATGATGTCTTCTATGCAACTGTCACTATATTCCAAGAAAAGCTGTTTTGAAATACTGCATTGTTTGATTTTTATGTTTGTGAAAGGATGTGTGACTGATGAGGTGAACTTAATGCTCCATGTAAATGCTGCTGGTGTGTGTTTAACCAGAAGCACTATTTTAGCTGAATGCGCACAGCATGTAAGTGCACATACATAGCAAAGTAAGTGCTTGGCATTGGTATAACTATGTTCTTCCTTCTTTTTAAAGATGGATGCTTTGGAACAGTTGGTAGAATTAACTAAAAATCTATTTGAATGTGATAGAGATGAGATGTACTATTACATGCTTCAACTGTGTGGTAAGTGAGCTTGTGATGTTTGTCATCTGTTTTCTTTTGTGGTTAGAGACAGGAAATAGCCCTGAACTGGAGAGTTTTACCCAAGTAGTTTGGATAGTTCCTGAGATTGCAGAGTGTGTGGGTTTGAGGTTTTTTATTTTTGTTTTGTTTTTTACCTGCAGACCTGAACACATACACAGAAATTACACAGTACTAATCTTCCAATGCATGCTATTGTCTTGTGTCCTAATATTGACAGTTTATTCTGTTTCAGATTTTAATATGCTAAAAGAGGAAAAACTGCTCATTTGTTATATCTTTGTGATTGATAAAGCTAGATCACAAAAATGCTCGCTTGCTTGTTTGTTTTAAATCTTCACCTGCTTCAACCTGTCTTCTGCATCAGTTAGAGGAGCAGAAAAGCTTTCAAAATTGAAAGTTCATTTTGTGCTACAGAATCAGTGTAAGATTTTTCCGTAGTGTGTTTAATTTCTTATTTTCTGTATTTTTCAGTCTGTGCTATACCATTTCATACACAATAAAAAAATCTGGAAACTTTAGTTCCAGTTACTTCAAGATCTTGAAAAAACATTTTATGTTAAGCTTGCATATAGAGCACTAAACAGTAAATTGCAACATAAAAAGAAAGCATTGTAGGGATTAATGGCTCTGTACTTCACAAATGTACATTTATATGTATGCATATATGTGAGCCATTACACCAGTTCGGTAAGTTTGCTCTTGGGAAAAGTTGCATTTGCGCTTGAAGTAGTTCTAGGCTCTTCCTCATGTGTATTTTTTGTTTACTAGAGGTAGTGATGATTTAATGTGAAGTAAAACACTATTCAAATTCTCTGTTTCCTATATTAATAAAAGAAGTTTCTTTGTCATTGCACTTACTACAAGCAGATGAGATGAGAACTTACACACACCAAAAAAATTACCAGCGACCCCTTGAGAACTTTGCTGCTTCACATTTTCGGAACAGCCTCAGAAAGCTTCAAAATCAAACAGTAGCGTTACTCAGTTGTGGCTCTGCACATACTGGTTCACCATCAAAACTCAAGTAGGCCTGAAAAGCAATCTTGTCTCAACAGACAGGGAGCCTTCCTATTTCTCTCCTCATCCTGATCACCTCTGGTGGTGAGTAAGTCTGACAGTGTGCCTGCTAGGAAGAGAATCTAAGAAGATAGAATTTATCAAATTCTGTCACGGAAAATCTTCAGTCTTCTTTCAAAAGACAAAACCAATTCCATCTATTCAAAGAAGTGGAAACCATTTGTGAGTTTCTGTCACCATAACGCACAAACCCCCTGCACATTCCTCCTTTCAACCGTTCTAGGTTATCTATCAAAGCTGCCCCATGCACAAATTCAGCAGAGTTTTCATTGTGCCGCCTAAGCCATTAATTTCAGCCCTATTTTAAGAATATAAAAAACCCTCCAATACACTGGTATGTTTATACATTCAAAAATGTTGAAAACAATGCATTTGGCTTTTTTAGAGTCACAGAATAATTTATACTTGAGAGTACATCAGCGCTTTCCCTGAACTAGGACAGCCTCAAAGTTAGATCACACGATGGTATTTTCTAGTGAGCAGTTGAGTGCCAAGGGTGGCTCCCTGGGCAACCTGTTCCAGGGTTTGATCATACTCAGATACTCTATTGCTGCAACTTCTCAACCATCACCTTTCATCCTTGACACTGCTCTTCCAAGGAGAGACTGACTCGCTCTTCTCTGTTACAGCTGGTTAGGTAATTGGTCCCATGTTACCCTGCTTTTCTCCAGGCTGCCCAAAACTCATAATCTTCAACTTCCTCTTTTATCTATTCCAGTCCCGTGTCTGTTTTTATGGCTGAATTTGCTTTATAGTTGCTACCATGTCTTTTACAATTGTGGAGGCCAAAACTGTACGCAGTCAGAGGTCTAGTTGTGGCCTCATGAGCATCAAACATAAGAACAAATACGTGTAAAAGTGTTGAGATCTTTTCTGTCCTGCTATCATCTGCTGTAAGAATCTGCTTTAAAATGCTACCTGCAGTATTTAGTCCTTTTATTTGTTTTAGTACTCAGCAGGTTTGCTACCTCTTTCAAAAAGCTGAAGTAGTGGCAGAACCTTGTTGAAAGCAGGCTTGTATCTTTATGCATGTGCTTTCTTAGAGCCATGCAGCTCCTGGAAATAAGAGAACACTGCGCTGTAACGTTTTGGTACTGCATTGTAGTATTGTTTGTAAAGCAGCATACACCAACTTCATAACAGTTCCAGAGAATATTCAAATGGGTTATGCAGCTTCCAGGTGGCTGCTTCAATATTTTCTTGTGTTATAACATAGTCCATTGGAACCTGAACTACAGAGCGTCTGCAGTTCTGCTTCTGTCTGGCTTGCATCTCCATTTCTGGCATTCTGAGTTAAACCACGGAATGGACAGATTACGGTTTAGCAGATGTTGGGGTTACATAGCTATGAATAGGATCTACAAACGGAAGTCTGTTCTGGTGTTCTGTTTTCTTTGACAAGATCCAGATTTTTATGTATTTGCAGTACTTCATACATACATTTCTATTCTTGATGAAAATAATTCAATTACTCCATGAATTTGGTAGAAATGTATTTAAAGTTTTTCAGAAAACTAAACCAGTCTTCAGACACATGATCTTTTCTTACCAGAATGAGAGCCTGAAGGCCCAGAACACATCTTTCTTTTGAAAGTGGTACACTTCTGGGATGTACACACTTTAACTCAGTAGCAACATAACCAGAGGATTTAATTTTGAGAATTTCAAAGTAGAACTTGGAAGTGGTACTTCAGAGCGTTAATGATTCATAAACATCTAGAACTCTGTTTCTGCAGTTAACAATGAAGATTATTCAAACCCGTGAGCTGAGGGAATGATTTCTCGTTAATTTGAAAGGTTATACAAACCTTTTGTGTTTGATTTGTTTTGTGGGGTTTTTTTTTTGTTTGTTTGTTTTTTTTTAAATATGGGGGTTTTGTTGTTTTTTATATGTTTGTTTTGTGGTTTTCTGTTTGCATCAGCTTTTGTATTAAAAGTATTTAGAAATTTCAGGTTGATGGTCTTAGGAAGCAGAAGTCTATCACTTCTTATTCTCCAAAGAGGTCTTTGATTCGTGTTAGATACGTATGTATACTCTGTGCTTTTATCGGAAAATTTGAATCTTGTTTCAGAGAGCAACAGTGACTGGCAAAAGGCTGAAGCTATTTGGACTAAAATTCAAGAAGAAAATGTTGTTCCTCGTGAGAGAACGCTACTCTTACTATCTGATATACTTGAGCAAAATGGTCAGCTTGTTCCATTTGAGATACCTAAGGTAACTGGAGTTTAACTTTCTGTACTGTACATAATTTGAATGCATTTCTTTGTTGAGAAATGTTAACAGATGGTAACTTACATAAGTTTGTTTTAAAGGTTAAACATGAAGATACCAGCAGTTCACGTGCTTCCGGTGTGGAAGAAAGAAAAATAAAGATGCTTTGCAAGAAAAACAATGCAAAAGGTAAGCTGAAACCCACAGTTATTTTTACCTTATCAACATAGATTTTAATTACAGAGCAACAGACTCTTGCCATTGCTTTGTGTTGATTTTGCAGGTATGATCTGCCATTCACTTCACCCTGTTGGGTTAACACCATGTTTTATGCTTTCAGACGGATCTCTTAAACACCAGAAGATAAATTTGTGTGCAGGATTGATGCTAAAAAATACTAATTTAGTGGAACCTATAAAATCTAGCTGTTTGCTCACAAGTTTTATGGTGTGAGACATGCAAAGTATAGTGAGAAGAAAGATTAATAGCAAGTTAAATGGGGTGGGACATGTTTATGGGAAGGTAATTACCTATTAAAAGAGGTTGTGCAGAGATTTTGTATTTGCTCCTGCTGTTGAAGTCTTAAAAGATCACATATGCTTCCAAAGTATACTTCAGCTGCCTGCCTTACTTAAGCTACAGATTTGGCAAAAAAAATAAATAGATGAGATTAAAGGAGGTGGGACTGTGTTATGGAGATAATCATTGCTCTCTTCTTATCTGTCTTTTATACGTTTGTCTATTTCCTATTTGTTGTGTTGCAAGGCTATTTATTTATTTTTGAAGGGAGGTTTCAGTGCCTTGTGTGGTGTGTTCGGTTTCTTTTTAACTAAGATTGAAGCTGTCCCTGATTCTTGGTATAATTTGCAAACTTCATCCTATTGTTCCTCCCCCAAAGAAATATACAGACTATAAAGAAAAAATCAAAGCCTTGTCTTCACATCTGCTTCCAAACCCCTCTGCCTGTGGGTGCCATCACAAAAATAGAATGGTCTCATTGACAGATCATTTTAGATCAATTCTGCAGTGAAAAATGAGTATCTCTTATGTGTAAACTTCCCTGCCTCGGATACAACAAAATTAACTTATGCACAAGTATTTTATATGAAAAGAAGTGTGCTTCAGTAGAGTTCCTCTTGGCTTTGTCTCTGTTTAAATCATGGCAAATCTTTCTATCACATCTCCAAGCAGGGCACAGAGTCAGAACTGGCATTTCTGGACCTTTCAAAGAGAGGAGAGGAATTCAGTCCATTTGTATCATTTGCCAAGGTGGAGAGCATTAGAATATGCCAGGAATCCTTCTTTTCTTTGCATATGCTATGACTAGGTATCTCACTTCAAAACACATTAGGTTTAAAAAATTTGTTTTGCTTCATGAGATAGATTGATAAATAGAAGATGCTTAGTCATTTTCTTCTCTGTTACCAGTATACTTTATAGGGTGGACAGGCAGATTTTTAAGTTTGAGCTTTGAAGAGAATCTCCCAGTCATTCTCACGCTTAACTTTTTTTTTTTTTAATTAAAATGACCCTGGAGAGTTTTTCAGTCACAGGAGCACTGATGAGAAGTCTGAAACGGAGTCTGTAGATCTTGTATATAGGCATCAAGTGTTATGGCAGACAGTTAATGTTTTCAGGAAATTCATAGAATGGTTTGGGTTGGAAGGGACCTTAAAGACCATCTAGTTCTAATCCCCCTGCCATGGGTCCACTAGACCAGGTTGCTCAAGGCCTCATCCCACCTGGCCTTTGAACACCATCAGGAAGGGGACATTCCAAACCTTTCTGGGCAGCCTGTTCCAGTGTCTCATCACTCTCACTGTGAAGAATGTCTTCCTAATATCTGGTCTAAATCTGCCTTCCTCAAGCATCAATCCGTTGCCTCTCTGACTACAAGGCCATGAAGAAAGTCCCTTCCTGGCTTTCTAGTAGGCCCTTCAGGTACTGGAAAGCCTCTGTAAGGTCTCCTGGAGCCTTTTTTTTTTCTCTCCAGGCTGAACAACCCCAACTCTTGAAGCCTCTTGAAGTCCCCATAGGGGAGACTCTGATCATCTTTATGGTCCTCCTCTGCACCCATTCCAGCAGTTTGACATCTTTCTTATGCTGGGGGCACCAGAACTGGGCACAGTACTCCATGTGGGGATTCACAGGAGCAGTGTAGGGGGGAAAATCACCTTCCCCATTGTCCTGGTCACATTTCCTTTGATGCAAGAAATGCAGAATTATTTTCACTGAAGACAAGTCAAGATTTACGGAACATGTTTTATAACATTCCTTGGGAAGTGCCTTGAGCCTTTGGTGTCATGGATGATCAGGGGAGAGAAGGAGGAATGCTTGGACCTTGCAGGGAGACTGGTTTAAAACCAAAATATAAAATGTAACTACTAGCAATCTGTGATGACATCTGATACTTAATTTCTCAGTCATTATTCCTGCATATTTTTTCATTTAAAGGGAGAGGAAGTGGTCTGAAGCTATTGAGAAATAAGAGGGGGGGGGGGAAGACAAATGTTGGGAAACAGTTCCTGTCTTGTATGGAAACCATTTCCTCAATCTTCTCAATCATCTATGTAATACACGTCGTCACTTTTATGTAACAGTCTCATGTAATTTTGATGTGAACGTAATAGGGCAGAATATACATTTTTGTCAGCATCAGCTTTTTATAAGAAAAATATTTACTTGTTCTAGTTATGTTACAAATTTCACAAACTTACCAACTCTGACATGGAGGTGTTTTGAGAATCTGTTCTCTGACATGCTTGATTCATGTAAAGTCATAACTTCATTTTTGTCTTGACTACTTGGTGTGAGAACTTCATTCCAGGGGATCATGTTGCACATATCCTAAACCACTGAAATTGTTGAAACAAATTTGACTGACTTGAGAACTGAGGGTTTCTTGGTAAATTGTCACTTTTTAAACAAATCTTTCTACTTGCAGTAACTAATATGACACAATGTGATTTTGAAACCAAGAACTTTTGCTTTTGAATGCTAACATACTTCAGTAATTTCAGATACCATCTGAAGAAGTAATAATCTGATAATACCTGCTTGGCCTTATATCTCAAGATGAGATTCCTCTAGGTATGCTTCAGACACACAGTGATGCAAAATGAAGTTAATAATCAGCATAAGATAATCATTCTGAATTTGGGAATGACATACACAACAAAATATCCCCCAACAGGAAAGCAAAATGGATGCAGAGATTTTTAGTTCTTCATTGGACTAGTCATTACCAAAAAAAAAAAAAAAAAAAAAGTTAAATGTATTTCCTTATAGAAATAGAATATTTTGTGGTCTATGACAGCTGATGGTAACATCTACTTGACATCGTGTCATCTGGTGGCGAGGTCCATTTCTATGCCAAATCAATGGAAAGCATTACTCAAAGGAAATAATTAAAATTATGAAATCCTAATTCAGTCTGAAGACAGCAGAGCTTTCCTAGGGTCCTCCAAACATAAGGTGGTTTGGGCTTAAAAAAACCCAGAATTTAAACAGACTTTCACAAGCAGAAAGAGCAAACCTATGACCAGTCAGCATCTGAGCACATAAGAGAGTTCATCATATTGCAACTGTCTTTAACCTACAGGTAAACGTGGTGGAGAATTTCAGGACCTTTCCTGTGTTGCCCTGTTGTTCTGTTGTTCTTTTGGTCAACAATGCAATCACTCTTGTTTTGTCAGACATCAGACATATGCTCTTTCCATCTTTCTCATGGCTGTCTCTTGTATATGTGAGACCTGCATATACTGAAGTGGATTCAGTTTTTACAGTGATACTATTATCCTTTTTCCCTGTACATACATATATGAACAGAGTCCAAAGCAGATTATGCATGACAACATTAATTGTAATTATTAAACCATTGTAAGTGTGTGTGTCATAAATGATAATATCTATGCATAGTCATTTTTATGCCTACATTCTAGGAGGTTTTTATGTATACTCTTCAACTGAAGAAGTTTAAGATTCCAATGAAAAAGCACACCCAACAGTTTTGCTTTGGGGAATGCCAGCTTAAAATTCTGCTTCACACTGTAGTAAGTGCTGTTAGTGCAATGCTTCTTGTGGCAGCAAGACTGAAATAGTTGTCTTCTGTTCTTACTTTCAAAGTGCAAGAAAAAAAAAATCATACTGTGAAACTTATACTGATAGTTCAATTATTTCTGAGGAATTTTATTTCAAGGTTATTGTAGCTATGATTTGAATTAACAGGGTTTTTTTTTTGTTTATTTCTTTCAGTAAATGAAATATGCAATCACAGCTTACATCTAAAAGACCACTTGTGATTCTTAACACAGCTTTCTAGCATATGTTACAACCTGGATGGCAGTTTTCGCTGCATGTTTATAGCTGCATAATCTTGTTTCAGAAAAATAAATGACTGAAAAGTGTGCTTATCATTTTTTTCCCCCTTTTTGGTAACATCTTTTCATACACTGACAGTTATTGTGAATGCATGAAATAAAACTGTTAATCAGTCAAACAAATGCAGTGTAGTTTACTCGTTAAACATCTGTATATTTGTAAATTGTATGCTTTGTATAAATCTTGTCGTAGCCAAATAATTTGATCTCCCCATATTGGAATCACCTCCTATATTATTTGTTAAATGCTGTTGTGATCATGCACCAGACACAGTAACTATATACCCCAGAATTATGTGTTGCTTTTAAAATCCTGAGTCTTCCCCTTCTAACCAGCGTTGTTGATAGTTGAGCAACAGCCATATACAGAAAAAACGTAACAGCAAACTTCCTGTGCCATGGAGGTGTGTGTCAATTGATTGTTGTATACAGGCAGTTCTGAACAAGCTGTGACCAACAGCGTTGAGCCCCAAGGTGCAAGCAGAGGATAAATAGATACAAGATGGACCTTTTCAATGAATAGGTGATTTCTTTCTATGACATTTCATGTTGACTTATTTTCATTTCTGCAGAGGCCTACGATGTTTTCCTGAAAATGCCAGAGAAGAATGAGTTTTCTTATCATTCTTATGAGACCCTCATAAAAGCATTGTTAGCACAGAGTTGTCTGGAAGAAGCCATCCGAGTGAAACACATGTAAGGCTTTTCTGTGTTTGAGGGATTTAAACTGGGCAGGGGGAGGTGTTGTTAAATAATTTCTGGGTAATTGCCTGGTAATTTTTTGTATTTCAATGGGACAAAAGGTCATGGCCTCATAATTAGAACCTATGGTAAGTAATAAATGGCTGCTTCACGGGGTGATACGCCATATATTGAAAAGGTACTAGAGTGACAGTACGTATTGCTAATAACTCATTTCAGCTAACAGTATCAAAAAATGTACTTGGCATCAGAACTGAAAGTCTACCCTTCTGGCAGTCTGCCTTTTTCTCTTTAGAGCAATATCCAAATAGACAAGATTCCTTCACTTAGCTGCCTGTGAGCCTTCCCCTCAATCCCCATCCCTGCTGCTGTCCTACCCTACCCACTCTCCCTAGCAGCTGGCTGCCTGCCAAATACAAAACGGTACGTTTGACTGTGATGCCAGTGGCTAGGAGATGACCATAAACCTTAAATCCAACTCTTATTCTTCTGAAATAAATCCAACCTGCTGTCATGTGTTGTTAGAATCACCAGAATGGAATTAACCTTTGTAGTGGTTTGAGCCTTAACTGGAGTTTAAGAGCTCAGATGGTAGCAAAAAAGCCGAGAAATCCTCCCTCCACCCCTGAAGAGACTGGAGGTAAAGCTACCAAAAAATCATCTGGAGTCATTTTAGAAGTAGGAGAAGTAAATTTTTTAACAATATATATATATAGCGCAGTAACAGGAAGGGTTTACAAAGGTCAGGAATAAGGATGAATAGAATATACAAAACCAAATTTGGATGGCTTTGTATCTCCCTTGATGTATGTGGGTTTCGGTCCTTTATGGGTGAAATGGATGCCGCAGGGAGATCAGGCCCCACCACGTGGCAGAACCAGGAGGCCAGCAGCAGCTGTTGGTCCTTTCAAACAGGCGAGGCAGGAGCAAGGAGCAAGAAGCAAGAATGTCTGCCACGCCCTCCCCTTTGTAGTCTTGCTGAACAGGAAGGGGGAATGGAACAGATCAACTTAGACCCAGGTGACCCCTCCTCCTGGGAGGAGGAAGCCAAGTCCACCTGGATCAGGTTTCTTTTGTGCCCTGGGGGAAGCAGGGCTTTCACAACCCTCCCTGAACCCCCCCACCCCCCCGATGGGTGTGACCCAGCACAACCTTTTTGAGAGCTGTATAGTGTGCCGCTTGCTTTAATTTTGGCCTGTAATGTGTGTTCTGGCCAGATTATAGGCTTCAGAGTACAAGTGTTGCCGCTCATCAGTGTAGACGTAAAAAGAACACAAATGTAAGTTGTTTGGGTTCTTCGGCTAAAAAAAAGAACAGTCGTTTTCCTCACGCCTATTTTTGGCTGAATAAAGTGAATTTGAAAGTGCCTGTAGGTAACTTAAATGATGCACAGAGCTCTAGGAAAAAAAGTAAGAATTTTTGTAGTAAATTTAGATTTTTATGTCCAAGAACCAGTATAGTGTAGGATGATGTGTATTATTTTCAGGGGCTTTTAAAAAATACATTGACTGAATTTGCCTTTCATTGAAAGCATGCCTGAATTTTGCATTCACAACAACAGAGTAGCATTTCTGCAAGTAGGTTTCAGTAACTGGGCTTTATGATGAGCAATGTTTGTGTTTGATGCATGCATGGCTTATACCAAGAAAAAACTAATGGAAGCAACTGATAAATCTTTCTAAGTGGAAGATGGAAAGGAGATGTTTTAGAAGTACAAATAATGTTGATAAAATTTGGGTAGTTAAACATTTGCAGAAAATATTAATGTATTGAAAGATTCCTCAGGGATGAAGTTTGAAACTTTATAGTGAAGATTGATTCATGTATTGACTGCTTCCCTGCTCTGCAGTTCAAACACTTGTAAGAAGTTGCACAAAATACTGCATGCAGTAATTCAGTAATTTCCAAATTGGAAGAGCAGTAAGAGGGTGTTGGCTTGTCCTGGTTTTTCAGTGATACAGCATTAACCACTTTAGATAAGTGTTTTCCTCTGTAAATTAAAAATTTAAGGGGGGAAAAATGAACAAACAATTTTAAAGACTAAAAAACTTGGGAGATGTGTTTTAAAGGATTAAATCTCTAATAAACCTTGAGGTATTTAGGAAAAAAAAAACCACCAACAAACTGGATTTAATAAGAGGTCACCGGTCAAAGCCAACCATGATGATAACCCCTGTGCTTCTCACAACTCTCATACCCTGTTTTGTAGCATAGAAAGGCCAAAAGATGACATTCTCGGAAGCCTGTAGGAGTTCACTCTTGCTTCAAGGCAGAAAATGCTGCATGTTGGCAGTGCTCTCGGTGTTTGTGTCTTCTTTTTCTAGTAAAAAATGATGCTTACATTAAGCATTTTCAAAAGTCTGTAAGTTTTAAATTATTCACTGAAATAGAGTGATTGTGTGTGTACTCATGGTTGAGGAATAGCAAATCTTGGTTTCGCACACATTTCTGCATGCTTGACAATTTTGCTAACCTCATATTACAAAGAGATTACTCCTAAATGTGTGCAGTGGCCTGAAACTTGTGCAGCTCCTAAGGTTTTCATAAAATACAGAGAAGCTGCCTTAATTTATATACACTAACATCTTTTTCTTTCTACTCTGCTGGAAGCCAAATTTTTAATTTAAATAATATTTACAAAGCCTTGCCATGAGCGTTATCACAGACAACAAAATAAGTAAACTTTTAATTTTAACTCTTCTGTCCTCTTATTCCTCTGAGAAACTTCCCTGAGAAAGTGATGTGGTAGAAGGAAATTGCACTCCTATTCTGCATTTGAAAAAAAGGGAAGAGATACTGAGTTTACTGATGTGCTGTCAGTCCAAGTCTCATTGCTTTTGCATTCTATCACTGGTTTGAGGAATATGTACTGCATCTGGTCCAAGAAGTTTTAAATAGAAATTTAGGAGTATTGGAATGATGGATTAGATCTGTAATAGTAGCTAACATCTATTTAATCACACTAAAGATTGGAAGATTGGGAGAAAGTAAATCCTTTGTTATATGTAATTTACAGTCTCATGCATGAATTGTTGACTTAAGGGCTTTGACAGATGGGACAAAGCGAGTGGGGGGGAAGGCGGAACTGAGCAGTGGGTGCTTAGGCAGGGATTAAGAGGATTGGTTGGGAGAGTAAGAAAATCCCGAGTCCAGTGACTGCATTTGTGAGCCTGGGAGGCTGAAAGTGACTGAGAGGATAGTCATATTGTGTGCTATGTGAAGGATTTTCTTGAGATTGAGGAGAATAATTTAGCAATGACCCTGCTTACCTCCCAATCCGCTCAGCTTCTAAGTTCAAGTAGGTAGGCTGCTCAGTTGTTTGCCACAAGATGATCAGTGAGGTTTATCTTGATTGCTGATATGGTAAATGGCAATGCCCCCCTTTTCTGTGTAGAGATTTTGTAATCTAGAAATGAACACTTGTAAAGTTATCCATCGATATTAAAAATGTGGCTATATGTCGAACAATGTCAGCAGCAACATTTTGGCGTGTAAGGTCAAGGTGATTGGTGGTTAGTCTCTCTTAACTAATTTCCAGAGTGTTAGAAAAGCTTTAGCGGTGTTTTTAAAGTGAAGACCCTCTTGGGAGTGGCTACGTGAAATTTGGTATTACAGCAGATAAAGAATTGATAAGGGGAATAGAATTTTACCGTGGCTAAGGCAGCAAATGAAGTATGTTCGCTTTAAAACCTGTATACATCTAGGTGACAGAAAGTTGAAAATTAATCAACCAAATGATACGGTGTTAGTTCATAATATGCTTTAGTTTATGTTTAAAATATACAGTGCTGAAAATAAGTGTTTCCTTTTTATTGCTGAAAGAATAGTTTTATATTTTATAATTATGGTGACTATTCAGGAAAAGAAGAAAAAGTATCCAGCTTAGGATACAACAGAACAATGCAGGGCATGCAGTTATTTTAGTCATCTAATATGTCAGCATTCAAGAATCTGAACCGATTGTTTAAAAAAAAATCTTGTACTTTGTTTCTTTTGTTGCTCACTTCCAACTTTGTCATCTGTCAGAATGCAAAAAAAAATTATCCTTCTATAACCATTGACAGGATAACACAAAAGCTGTCTCCAGGTCGATATTTTGCAGCAATATTTTTAACATACGAACAGTAGTTTTTATAATTTCACCTTGGTGCTCAACCATTTATTATCGTATCAGAAGCATGTCAGTAATTCCTTTCTAAATGTCTGCTTCTTTTAGTGCCGAGACCCACATCAAGGGCTTCACACTGAACAGTGCTGCCAGCAGCCTCCTCATCATATCGCAAGTTAGGCGGGATTATTTGAAAGGTATGTCACAATGCTTGACCTTTACGTCACATTAATGCCTCTGCAGATTTTTCTTGTAACGCCCTTCGAATACTTGGATAAAGGAGTCCATTTAGCAAATTACCTGCTTATCAAGAGCCTTTTGTGGTAGCTGAGAGACGCAAATTACTGTACATGCATTTATAATACAGCTTGAATATGAATGTACTTGTCATTTGACCACTTAGTCCAGTTTCCATTCCATTTAACACAAGATGGGTTTTCTTAAGATGAATCACAGCTCTTCAGACATGCAAAATTTGTGCTCCAGAACGAGAGAAAGTACAGGCTTTCAAGTGCGTTAAAATTCACAGCACAAGTCATTTTGCTTTGGAAATTAACATACTTTAGAGCATCTGAAACAATTCCCAGCAGTTGTTTCCTGCATAGTGTGTTGGTTGTGTGAGATATCCGATGAGTTAAATTGACTGTTAAATGCGTATGATTGTGCACTAAATGATTATAATATTGATTTTAAAACTTAATCAACTACTTTTTAATAGTTCTCAATACTGACAGTAACAAAATGTTCCCCTTGGTTTTCTTTTAAACGTAGCAATGACGGAAAAGAAAGCGGCGGCTGAATAGTATGTCAGAGTAGCCAAAAAGATGCCGGGTGAAGTTGTGCGGTTGTCTTACTTTAGTTCTCGGCATTGGTTGTTTTGCAGCCTGGAGTTCAGCTCCAAAACTTTACATTTTAGAACTTAAAAGAAAGGAAAAATCTGCAAACACCCAGTTCTACATGCAGTGCTGTGTCTTTTGCCCAGTGCAAGAGTAAATGCAGGGTTGATAGGTATTTTTGTCGGTGTATTTAAGCATCAGATCAGCTATAGAAAAGATGTAGTGCACTGAATTTTGCTTTCCTAGCAGAAGGTATACCAAAAAAGTAAATTTTTTTATTCTGCCATTAGTTAATTTCATTCTTTCTGTGAAGCAAAGCTGTAGTAACTCATACAGTATGCTCTCAGCTACATTAAAATACTCTTGAGAAGACATGTCCAAATGTTCATCTTTCTTGTATGCTTTCCTGCAACTCTTGAGCTTCTTCCAAATTCCTTCCCCACTCAGTATCAAATCTGGTATCATTGTCAGATGTCATCAAATGAAGTATCTGTGCTGAATGCCGTTGGTTGTCTTGGCAAGTCTTAAGTTTCGATGGCTTGCAAGGCCTTCACCTGACTTCCCTGCCTGATTTTATTCTAATAACTTTTTCTTGTCCGATGTGCCGTGAGTTTTTGCCAGCTTCTCCTAAAAATCTTCTCTTTGTCAAACTGTCACTGATCCTTTCTATATTCTGCCAGTCTTTAGCACTAACTACATGATTTCTTCTTAGTTAGCATACTAAAATCTCTGCCACGTATGTCCTCTCCCTTGATTATACTTTAAAAATAGTTCTTTTTGCACAACACGAAGTGTCTCAAGAAGCTTGTGGAATTACACTGCTTTGTGAAATGTCTTTATCACGTTCTTTGAACAAACTTTACTTTTGGTAATTTAATTGACTAGTCAGACTGATCATTTTTCTATTTTGATCTGAAAGATGGTGCTTCCCTTTTTGCAAGTGAAGCATTGAAAATGCAAGTTACTAAATATTTCAACCCTACTGGTCACTTTCTGAGGCTCATGGGTTACCCAAAACACAGCCAGGCACTTTTTTTTTTGTCAGTGAACTCCATTTGTCCTGCATCTTGTGATGGCTTTCATGCCTGTAAAACTTGTTTGTTTTATCAAATACTCATTAGTTCACCATCATTCTTTGCTGTGCAGTGTGGCATAGTTAAAAGCTTTTATTCAGGTCCCTAGATATCCTCACAAGAGCTGTAATGTCTTCTGCCAAGAACTTGGTAAAACCCATGTTACTTTAAGAGTCAGAACCTAAGTTTCACTTTAGGGAATTTGCAGTTTGTGGGAAAGCCTTATGATTTTTACAAGCTTTTAGCTACCTGGGTTTAAGTGCTGAAAAATCAAGGGATTAGATTACGAGTTGAGATTAGTAACGGGTGCTTTTGCATAAACTAAAAAACCCAACCAAACAAATCAATAACACTCCATCCAAAAAACAGCTGGGACCAACCAAAACAAAACCCCCAAATACACAGCACAGCAGAATTACCCAGCAGGTCATGCAGCAGTGCTGCACACATGCAGCCTTCAAATCTTCCTCTCTCTTCGTTCCTGAGGGGGCTGGTCATGCTCCATACTGAAGTGAGGTCCACACTTAGTCAGGAGAGAATTTGAACACGGCGTGTGCTTTGTGTTTGCTTTTTAATATCAAGAATCTTGCCCATGTTGTATTGCTCCTTTTTTTTCCCCTGAAAAGAAAGGGGAGGGAGGAGAGTGGGGAAGGATACAAAAAACTTACTGTAAAGAACCTTAGGCATATGGGATGCTTTTTCTTCCTCTCTTGTAAAAGGTAATACTGGATTTCTGCAGTACCCGCATGCTGAATTCAAATGTTAATGCTGTGGAGTTCCAGTGGTTGTATATTGTGTTAGGAGTGTTACTCCTTGGTATTACAACTATTGTCTGTGATTACTCGTGCCTGCGCTAGTAAGGAGTAGGAGGTTTTTACCAGAGGGGCATATCTTTCTCTGTGTGTTTGCTCATTGTATAACATAAATTGACAAGAATTGTAGTCAGAGAAATCAGACTTCATCTGTGGTGACTGTGGGGTATTTGTGGCAGACAGACAGGAGATTGACTTTTCTAATGTTTTTAACCTGGGTAATTGCTTTAACTTAGGAGTTCTTGTGGAAACTATCCAGTTTTGAGTTTATTCATGTATTGAGGCTTGCAACTCATGTTTTTATTTAAAAATTAGATGTTGGTAAGCAGAAGTTTTGGTGTGCTCTTAAAGAGACATCTGAATACTAAACAGTTTCAATAATGAATTGCATTTTGAAACTATATTCAAGTATGCAACACTTTTGAGTTTCAGTAATCTGTTGTAGTTGGAATACAAAAAAGAGGCAAAAAAAGCTGAAACAGTCATGACTCCTCAAGCCATGAGGGAGGACATTTATGAGAGAGCTGCTTTCCTTGGGCCGGATAGTGAAAAATAAGTGCTGAAAATGTCTTAATACTTTCTGTGGAGTAAATACTACAGCATTTTGGCCTGATTTATTGCTGAAAGTTTTAATTGGGTTGTGTATATATTCAAGTTTTAATTCACCATAGCAAATTTGGGGCTTAAGTTGCGCAAGAGAAATTATTTTCGGTACCTGTTTTTAAAAGGATATGGTCAATGATACCAGCAGCATGGTTGCCTACTGAACTAAAATCTGATTACCTTTTCCCTTATTTCCCTACCATTGTCAGATGCTATGGCTGGTTTAAAAGGAATGCTTGACAGCGGCTCGTTGCCTACTAGACCAGCAATGACTGCACTTATTCAGGCTCTGGCAGAAAAAGGAGATCTAAAGAACCTGCGAACACTTAAAACCATGCTGGAAGACATCACACAACCAATTTATTTATCTCCCTCACTAATTGCTAATGCTATTGCATTGGCTCATACTGTAAAGTAAGTATTTATACAACTAGTGTGTGTAACTGTTTCATGTGGAGTTGTGGGAGATCTCTTGCACTATCCATTTCATTCTGTTTCTATTCTTGGAGTCCTAGATGTTAAAATTCAGGTCAAGTTGAGCAGCGTGTCATGCAGTTGTATTGTGGTATCATTTCCCAAACATTTTTGGTTGAAAATAATGTTGTGAAATACAGGGATAGCTATGAGGCGTGTGGGACAGCATGAAGTCTTCTCTGCTGGTGTAATACAGCTTCAATACCTTTGTCTTAACATATTGCACCTCATATAAAGTGTGTTGTTCTTGGTGTTAGATCAAAAGCCCATTGAAATCAGTGAAATTCAATTATTTCATCAAAATAAATGTTAAAAGAAAAAATCTTGGACCTTGCAACCACAGACTATGCACATAGCACTGGTTTGCCAACAAAAAAATCTGCTACCTGTTTCAAGAAATGAAATGACAAAGTATCATTGTTTACCCTTAGAGTGTCAAAGCCAGACATACACCTGTAGAGCAATTTCATAAGTTTTGTCAGAATTGGCTGCAGTGCTGGTTTAGGCCACAGTTTCCGACGTGAGAAGTATCCCCACACTACGAGTATCCTTCAGTTCAGCTGTTTGATTCAATATCATGGTCTGCCTGGCAGTTTTGGTTTAGTTGATACTTCAGTACTGTTCTAGTTTAACCTTTGTATAAAGCTGCATGAGGGAAGAAGCACTTCTGGGAGAAAGGGCATACTTCTCAGATATGCTTTGCAGGGAAGAACCAGTCTGCAAGAATCCTACATACTCTGTTATTTTCATCTAGTTTCATTAGGTAGAGCTCCTGTGGCTAACTTGGCAGGAAAGCTGTAGAACCGTGTAGTCTGTAATAGATACCTGATTGCCTCAGGCATGCAAGACCAGAGAGAATAGTCGCTGAAGTGTTTGGAGCAGCAAGATAACTTGAAAGAGGACCACACAGACCAATTCCAGTAGTGAGCTCTCTATATTTTCAGCCACTGAAAAACAATCTGTCTATAAAGGGCTGATGCTGTAAATACCTAGATCAGCGTGGTCCTTGGCACACAATATTTCTAGTGAGATTACTTTTGCCTAAATTAAACACTTCAAATAGGAGAGGTATTTCAGGCTTTGTCTCATAAGATGCATATTTTCTTGTGTCTTCACATCATGGAAGTGTTAAAAAGTCATGCTGTGTTCTCAAGCTATAGACTAGTGACAGTAGTAAATAAGTCGGTTGCTGTATGCAGGCACAGATTCTTGATCAGTATCAACTTTTCTTTTGCCATACCTAACCTAGCTTGGTCGATATATGAATATACTTAGCAGAAGCTATACTCTGAGAACTGTGAAAAACAATTTATTGGTTAACTCATGTTTCTGATAGACCTTTCAAAGCCTTTTTTTATAGTTTGCAAATATGCTGTGCTGCTTCACCTAAAACCGTTCATTCATCATACTCTGATTTCTTCTTCACTTAAATTAGGTTTTAGAGTGGACTGCTAAGGGCTGTTCTCATGTGAACTTTTAGAATGCTAGAAGTAGAGTTTACACTTCAGTGAATAATTCCTGTGTTATTTTATTAGCATTTGCTATACTTGAGCCATAACATTAAAAGTGTTTAGCCAGATGTACTGGCCATGTGACATTAGAATTGTCTTCTGCATCCAGAAAGATGGGCATGGGAAAAAATCAGGTAAATAATTAATTGATAACATTAAAAAAAAATTCTTGAGTTGTGCACATTAATTATTCAGTTACTTTCTGTTAATGTTTTGATTTTGCCTTCTAGATTTGCAGAACACACTGAACTCTTCTTTCTTAATGAAGAAAAAGTATGTCAGAATTACTTAGGCTTTGTACAGGTCAAAGGTCATAAAAACTATTCATGGGTTTATTTATTTGTTCAGTCATAAGTGGTTTCACTTTTACAATATCTGAATGAAGTCATAGGTACTCAACCATTCCTGAGAAGACCAACCTTAATGTAGAAAACAAAAACTTTAGTATAATTGCTTCTTTAGGTTTAGAAATCTTGATTTCAGAAACTAAGCCGCTTCAATCTCTTCCTAGCAATGACCTTGATGCTGCAGTGGAATACCTTGAGCCTCTGCTTATCTCTGGTGCACAGAATCCTGATCAAGCTGTCAGAAGTATTTCCTATTTGTTAAGAAAGGTGTCTGAAGAAGGATTAGAACCAGCTTTGGAAAAATGTAAGTTAATTGCAATGATGTCTAAATATTCTGACTAGACAGTGGTGTTATGAAAGAGCTATTACATGTAAAACCTGCTTAGTCAGCATAATTCATGCCTGTGAAGTTTACAAAAGTGGCTTTTCAATCAAAGATTTTTCCTTATGTACCTCTCATTTTGCAGTTGGTGCGATGGCAGAACGGCTGGCCAGTCAGTTTGGGATTTACAGGCCTGTCACAGATCTTTTCCTTCAATATGTCAGTGCAGACAGAGTGGATGATGCCAGATCGCTGGTACAGGTAATGACACAGCAAGGAAGTACAGAAATGCTTAGAGCTCTTCTAAGGTTAGCTGAGAAATTGTCAGAAAGCAATGTTGTATAGCACAGGCTGATACTAACATGCTTTTGAATTTTTCAGTGTGAGTAGCAGTAGCACAGTGTAGACTATTCCAAACCGTGAGCTAGTACTCTAGTACTACTAGTAGTAGTGGGTGCCAGTTGGAAGGTTTCTTTTCTTCTACCAACACAAAGGAAATAAAGGAAGGCTTGTATACTGCTTGAAATTCCCTTCAATGCAAAAGCTTATATAGGTTTTCTGCTAGACAGCAGTCGCTTTTTGCAGTTTCCTTGCAACTTCCCACAAGTGCTGCAAACATAATAATACTTTACAGTTTTTGTACAGGTTGGAAACCAGAAGCAGGCAATGTTTGCTGTTCGTGGACCTTACTTCACTTGATTCCTATAATACTGTATGTGCTGGATTGAAGGTTTATGAAGAGCTGAATTTGCTTTGTATTCACTTAGTGTCATAGATGCATTAAAAGACAAATGGTGGTCTCTGGGCCGCAGTCTCAGCAGTCTTCAAAGAAGTGAGACAGCTGCATTCATGCTATTTGTACTGAGCTAAAGACAAAGCTAAGACAGAGATGAAGTGAACTGTGGGTGAGGGTGCTGCTGCTGTCAGCATGCATGGACAGGCTCCATCACGAAGCCTTGTCCCGGCAGTTGTGCTGATTCTGCAGGTTGTTCAATCATAGAATACCAGGTTGGAAGGGACCTCAAGGATCATCTGATCCAACCTTTCTTGACAGAAGCACAGTCTAGACAAGAGGTCCAGCTGTATCTTACAAGCATCCGATATTGGGGAATCCACCACTTTCCTGGGGAGATTGTGACAATGGCTGCTTGTTCCCAATGTTCTGTGTGCATAGGCTTCTCTCTCAAACTGAGGGCTCTTGCCATCTCCTAGTAGTGCATACTGCTCCATTACCAGTTCCTCAGTATTTTAAGCTGCTAAAAGAAAGGCTCAGGCTCTGCTTCATCCATTAGATGTTTTGTGATATTCCAAGACCATTTTTGGGGGAAGAATGCATACCAACAGATATGTTCAGTGAATTCTGCTATATTGCAAGGTCTGTAATTTGTATATTCCTTGCTCTGGAATAGGACTTTGTTTCTGGCTTTGCCCAACTGGTCATCTGAGTATAAATTAAAAGGAGACTACCATTTCGATAGAAAGCTATGTAGCATGAAACAAAATGCAGAAAAATCTCAAGTTATTTTACTCTTCCTGGTTTGTTTTTTTTTTTGATAGCTTTTTGATTGAAATGCATGAATTGAAGGAGTGAATGAAAATCACCTTTCGTTAAGGAGTTTTGTGGTTTCAAGTAAAATCTGTGTTCTTAATTTCCATTTTTCTAAAAAATTCATATTACAACAGCATCCAGACGTTGGAATTAAGTTAATGGCTCTATATCATACTTCAAATAAGATGGCATGCACTTTATCCTGGGGATAGTATTTCATGTTCAGAGAGGAGCTTGAGTTGAAACTTCTGTGGACATGAGAAAATTTGTTTTTCAAATGGTGCATAAAAACCTTTCAGTTGTTGAACGTTCTGCACTGCTGCTGTGGATCCAGTATTCTACTACTCTGTTAGTAGAAGGTGGTAGTAAGCACTGGCCATTGTTACGTTCTGGAAAAGTAAACTGCAATCTAAATGAATTATTTTGTGTAATAATCTGAAATGCTACTCTACACATGGAGTACTCTACCTTCAGTATTGTGTCCAGTTCTGGGCCCCTCAGTTTAGGAAGGACACTGAGACACTTGAACATGTCCAGAGAAGGGCAACAAGGCTGGGGAGAGGCCTTGAGCACAAGCCCTACGAGGAGAGGCTGAGGGAGCTGGGATTGTTTAGCCTGGAGAAGAGGAGGCTCAGGGGAGACATCATTGCTGTCTACAACTACCTGAAGGGGGTTGTAGCCAGGAGGATATTGGTCTCTTCTCTCAGTCAACCAGCACCAGAACAAGAGGACACAGTCTCAAGCTGCACCAGGGGAAGTTTAGGCTCGAGGTGAGGAGAAACTTCTTCACCGAGAGAGTGATTTGTCATTGGAACGTGCTGCCCAGGGAGGTGGTGGAGTCCCCATCCCTGGAGGTGTTCAAGAGGGGATTGGATGTGGCACTTGGTGCCATGGTTTAGTCATGGGGTCTGTGTTGACAGGTTGGACTTGATGATCTTTGAGGTCTCTTCCAACCTTGGTAATACTGTGAGTCTTTGATATCAGCAATGCATGTAAGTCTAAGGAAATGCTGAAGAAACAGCAACAGTGTATTTTGTACTGTATGGAGGGAGACTGGGAGGGGGAAACACAGGCAGTTTGATATTTCAGTATTGGAGTGGGCTGTGGAAAACCGTTTTATCCAGCTCTCTTTTCTCAGGGCACCTACCAGTAGCAGGTGAGAGTGGCTTAGAATCAGTGGTAAAATGTTGCAGGTTTCTCCCATGAATATTTCACCTCTGTTCATCACCATAATGCAATTTTTTTGTCAGAACACTTCCCAGTTTGCCTGACGGCATGAGGTTCGTGGTCCTTAAAGAGATGTCAAACCGCATTGCACATACAGTACATTTATAATGCCATAAACAAAACCTCCATTGCGTATGTCTCAAGTACTAAGCGAATGCAGGAAATTCATAGTGCGTGTATTTTTATAGGCATAGTGTTCGCTTCCTGTGCATTTTGGTACTGATAAAGTATCTTGCAGAGGGTGAAAAGCACTGTGCATTGCAAGAATTTTAGAACTGACACCTTTGAGGAGCATGCACTAAAATATTGTCTTGAGTATTTTATTTTGCCGTTATTTCTAATCAGAGGGAGATTTTTTTGATTTATCTGGTCTGTCTCAAACTTTTAAGTTCAACTTCTCTCTCTCTCAAACACTGTCTATTGCAGTGAAAGCCTTTTATAAAATAGAGAGATTGAAATCAGTCCTTTGTATGCATAAGTGTAGGTAATTATACTTTAAAGAGAACTTGCTTTGTACATTTTAATTTTTATAAAGAAATGAGCAGTTATCTCCCTGACACCTTATTAAATGTATAATTAACCTTATGATCCCTAGCTCACTTGTGAATGCTTGGCAGTATAATTGGAGAGGAATAGTGTTTCTCTTTTTCATTCTTTTGCAGTCCTAAACCTCGTTTTTGTGGTATGTTGAAGTATTAGTTTAATTCTTTTCCCTTTTGTTTCAAAAAAAACTTATACCTACCGTTTTACAAACACTGTTTACCGAAATGGAATTGTTTCCCATGGTCAGGGGTGAGTTTGTTGTTGGATTTTTTAATTTTCTTTCAAACTAATGATCAATTATTTATCTTGTAAGTAAATAATATGCTGTTATACTATTTTAAGCATCTGTAATTTGTAAATTTTCACCTTAGTAATTTTCTTCATTGCTAACCTTGTGACTGCTACATTATTTCTTTTTCTTCAGAGATGTGGTGCATTAGTTGAGGAGAAGAGAGCTTTCGTGAGTTTTATGGCTAGACTGGCAACTAAACCTGGTCAGGTATAAGGTTTTTTTTTTTTTTTTTTCTTGTATGTCATTGTATGTGCAGCAAAATGCTATTCCCCTCACCTCTGCTGAGGTGTTTTGGATCTTGAACTTCATCGTTGACAGCTCTGTCAAGTTTCTTGGGGAGGGGGAGGTTCGTTTGAAGAGCTGATCACTGTTAACGGAACAGTTTTACTTGATGGAGCACGCTGGAAAGGAGAGTGTAGTTAATGTTTTCCATTGTTTCAGTAACTTCCTCCATTTTTAATAGACTTTTATGTCCTGCAGACATTGTGCTTTAACTGTTATACTGCACTGTTTGGCTCAGTATTGTGATCTGAAAGTACTTTGTTGTCTGCATTGTATAAAGACAAGTGCAAGTTAAAACTTCAGCCTCTCACTAATGATAAAATATCTCTGCGTTGATATTAAAAGACGCATTTCATTCTACTTGTTCTGGTGGCTTGGGCATGTATCTAGTTTGAACATCTGTTTAGATTCCTGGCTTTGTGTTCATTCCCTATAATTTGAAACCACCTCATTTATGTGCCTGTTTTACAAACAAACCAAAAAAAACCCCCAAAGAACCAAAAGCAAAACAAATTCCTCCCCAAGCCCAGCACCAAACAACAACAGCCCAAAACACATGCCTGTATGCAAAGCAACATCGACTTCTCTTTCCTCGAGGAGCAGCATCGGGAGACAGTTAAGATACAAACTAGAATAAATGTTTGGTTTTTTTAATTGCACAATTATGTTTTGTGGCAGTTGCCATGAAATAGATTAACAGTAATTCTGCTCAAGTGCTGATGGTAAATATGACGATACGGTGTCTAGAAGAAAATTTAAAAATGGAGATTTTTCTTGCTTTTCAAGATAGAATTTTAATCACACATAGAGGTTAGTGGTATGTCATGAAGAACATAGTAATATCTATGAACTTTATAGTTCATGACCTGAAGAGTTTTTGAAACTGGAATGAGAGGTTAAGGGAGGGAAGTTCCAAATTCAAGCTCCTGAGCGAAATAACTGACCTCTTTCAAGCACCGATCATTGGCCTCTAGGTCAAGGAAGGCTGCCAAGTGGTTTGCTGCTTTTTCAGGCGGTTGAAATCCTGACATTCTCATTAATACATTGATTGCTTCCTTGAGGAGAAAAAAAAAAAGTTGTAAAGGAAACCTTTAGGCTTCTTGAGTATGGATTTTAGTGCTGTCTGTTTTGTACCTGATTTCTTTGACTATTTTGAATCTGCATGTGAAATTTTGAGAAGTTATTATGTGTACTTTCAGTTGCACTCCGTGTTATCAGTACGGTTCATTTAACTTAAAAGATCTGAAATAATTATTCCAACTTTGGTAATTTTACTTTGTACTTCAAATATTAATGCTCTTTTTTTCCATCTGTGCATGAAATTTCACAGGCAAAGAAGATCGAGACACTTCTAGAACTCATTCCTGAGCACCTAGATAAGGAAATTGCATACCGTTACCTCATGAGATGTTATGGTAATGTACTCTTCTTGGAATGTTTTTTTAGTAAGAACTCTTGAGACATTAATAAAGGTCATGGATACCCTTAGAAAGGGAAGCTAGTTTCCAGTTTGTGCCACAGAGAGATGGGCACTTTTTCTAGGGGGGTTGTTGTTTAAGTTTGTTGGATCTGTATACTATCCTAGCCGAGAGGTTGGAGAAGCAACTGACTTGACCCAGGCCTTGAATCCTTTAACAAATGAAGCTGTATTAAAGGATAATGCTACAACAGATGCTAAGTATGGGCTTTGTGGGGGAAAAAAAATACATCCTCATTCATGGAGAGAACTACTGTAGAATTGATGATGACTTTTTTAATTAATCTAGCTTTTCACCCAAATTCTGTAGTAATTATATTGGTTCCCATTAAGTGTGTTTCAAAATCAGAAGTAACTACTTCTCAGTAATGTTCAAGAACCTTGTTACTAATGCATACTCTTTATACCTGTTTTAATTTAGCCTAAGTTAATATTCCAGATGCCTTCTTTTGGTTCTACCTAAATAGCTGATTTGAAACTGAGGTTCTCATGATGTAGTGTCTAACTTCCAGTATAGTATCACAGTACATTAGAGGTTGGAAGGGACCTCAAGAGATCATCAGGTCCAACCCCCTTGCCAAAGCGGGATAACCTAGGCTAGTCCACACAGGAATGTATCCAGATGTGTCCAGAGGAGACTCTACAACCTCACTGGGCAGCCTGTTCCAGTGCTCTGTCACCCTCACTGTAAAGTTTCTCCTCAGGTTGAGGTGAAGTCTTCTATGGCAGGCCCTGCCTCACCAACCTGATCTCCTTCTATGCTCAGGTGACCTGCCTGGATGTGGGGCAGCCTGTGGATGTAGTCTACCTGGGCTTTAGCAAGGCCTTTGACACCATCCCCATAGCAAACTCCTGGCTAAGCTGTCAGCCCATGGCTTGGACAGCAGCACTCTGAGCTGGGTTAAGAACTGGCTGGAGGGCCGAGCCCAGAGAGTGGTGGTGAATGGTGCCAGATCCAGCTGGCAGCCTGTCACTAGTGATGTGCCCCACGGATCAGTGCTGGGCCCCATGCTCTTCAACATCTTTATTGATGATCTGGATGAGGGCATTGAGTCGATCATCAGTAAGTTTGCAGGTGACACCAAGCTGGGGGCAGGAGTTGATCTGTTGGAGAGTAGGAGAGCTCTGCAGAGGGACCTTGCTAGGCTGGACAGATGGGCAGAGTCCAAGGGCATGAGATTTAACACATCCAAGTGACAGGTTCTACACGTGGGCCACAACCACCCCATGCAGTGCTACAGGCTGGGGTCAGAGTGGCTGGAGAGCTGCCAGGCAGAAAGGGACCTGCGGGTACTGGTTGACAGTAGTCTAAACATGAGTCAGCAGTGTGCCCAGCAGTGTGGCCAAGAAGGCCAATGGCATCCTGGCCTGCATCAGGAGCAGTGTGGCCAGCAGGAGCAGGGAAGTCATTTTGCCCTGTGCTCAGCACTGGTTAGGCCACACCTTGAGTCCTGTGTCCCCTTCTGGGCTCCTCAGTTTAGGAAAGATGTTGAGTTGCTGGAAGGTGTCCAGAGAAGGGCAAAAAAGCTGGGGAGGGGTTTGGAGCACAGTCCTGTGAGGAGAGGCTGAGTGAGCTGGGGTTGCTTAGCCTGGAGAGGAGGAGGCTCAAGGGAGACCTTCTTGCTGTCTACAACTCCCTGAAGGGTGGTTGTAGCCAGGTGGGGGTTGGTCTCTTCTCCCAGGCAACCAGCACCAGAACAAGAGGACACAGTCTCAAGCTGTGCCAGGGGAGGTTTAGGCTGGATGTTAGGAAGAAGTTCTTCCCAGTGATTGGCCATTGGAATGTGCTGCCCAGGGAGGTGGTGGAGTCACCATCACTGGAGGTGTTTAGGAAGAGACTGGATGGGGCTATAGGTGCCATGGTTTAGTTGATTAGATGGTGTTGGATGATAGGTTGGACTCGATGATCTCGAAGGTCTCTTCCAACCTGGTCTGGTCTGGTCTATTCTCTTTGTATTGCACACCACTGAAAAGAGCTTGGTCCCCTCCCCTTGACACCCACCCCTCAGATATTTATGCACATTGATGAGATCCCCTCTTAGTCTTCTCAAGACTAAACAGCTGCAGGGTTCTCAGTCTCTATTCATAGGGGAGGGGAGGTGCTCAAGTCCCCTGATCATCCTTGTGGCTCTCTGTTGGATTCTCTCCAGTAGGTCCTTCTCTCACTTGAACTGGGGAGCCCAAAACTTGACACAGCATTGCAGGTGTGATCTCACTTGCTTAGTAAAGTTCAAAGTGGCAATTGCTACCAAAATCGTTTAGCCTCACTTTCATTCACAGGTTTTATAAAGCAGAAAGCTACCCTTTTGTCATCAGCTCTGTACTTGCAGCTTTACACTACTACTAGCTTTTTACTGCTTCTACCTCAGTAAAAGTGTCAGAAATAGATTAATTTTTTTCAATATCCTTCCTTTCCAATTTCATGAAGAGATTGCAGAGTAGCAAATCACTTGCTCTGTTATACCCATACCAGTGGTTAGAGTGCATTCATCATACAAAGCCACACTGTATGTAAACAGATGATTGCTGTAGTTTCCTTAAAGCAGAGATGTATCTGGCATGTAGAAGTTCTAGGGGAGATGTTCACTCTATCAGCATGGAGAGTTTTAAAAGCAGGTCCCAGTTGTACTATACAAGCATCTCACCTCTATGAGACATGGAGTCCATGCCTGTATCAGGTAGACGAATGCACATCAGTTACTTGATCCACTCTGGGTCAGTTGTACTAGGGTTTGTGAATTGTTTTATTGTATCTTTATTAAGGAATTTAGGTGCTGCCCTACTCTCAGGATACTCCTAGATATTTACTGTATTCTGTCTCCTCAACGTGTATTGTGTACAGACCTGTTCACATGAACAGCAATGTAGCTCCCTCTGCCCCTCGTCCCTTCTCTTCTGTCTTTGCTATTTTATGCAGTGGCTGCATATGTTAGCTTCATGTGGCTGTTAAAATAAAAATACTTAGCACAGCTGAAGTTTCGAAGTCTGTGTTTAGGTTATGCTGTAGCCAAAATTTGTTATTGAAAAGATTTTGTTTGGTTTGTTTGTGGGTGGTTTGGTGTTGTGTTGGTTGGTTGTTTCTTTGTGTATGTTGGGGTTGTCTGTTTGTTTGTTTGTTTTTATTGGTGGTGGTGTTTGTTTTGTTCTTTTTTTTCTTTGGAGGTGGGAGAGATTAATTTTATTTATTTTGTTAATTTTACAATTAACAAGTTCTAAGCCATGATTTCTCGTTTTGGGCCAAGTCCAACCTCGCAGTATCATTTTGCAGACAACAAAGGCTTCTCCTGTCACATCCATTGTTGTTTTTAATTAGCTAGAGGAATGAAAGATATTACTATTACTACTCTTGGTTACTGTTGCTAGTTATCACAATGAATGGACAAATAAAATCGTAATTATGTGTTTAGCAAAAATACAGCAGAATATAGATGACAGCTGAAAGAGGTCTGATCATACACCAGACATCCATGAGTGAACAAATAGAGGGACATGTACTCCTTTCCTTGTCCTGAGATGCAGTTCACTGCCAGAACTAGATTTTCTTCATCTGCTGAGATGCATAATCCTTTGCTGTATACCTTCTAGGAAAAGCAAATACATAAAATCACATTTGCATAGTCCATTAAATGCACTCTAAGTATTAACTCTTTTTGTTTGTTTTCCATGCAGCAAATAAGTCCATTTTAAAGAGTTAGTAAGTTAATGATTTCTGTTAGATTGTCATTAAACTGTCACTTTGTGCAGTTTCTGCACTAGCCCCCCACATTCAGAAAGGAGTTCAGCCACTTGCCAGATGACAGTGGGAAGCTTTGTCATGTGAGAAAGGGCTGCAAGCTATCCAGTTCTGCATAATTGAAGCTTTTTGTTGTTTGGGGTTTTATTTGGCTGGGTTTTGTTGGTTGGTTTGTTTCTTTCTTATCTGTTGGTTTTGTAGCCTTTATGGTTGCAACAGTGCTGTTTCCAAATGTGAAACGTTAAGGTCTGGGACAGTTCCCATACTGCAGATATTTGCATTTTCCAAAACAACAAAATTAACTTAACTGGATGTGATGACCTACTTGTTGTTTACAAGGTGCTACGAACTGTTGTACTGCTGCTAGGACTGTGACCGGTTTAGGCTGTGCCTTTAAGAAAGAGACACTTTCTGAACACTCTGGCCGAATATTTTGGTATATAAATGAAAACAACGATATGCTAATTCAATTTCATTGGTGGAACCCGGCTGTAGGTTTTTGTTTAGTCTTTCAGTCGGGGGAGTCAGTCAGTCGTCTTCTTCCCCCTGTACTGTGAGCTGGCCTGCTTTTCTCCCTGAAGCAACAGCTTGCTATGCAGGAACGATTCTTGCTAACCAGATAAGAAAACTAACTTTGCATTCGCTTTGAGCTTTAACAAAGTTTTCCCCTTTTAATTACCTTCCTTTCTCTCTCTCTCTCTAACCCTTTTGGGAAAAAGGGGAGGTAGGGAGGGAGAAGGGAGCGGCAGGCCGAACCCCCTGGCCGCAGGGGGGGTTGGGGAAAGGCTTCCTGTATTACATACATTGCTGTATATTTCTGTATATATTGTAAATATTGTATGTTTTTGTACATATTCACTGCATTCCATATCTGCTTGTAAAATACAGCTTTCATCTGCTTCTCCGGCTGAGTTAGCTGTGGAATTCTTTTGTGTGTGTGGGGGGGGGAACCTTCCTACTCCACTACAAGGACCCAGAGGAAAATAGTGAGACTGTCAGAGGTCACTTCAGTTTCACATTGATGCTTCTCAAGCCAAGGATGCTTCTCAAGAGCAGAAATGCCCAATAATTAAGCATGAGTCTTCATAGAAGGAGGAGTTTCTTCCCTCTCACACTTCAGAGGAAGGAAAAATGTTACTGGTTACCTAAGTGTTGCAGCTACTGTTCAGAGGGCAGCTGCTAGAAGCGTGCAGAGTGCATAATTCCTTAGCTGACTAATTCCTTAGCTGCATAGAGCAAAAGAATCACATTCCATGTGTGCCAAGAACAGCCTCAGGTTGGCACCCTTGCTGCAGAATCCACCTCCTTGACATGCTGGCACCTCTTATTGGGAAAAGATTTTAGCTTGTCTATGTGGTTGGCCTTTACTGGTTAAGGGATTGATAAGAAAGAGTATAAAAACAGCCACTCTGGGCAATAGGCACTTTGTTTGGGGCTTCTCAAGGATCTTTGGTTAGGGACTTCAGTTAGGGATTCAGCTAGGGCATCAAGTGTGGTGAGTCTGTGCAGGATATACTCAGGACTTCTGTTAGCTGCTTTGTCTGTTAAGGGCTTCCAGGACTGCTTCTGTAAATGGGACTCTGAGACTCTGGGATGCAAGGGATTCTACAATGCAGTAATGGAGGTCTTCTGAAATTCTCTGTTCCCTGCATTTCTGGACTCTTATTGCTATACGGCAATGGGGTTTGTGCCTCCATTTGTCACCGAATCAGGGGCCCCCAAATCAGGGGAAGAACACCACCTAAGCAGTTAATGTTTGTAATAGTGGGTCAACAAATTTTTTTCCTACTCAGTAGGATGAATTGGAATTTTCTTAGTGTTCTAAAATGAGTATCTGACCTCTGGGATTTTTTTATTGCTTTAGATTATAGCTTCAGTGTAGTCAGTATCTGTAACTAACAATTGTAGTGGGCTGAAGCATTAACTTTTAAGCCAGACCAACTCAGTTAGAAGCAAATGAAGCTGTATTTACAAGCAAAACCTACACTCTACAATGGAATGCAATGAAGATGTACAAAATATACAATATTTGCAATATTATACAGATATTTACAATTAGAAAACAACACGAAACCCCCGGTTAGAAGACCAGGGAAGCCTGTTCCACTACCCCTCCATCCCCCCTGTACCAAGAGAGAGGAGTTGAGAGAGAAGCAGTGGGTTAGACTTATCCCAAGGTCAGCCAGAAAGCAGTTTATCTCCTGGGCGAAGCAATAACAGCCAAGATCAGAAGAGAAGAAAAAAGGAATGGGAATAGAAATGAAATGGGTAGAATTGTTATGATAAAGTTTCTCTTATCCCAGACATTTATGCAATGAATTTGTTTAGAATAATCTTTTGTTTTCCTTGTTACACCCAATAGTGATTTATTTATGTGTTTCCACTTTTCTACTCAAAATCTGCAGCCAAATTTTAAAGGCATAGCCCAAAACCACCGCAACAATATTCTGGCCTTTTTAAAGGGAATTAACTTCTGGTTTAGAGCTCTCACATGCTGAACTTTTGGATGACATTTGGGGTTGTTTACCATTTGTTTCAGAAAGAAAGATATGGTTGTGTGTCCCATATCCTAGGGTGCTGCGTTTTCACTGTATGCTTTCTACTCCTTTGCGGTTCCAGCACGTCCAACCCCAAATAAAAGAGGAAAGCTAGAATGGTTGTGTTCTCTGTTCTCCGGTGTGAATTGCCAGTAGATGATGAAGACTATCCAGAATATTTGGAATATTGTATATTAAAATATGTAGATTATGTTTTGGCAAGTAGTAGGAATGCATGCTGTAATGGAAACAGGTGAAACGAGGAACATTTAACAACTGGAGGGGGGTTTTGGTTTTGTTCTTCCCTCAGAATTGGATGAGGATGTTGCTTCTGTAAAGGCTGTGTATGAGAAAACTAAAGCGGAGAATATACAGCTGCACGAGCTATCCCTGAAATCTTTAGCAGCTTTTCTGAAGAAAGTAGGAGAGCCTGTCCCTTTCACTGAACCCCCTGTGAGTATTTCCTAATTAAGAAATAGATCTGCAGAATTGTGTATGTTCAGTCTTAAGAAAACAAATTGTATGAATAATTACATAGGGATTAGATCTCTGCAGAGACTCCTCAAAGGAGGTAGTGTGTGAAGTACTGTGTGTTGTAGGGAGCTGTAGTAATCTTGCATTGGATTTGACTTGAGGCAATAAAACCTCTTGGGGTTTATGATATTGGAATTACCTAATCCATATCAGGCACTCATCTGTGGGTGCACCTCTAAAATGTCCTTGGGGCATTTATCTAAGGAGTTGAACTTGAAAAGGCTTGTAGAATGTGTACTTGATTCTGGGAATTAGTTTTCATTAATTGCTTATTTTGTATCTCGTACCAAATCGGCTAGGCTGCTTTAGTAAGGTGAGATTTCAGAACTATGGAAATCATTTTTCATTTGCAGCTTTGCTTCTGGCTGCCTTCTCAACAGCTACATGCAACTGTGCAAATAAATCCTATTTGAGGGTTGCAAGTGGCATGGCATTAAATCTGTCCAGATTGTAAATACTTCTCACATCATTTCTTTGACTAATAGTCTACTAGTGCCATTTAAGCAAAGCAGATTTTAAAGGTTTAATATATTGTCCCTCTCCAAGCAAACTTTTATTGCTGTTTGCTAGCCTCCTTTTCTATTCAAAAATTAATGGTTTTTACGGTTCTCTAAAGATCTGATTATATGCTGTTTCTCTGTATTGCTTCATGATGTATGTGATTTTCTCTTCTTGTTTTATGAAGAATTGGAGAAAATGTTGGCATTGAGTATTCTGTTTAGCTTTTTAACAGCTGTGAAGGGTGGTTGGTTGTTTTTTTTCCTGCAACCTTGGAAGTTTGTAATCTGAATTTTTATTTGGACTGTGTAAATTTATAACCTAGAATGTAAATTTCCTGCATGTAGCTAACGTAAATTGAGTGGGGTTTTTCCCCAAAGCCACCAAAATTATTAATTTTATTATTATTTCCCTGTTCATTTTTTATCTACTGCAGCTTGGTCTTTGAAAACATTTTTTTTTTTACTCATTTTCAGACTGCAGTTAGGTATTGGCATTTTTAAAATTAAATTGGTAATACTATTGCATTTTGTAACAGAAGTTTCATTATGCAGTTTCTTGCCGGGTTTCCTTTTCTTCTCTCTGGTATTTCTTTTAATTGCACAGACTTCAATAAATATGCTGTTTTGCATGGCAGAATAATAGATGTTGCTTTTGTCAGGACATAAGACTTTGTTCAGTGTTAGTCACTTTTCAGGTGAAACGATATTGATCTTGTTTATTCCATTCTGTCCATAGGAGTCATTCAAGTTCTACGTGGAAAAGTGGAGGAAAAGACTGGACGCATCATGAGCAGCTTTCGTCGTTTACGACACGGTTCAATTCCTACATTCAATAAAAACATGAAAAACCATGCTGTATTGTATATTTTTATTATAAATCTGTTTGAACAACAGTTTCCAAGCTGCAACTGATAGAAACATTCATTAACAGAAATGCTTTTAAAATTGCTGATGAAATACCCTGACGCAGCTTTCTAAGGTATTTCTGCTTTAATGTGTTGTTAATTTGCTATAAATGCAACTGTATCTTGGCTCCCAACTACGTGTATATCAAGAAGAGTTGCTAGAGGGATATGTAACTGTAATTTAGGTAGACTGTCTTATCCTTTGTTATTCTTTGCCTGGTCAGTGTTCTTTGGAGCGAAAGTGGAAGGGTTAAGAACATCATCCTCAGGGTTCATCAGTATCTACACAGAAAATAAACATCCTTTTTTTAGGTTTCTCCTAAGTGTACTCCTCTTGTGTTAGTATCTCATTAAGGCATTTGATATTAGAGGCGAAGACAAAATACTTCTACCTTTTACTCTGGCTTGTGTGTTGTAGTTTTATAGCATGTTTCATTCTTAATGTCTCTTAGCACTTAGAATCCAAGTAATTTCAATGCATGCAAGAGCTACATACCCATAAAACCAGGCCTTTGTAAACCAAGCAGTGGCCGTTGTTTGCAGAGGTAGCAGGTGAGCACGCTTTGTTTGTATAGATGTGGGAGTAAGCCTGACGTCCTGACGTTTTGCAGGTCAGAGACCTAGGACTGTCAAAATAAGAAACAAACTGAAAGGTGGAAGAATACACAGAAACCGCATCCATTTTCTCAGAGAAGTGATGGAAACTCACGAGTGTGCAACAAATGCAGTGCCTCAAGAAAGTTTTAATGAAATTAAAGCTTTGCTTTGTGCATCTAATGCTGAAGTTGATTAATCTTTGCATATTTTTACTTAGTTTTGCCTGTATGCCGACACCTGTGTGTGCACAAGGTTTAGGCAAAATTTTGACACGTACAATAATCTGAATGTGTTAGAGTTAGAAAGACATTGGTACCTAATTTTTTTAGTGTAGCATTTCCAATTAATTAGCTGGTATGCCTACAAATGGATAGGAAATTCCTTCTGTGTTTGAAAGAAACGTGTAGCAAATCAGAGGCTGAGGAGTGGTGAAATTTGTTTTCCAAACAAACTGGATGAATCCTAGGAGTATCTGCTCCATTAGCGGTGTGGTTTTACAATGACCTTCATTACTTCAGAAGTGTAGATGACAACATACTGTGCCTGCTTGGCTCTTAATGGTCTGGCACCCTTTGTTCCTGGGTTTTCAAGATAAAGCATTAACATTTGAAATTTCATTCACAACCTAATGGTGGTGTGCCCTATCTGAAAGCAAGCCTAGGCAGTTCTCAGTTGATTCCATTTCACAAATGGAGATGTTTCTTTTTTCTAAAGCTACAGCTACATTACATGTATTTCAGTGTAATGGCAGCATAATTGAAGACTGTGTCAACTAGTTGGCAACCCTTTTCTCGTGCCACAGCTCTTGTTTTTAGAGGTCATCTCATAAATCTCTCTGTTTCGCAGCAGTATCTGTGTTCCAGTAAGTGAAGTCAAGTCTGAGCATAATGAAGCAGCAGACCTGTGTGGGTTTTGAAGAAAGTTAGCACATAGGATAAGGCAGAGAATATTATGTGAAGCCAACACTGGGGCATCACCAAGGAAGTTAGCAGATCTCTGGATCTTAACTGCTTTTTGATGTGGAGTTGGAATCTTGTGGTGTGTGGATTGAGTGAAACTGATTGTCAGGTGCTGCATCTGTTGCTGGGCTGTGCTGTGATACTGGCAGGTTGCATTTGCTGTCTGCTGCCTTTTGAGACAGAAAAGAAGCACACAGTGTCACAGCCAGATGGGATGCTGCATGTTGCTAGTAGCCATGCATGAGGTCAGACGATGCAGGGTTAGCACTAGTTAGTGTCTTATGTGTTTTTCTTCTAACTGGTTTGACTTGAACTCTTAATGGAATAATGCTGTATAATTTAATAGTTGCAACGGCAGACGTGGAAGCCTGTGACAGAAAAATACAAACTAATTTGATTTTAGCTCTGAAATAGTGCTTTGAGTGACTACATGGAAAGGTATGGGCTGAATGGATCAGCTGCTGAGCTGGTAAAAAAATCACTGAGGCACTGCAGGAGCGTTGGACCAAACAGTGCCAGGGTTTTTTTACTTGCAGAGAGAGGGTAGCAGGTAAAGGTGCTTGCTGATCTTTGGGTTCACTTCGGGCCTGGGTCCGCAGAGTCTTGTGGCAGAGATTACTCAAAGCGCAGGCAAAGGCTGCCATTGTGTGATCATGTTTCTGGTTTTCTGTTCCAGTAAATGTTTCCTGTAGAATTAAGGAATGATTACACAAGAGTGAAGTCTCTCCTGTCTTTAAAATGTGGAGCGGTGAGGGATTTGTGCCACTCTGGGACACAATCATGTCAGTCTGAAACAAGGTTATACTGTGAAGCTTTAGCAGAATCAGCATTTGTGCTGACTCCTAGAATACGCTTGAAATTACTGTATTTCTTGTGCATTGGTGTGCTGGGAGTCATTCAAGCATGAAGAAAAATGCAGCTTATAAGGCTAGCATTTCTTCACCACATAAGTAAGCAGTTTCACTCTCTATGTCTTCATATTCAAAGAAGCAAACCTGTAAGATGACAAAATGCAGAACGGCAGAGTTGCAAACTTGTCGTGATGATTTATTTGTCCAAATACCAAACAAACTCTGCCGTAGTCACCATAACGTGCACCCCTGTAAAGCAGAAAGTAATTATTTGCTAGTGGATAACTGGGATTGTGCAAGACCCAGGCCAGGTGCAGTGTCTGTGAGACAGGAGTGTGCTTTTCCAGAGGCCTTCATGGGAGCCTGAGAGTGTGCTGACATGAAATGACCTGACATGTTACTGTAGAAAGTCAATTGTGGGAGCATGTATATGATTGTATAATAGTGTGTCTAGATTGGGGTTGAGCGGCCTGGAAAAAGCTTACTGCTTGAATTGAGATATCTTAATCTCCTTTCTGTGCACTGCACCACAGGATGGAGTCCCCTCTTTTCCCCCACTCCCCTTGAGATAGGGGCAGGAGGTGGGTACTCTTCGATTTTGAGCTCAACATGGGAAAAATTCCTTATTAACTACCACGTATAGTCATTTTGCAGCATGATAATCATATGCTGTAGTTCTGTCCTTATCTACTAAAACAGCTCATTCAACTCATTGTCTCCTGAGACCCTTTTCTACATCAAGAAAGGTAGCTTTGTAGGTTAGTAACTCTCTCTAGGCTTTCCTAATATGTACCCATTTGAAAATGGAGTAGCTGAACCGATCATGGTTTGGATAGTGACAGCTCAGAAATTTTTATAGATTGAATGCCTGATTCAGCAGGATTCCAGCTGCAGTTCACAGTAACTAGGGAGGATCATAACAGTGAAGGTAGGATCAAGGGTGCACATATTGGCAGAGAAATAGACTGGCAGCCTGTTGACCAGAGCACTACTGCATTTATTGCTTTTCTCCGAGCTGTGATACTTCTCAAGGCTTCAGGAGCACATCAGAGGAGGAAGTAATGGATGTGACCAGGAGTTTTTGCTGTTCGGTGTGAGAACTATGCCAGCATCTAGAATGAAGGTCCTTCTTCCTCCTCCAGAATATTGTTATTATAAAGGGGATGACAAAAACCGTGAGGACCTAGAGAAACCCCAGACTGTCACTGAATTTGGCTTTTGCAGCAAAGATTTCTCTGCATTTCTTCAAAATGATTCTCTTAGTTCCTGTGTGTAGCCAACTGCAAGAGAGATCTGTTTTCCAGAATGGTTGCATCTCTGTTGGTTTGCCAGTACTTGTGTGAATCAATAATGAGAGGCTAATGTCATCCCAAGAGCATCTTTCTGACTAAGAGTGTGCAGATCCTCAGCTACAGGAGCGAAGTCGTGGGTTTCAGTTAGGTATGGAAATAAGAGCACATCTGGAAGCTTGAGGTTTGAGTTTTCTCTGCTGTTTCCTGTAATAAAACAAGATAAACTGTCTGGTGCAGTGCCTGCTATAGACAGTTTCCACATTGATCTACTTTCAGATAAAGCTGTTAGTGGAAGGTTTCTCTCTGATACTCTTAAACCTCTATATTACAATTGGCTGATGCTTCACAATTTCCCATGTGACTACCCTTACAACACTGTGATACAGCAGAGGTAGCTATAGAATTACTATTTGCGGCAGCCACAGCTCTCAACCCCTTTGTAGTTCAGTATTTCCTGTAATGTCACTCTCCAAAGCACCCAATGAACTCATGGTTCAGAAAGCAACAAACCCGAGTGTCTTGCAGAGAAAGGGGTGAGTCTTGAGTAGCATCAGCAAATTTAATTCTCCATTTTACAAGTACTTTGCGTCTTCTGTTTTCACGTAGTCTGTGAGACCAGGTGCTCGTGGACTGGCCACTAAAAGGAGGACAGAAGCTCTCTTGCAGCCCCTGCCCCTTCCCAAAAGGAGGAGAAAGGGAAGAAGAGAGACTAAAACCACTGTAATGAGAATAATAAAGTGAAATGCATGCAAAACAAGTACTGAGCCCAGGCCCTCTGCTGACAGTCACCATCACACTGATGGAACAAAACCAGAAATGGGTAGGTTCAGATTGGATGTTAGGAAGAAGTCCTTCCCCCTGAGGGTAGTGAGACACTGGCACAGGTTGCCCAGGGAGGTGGTGGAAGCCTCATCCCTAGAGGTTTTTAAGGCCAGGCTGGATGTGGCTCTAGTGTGAGGGGTCTCAGCCCATGGCAGGGGCGTTGGAACTGGCTGATCCTTGAAGTCCCTTCCAACTCTGACAATTCTGTGATTCTGTGCCACAAGTCCCATACCAGACTCAGTGGCAGATGGGAACCAGACTCAGGAGCTGGATTTTGGAAATCATGAACTCATGGGACAGAATTGAGAGCAGAATGGTCAAAGTCCTCAGACACCAGCCATTGAAAAAAGAAAACTAATTTTGCCCTCATGATCCCTCAGCCCTATACCAAATGAAATGGAATACCTTGTCGGTCAGTTTAGGACATTTCCTCCCTGCAGCTGTGCCCTTTTACTGTGCACTCCCAATGAAGCACACAACAGTTAGCAGTGACCTTGGTCCGCACACCAGTCCTGGGTACTAGCTAAAGATCAAGCATTGTCACTGCTAGAAATAGACACTGTGAAAACACCCTGGTAGTTTCAGAAAGTGCAGATCTGCAAAGTGGAGTTATGGGAAGAGTTGTAGATGGTGGAGAGGAATCTTCAGGGGCGAAAACAGCCTGGACTGGACAGAAAGCAAGTGTGTGTGGACAGAATGAGGTTAGGCTGGAAGGAAAGCAGATGTCCGTGGACAAGATGAGGCTGGCCAGCCAACCTCCTTCAAGGTTTGATGAAGGCTCTGAGAGGCTGTTTTGCCACACAGTGAATTTTTAATTTGTGGGAGAGGGGCTGTGAATAGAACAGACCAGAGTGGAAAAGACCTTCGAGATCATCGAGTCCAACCTATCACCCAACACCATCTACTCAGCTAAACCATGGCAGCGATCGCCCCATCCAGTCTCTTCCTAAACACCTCCAGTGATGGTGACTCCACCACCTCCCTGGGCAGCACATTCCAATGGCCAATCTCTCTTTCTGTGAAGAACTTCTTCCTAAGATCCAGCCTAAACCTCCCCTGGCATAGTTGTCAAATACAGGATTGCTGTGAAAGAACTCTGAAGGGGTTGGAATTACTGGAAAATAGCAAGGTGGGTGGAATTGGAGTTGGTGTTGTGGGTGGCAATAGCAAGACAAAGCTAACAGCTTTGGTGTGATGCCTTAGACCTGGTTGTAGCAGGAATGAATGGCCGTGAGGGGAAGGAGCAGCACTCAACTTACTGGCAGTCACGGTCGATGTTACACCACTGTGGATTTTTGCCTTTCTCAGGGTTCCTACTGTCTCCTCAACCACTTAAGTTTCACTAGAGAAGAAAGCAGTGGCAGCAGCAAAGGCTGCCAAGGTTGGATTGTCTTTTTAAGCCCAATTCAATGAAGGGGAGGTTGTGAAGGACTGATCAGAGCTGCTCAACCAAAACTGGTCCGCTCATGCCTTTTTGCCGTGAGGAGGCACAATGGTAGTAGTTGTGGGTAACTGAAGAGATAGGAGCAGCATCATGTGCCAAAAATCCCGAGGGAACTTTGTTCCAGCAGCAGCATTTTAAGCTTTGCTCTTCTCAAATGTGAAAGCATCAGTAGAAATAAGCACATTAGTGTAATTTAGGGTGGTTCTGAAGACAAGTTCAAGTATGGGACAGTATTTAGTACTGGGGCTGTTAAGATTGCTTTGTGCATACTGGTACTGAAGTTGCAGCCTGAGGTGAGGCTGTAACTGAAGCCGCTCTGTGAGGCTGCTGAGCCTGCCACCTGCTCTGAAGAACACTCTGCCTCAACTGAAAATAAATCAAGCAATTAGCCTTGATACTTGCAGAGGTCCCTGGGATTTCCCTCTGCCTAGTTTAGCTAGTAGCTTGAACAGCTCATACATGGAGGTAGCTCTACTGTAGATCTTGACCATCTCTAGTAGCTGTCCATTTTTAGGGCCCTGGGAATCCTCTGAAAACTGAAAATAAGATGGGAAGCATTATGCTCGCTGTAAGAACTGCTAGGAGCTGTGTATCTGTAGGCTCTGCTTAAGTATTTTTTTTACATGATGATTTCGTTGACTCACTCTATATTTCAAACATTAATGTTCACAGTAAGAGCTAGTAATACCATGTGTTGCATCCAGTTAGCTGTTCAGCATTCCAGGGAGGAGAGAACAATCCAGATCAAGTGTGAGAGATGAAAATAAAAGTGTAATGTTAAATTAATCTCTTTTAAAACCCTCCATTTTACCATCCTTTGTATAGTTTTAATGAAAATTGTATTTTCCATCATCTATAGTACATATAAAACATTGTCCTCCAGTTGTTTTTATTCCCAGGAATAATATTTCTGCATTTTGAGTGTCTTTCTCACTGTCACCAATAACATTATAAATGTGTCTAAATTCAGCAAGTAAAAACAAGGTTGAAAACTCTGTTTTATACCACTAGCTGCGGGGGTATGAAATTATGGTAATTTGTGGCTTCACTATTGTCAGTCATGTTCAAGAAATTTTTTTCCAGTGGAAATTTATCACTCACCTGGGACTGAGCTTACTACAAATCTGTGAGGTCTTTTTCTAATACAAAACCACTGAGGAATTCCCTATGAAATATTTTAAACTAAACATACTCACCTTTCTGCTGTCTTGCTTTTAGAGGGACAAACCTGAAGCAATTGTATCTAAAGCGTTTGGCAGTTCTGAGCTCTGCTATAATTAGCATGCTTTACTAGGTAATAATACTTGGCCAAAATGGTTTCTTACATGCTCACTAGTAGGAGTTATGGGTTCTTGGGGAAGGCAGGGAAGCAGGTACAGCTAGTGATATGTCTGACCAGAGCCACTTAGCACACAATTATTGTGGGACTGGTGGGATCTTGCCAGGTTTTTGGATGTTCCGGCTGGCCTGAAACACCCACACAGGTCTTTGTAGGGTGACAAGTCGTGCCTGTATTGCTAAGAGTCACAAGCCAAACAGTTTATTAAACAGTTGTATACCAAGGGATGCAAAAATGTTTGGTGCTCTGCTTCTCTCAGCTGAGACCAGTCTCCTGAGGTGCTGACTTGGTATCCCCTGGGAGGACAAAGTAGTCCAGGAAAGCTGGACATTCCTCAAGAGGGAAATCATCAAGGCACAGAAGACAGGTCAGCAGGGCCAAAGACTGGCTTGGCTAAGCAGAGAGGTTTGGCTAGAACTCGAGAGGAAAAGCCAAGTACTGGCTCTGGAAAGAGGGGCAGGCTCCTCAGGAAGAGTATCCTCTTGCGAGGATATGTAGGGAGAAAATTAGAACGGCCAAAGTTCAACACAAATTCAATCTAGCCAGTGTCTTTAAAGATAATAAAAAGAGCTTTTATAAGTATGTTAACAGGAAAAGAAGGAAAAGACTGCACTGCTGAATGGCTGCTTTGCCTCAGTAATTGTTAATGACACCAGTTGCTCCATGAGCATTCAGCCCCTGAACTGGAAAACAGGCACAGAGAGCAGAAACTAGCCCCCACAGTCCAGAAGGAAATTGTGCCACTATTGTGCCACTTAGATGTGCACAAGTCCATGGGACCAGATGGGACCCACCCAAGGGTACTCAGGATGCTGGCAGATGTGCTCACCAAGGCACTCAGCATTATTTGTCAACAGTCTTGGCTAACTGGGAGGTCCCAGTTGGCTGGAGGCTGGCAAATGTGATACCCATCTACAAGAAGAGCCAGAAGGATGATCTGGGGAACTGCAGGCTGTCAGTCTGACCTCAGTGCTAGGAAAGGTCATGGAGCAGGTCACCTCGAGTGCCATCATGTAGTGCTTACAAGACAACCAGCAATAAGGCCCAGTCAGCAGGGGTTTATGAAAGGCAGGTCCTGTCTGACTCATGATCTCCTTCTACAACAAGGTGACCTGCCTAGTGCATGAGGGAAGTGCTAGGGACAGTGTCTATCTGGACTGTAGTAATGCCTTTGACACTGTCTCCCACAGCATCCTCCTTCAGAAACTCGAGGCACAAGGCTTGGATAAGTGCACCCTGCATTGGACTGAAAACTGGCTGGATGGCCAGGCCCAAAGAGTGCTGGTGAATGGTGGTGAGTCCGGCTGTTGCTCCATTACTAGTGGTGTCCCCCAGGGATCAGCACTGGGTCACAACAACCCCATGGTAAGCTACAGACTTGGGCATGTGTGGTTGAAAGCTGCGACTGAGAGAGGGACCTGGGGGTATTGGTTGACAGTTGATTAATATGAGCAAGCAGTGTGCCCAGGTGGCCAAGAAAGACAATGACGTCCTGGCTTGTATTAGAAACACTCTGGCCAGCAGGGACAGGGAGGTGATCATCCTCCTGCAGTTGGCACTGGTGAGGCCACACCTCGAGTACTGTGTTCAGTTCTGGGCCTCTCACTACAAGGAGGACACTGAGGTTCTGGAGCATGTCCAGAGAAGGGCAACAAGCCTGGGAAGGGCCTGGAGCACATGGCCTATGAGGAGCATCTGCGGGAGCCGGGGTTGTCCAGTCTAAAGAAGAGGAGGCTGAGGGGAGACCTCATCACTCTCTACAACTACCTGAAGGGAGGTTGGAGCAAGGAGGGGACCAGCCTCTTCTCCTTGGTGTCAAGCAGTAGGACTAGAGGAAATGGTTTCAAGCTGCGCCTGGGTCAGTTCAGGCTGGATGCTAGGAGATATTTCTTCACAGAAGGGGTTATCAGACATTGGAACGGTCTGCCCTGGGCAGTGGTGGAGTTGCCATTCCTGGAGGTATTTAAGCCGCATGTGGACCTGGCGCTTAGGGACATGATTTAGGATTGACCCTAAACTGGGCTGGATTGGATGATCTTTGAGGTCTCTTCCACCCAGATGTTTTCTGTGATACTGTGACTTACCCACCTGGAGATCCAGCTGCTGTGTAATGTAACGCCCTGCAGTTGATGACCACTAATCAGAGCAGCACGTGTCCTGCTTTTCAAAGCTTTCAGTTTGTGCAACCCCTTTTGCTGTTGCCTGATTTGAAAACCGATTCTTTTCGCTTTGTGCCTTTCTACAGTTAGCTGAAGCACTTCCACAGAGCGATTAGCTAGTTTTAACTAAGAATAGTAGAAGATTTGGGTGTTTATTGAAAAGCAATCATAATAATAAAGATCATCATAATAATAAAGATAATAGTAAATATAAAATATAATAATATATATAAAATACATATAACATATAATAATATAATTATAAAGATAATATTCAGTTATTTTAGGGTATCATAGTATCATAGTATCAGTCAGGGTTGGAAGGGACCACAAGGATCATCTAGTTCCAACCCCCCTGCAGGGACACCCCACACTAGATCAGCCTGGCCAAAGCCTCATCCAGCCTGGGCTTAAACACCTCCAGGGACGGGGCCTCAACCACCTCCCTGGATAACCCATTCCAGGGCTTCACCACTCTCCTGGGAAAGAACTTCCTCCTCACATCCAGCCTGAATCTCCCCACCTCCAGCTTCATTCCATTCCCCCTAGTCCTATCACTACCTGATAGCCTGAGAAGTCCCTCCCCAGCCTTCCTGTAGCCCCCTTCAGATACTGGAAGGCCACAATGAGGTCACCTCGGAGCCTTCTCTTCTCCAGACTGAACAGCCCCAACTCCTTCAGTCTGTCCTCACAGGAGAGGTGCTCCAGCCCTCTGCTCATCCTCATGGCCCTTCTTTGGACACCTTCCAGCACCTCCAGATCTCTCTTGTAATAGGGGCTCCAGAATATTCTCCAGGGTATACTCCAGGGTATTCTTCTCAGCATTGTGACTTCAACCACGAGAAGGCTGTTTACTTGTGTCAGGGAGGAGCTGCCTGTGGAGGCTCGACTGGCAGGGCGGTGGGGCTACAATGTGTAGATTTATGGTCAGTTCTGGCTTGCTCTCTGACACACAAAGGCTTTTTTTTTTTTTTTTTTTTTTTTTTTTTTTTTCCCTCTTCTTTAAAATTTTTAATACTTTTCTAAAATCTTCTCCCGGGACCTAGCAAATGAAAGCAAGTGGAGGTACTGTCTTGAGGAATGATGATGATGTTAGCTGTTAACTAATGTGATTGTGTATCATTGCAAGTCACTGGGAATTTATTGCAAATTATGTGCTTCGTGCACTTTACTTTTGACTGTTTATAAATATTCATAGATTTCCAGCTGCTCTGTGTTTGCTTGAAAATTCAGTACTGAAGTAGCAGATTACTATCTTGTAGGCTAATTTACTTGTATACAAAACACAAATTTCTTTGGAGGTAAGTGATATTGTTTACTCACTGTATGGGTTCTGGCCAGTACTTTAACATTCATGCCTCTAAACCCACTCGATGATTATGAATCATTAAAGTGAGGCAGAAACATTACTGAGATATGCTAGGAATCTGATTAGATGCTTAAAAAGGAGCTAAAGATCCAAATGTGTTGTCACTGGGAGATGCTGGGTTTGAAGCCACGATGTGAAGGTTGAGGGGGTCTCTTAAGTTGCAGTTTTTAGCATTGGAAGTACTGGAAATACCTAGCTGCGACTCTGACAGCAAAATAATGCCAACACCATTTGCAATTCAAAATAACCCTCCATAAGTTTGATTTAATGACAAAATAAATCAAACATTTTTCCAAATAATTATATAAATTGGCAGCAGTACTTTTATAAATTATGGATCTGAATTGCTTTTTAAATGTTCCCTGGGAAAAAAATAATAATTGAGCTAAGTATTACAGTTGTGTGTGTGTGTATATACACAGGTATATGTAATCTAGTCACACAGATACCTCAACGTATAGACTAATATGGAGACATCCACGTATATATTATATATATTTGCTTTTTAAAGCTTGTCAGTTCTTGAAAGGGTTAAGCAGTTTTAAAATTACCTCAACCCACTGCTTAAACATTGTTGCCTTAATTAATAGCTGCTAACATATGAAGGGCTTGTCTTGGCTCTCAGAGTATAAAGCAGAAAAAAAAAGCAGCATGTCACAGAGCTCCATGTACACTGTTTCTTGTCTACTGCCATTAACATGATGTCTAAAATTTGAGAGGTTTGTTATTTATGGTACAAGTGGATGTACCAACACCTGCAGTATCTTGCCCATGGAATCTCCTTGCAGAGTGTATTGGATATGATTTTATGATTATTTTTTTCTCCTAAAGGACTATCGGGGGGGGGGGGGGTTGTGGGGTTTTGGTTTGGTTTGCTTATTCATTTAAAGGGATAGCTATTTATACTTGTTTAGCATTTCTGAGTGCGTTTTGCAATGAACAAATATGGGATGAAACTTTGAACATCTACTTAATTTCTTTTATCTGTAGTGAAAGCTAGTCCTTTCCAAACAAGGTTAGAAGTGGTTTGGAGGACTGCCACTACCCACTACCAAATCTGCACAGCAGTGTTGCTATAATCCGTTTCTGGTACTGAATGAGTTTGTCCCTTTTTCCCAAGCGAAGAGCCTGCATAAACGTGGAGGGGACATTGGGGAATGCTTTCCCACTTCTCCCTCTACTAAGTAATAAAGGCAAATTCTTACCTATTTCTTTACAGATAAGATACTATCTCAGTACAGAGAGGTGGTGAAACAACACAGTTCTGTTGTACACACAGTACTTCATAGTATCCATGTGAATAGCACGTTTTTTGGTTGGTTTTGTGTGTGTGTGTGAGGATTGTGTGGTTTTGGGGTTTTGTTTTGGTTTTATTCTGTATTTGATGGATTTTCCTTACTAATGTGGTGCTTCTGTTTGATGTATGTACAGACTGAAACCCCATAGCCTGTTGCAGTTAGGTCATGCACCGGGCAGTTCAGATAGCAATTGGGCAAAACAATTTGGAAACTCTGCAACCAGTTAAGCATGGTGCCGTTTCAAAACCAGGTTTTTTTCACTGACTTAGTTGCTTGCAGTAGCAGGGACTATGATTTACAGCTGAGGAGATCTTTTCCAAACCTGGCCTGGGCAGATACAGGAGATCAAAGGCAGTAATGGGTGAATCCTTGGCACAGCAGCATTGTTGGACTGGCTGGCAGCATGCTACTCGACTGGCAGACCTACCTTAGCACACAGTGTTGGAATCTGCATGAAACTAAATGCTGGTGGAATGGACAATATTATATATACTGCCTATACTATATGTATATAGTGTATATATATGCTGTCTTGCAAATACTATATATACTGTCTTGCTTGTGATCTTTAGTCTCTGTGCTGAGATTGTTGCAGACTGCTGTAACTGCGTGTACTGGTACAGGGAGTGCAGGCAGGAAAGCACACCAAGTTGTTGCTGACACAGAGGTGTCTAAGGAAAAAGCAGCAGCTACTCTGAAACTTGGAAAGCAAAGCTGTGCTGAAATTGAATTACAATGTTTAGCCTTGGGTAGAACTTGCAGTTAGATTTCTAGTCCCTCACCGCAGATGATTTGCTTTTTGGTTGGGTTTGGGGATTTTTTTGGGGGGGGTGGGGGGTGAGGGCTGGGTTATTTTTAGTAGCAGCTTCGCTGTAGAAGCAGGAAACCTTGTCACACATAGCTAGCATGAAGCAGGACGTGAACTCAGAATCCAAAGCATACAGCATGACCTTCGCTGGCTGAGAGGTGCGTATTTCCCCCTAAAGTTGTACTGTTTTTCAACTCGTGGTAGTGTGAGTGGGGCAGGTTGTGTGTCATCCACCCACTCTTCCTTGTCCTCTTTTCTGTACACAGCCCCATGGCATGCTATTGTTAGGCATGAATGCTAATTGCTGGTATTTCAAGGCTCCTATCTTCTTATTGCTAAAGCCTGTAACAATAATCACAGCCTAAATTCCCCATCTCTAGGCATCAAGGAAACAAGATATGATCATAGGCAGTGTGCAAGTGTAATTGTAGTATATAGAATGTGAGCTTTTTCTGTGTAAACACAGGCCTGGCCACATCCTATGATAGCTCTTCCTACACTCTGTACCATGGCTGTTCCTAGGCTCACCGCTCAAGTACCCATTATGTATACATCCACCCTTGTCATAACACCACCTCTGAAGCACTCACACCGTTTGGTCCTGCTGCATAATGTTAAGAGGGTGGAATTTTAAATTGAAAAAGGCTGTTTAAGTAATGTCAGTAGCGTGACTAAATTCACAAAAGGAAGGAAATTCGAAGTTAAGGCTATGGTATATTCTTATCTAGATGCCTGAAGATTTCTGTGCATGACAATATGCCCCTAAAATTCAGAGCTGTCCCTTATGTCTTTGATTTCTCCCATTGTCTCTCTCCTTTTTTTATTAAACATCAAAGTGAATTCACAACAGAGAGTCAGCCTAGAATTTAATCCTCTAAATATCTTGAAAATAGAGGTTTAGACTAGAAGTAACAATCTATACCCTTAAAACTTCAGCGTAATATAAAAGAGAGTCTAATCACAACAGATCATTACAAAAAGGGTAAACCACTTAAAAAAATTAAGTGTCTTAAATATAATAAAAAGGAATAATTAAGAATCAAACAGGAAGCTGCTATTCTGACAATTTAATGGTGCTGAATTGGACTGAAAGAATTGGCTTTGTCCTTCAAAGGCAGTGAAAATCTGATATTTTCAAAATGGAACTAGGATCAGATCAAGGGTTTTGGTTTGGTTGGTTGGTTGTTTTGTTTGGGTGTTTGGGGTTTTTGTGTGTGGCTGTTTTTTGTTTGTTTTGGGTTTGTTTTAAAAACAAATGCAGCAGGATCAGAAAGAAATGTGAGAATTCACCTTAGAGGAACCTCAGAGTGTCTCGGGTTCCTACTATTGCCTGAGGCTGAAGCTGTTTACTCTATCAGACCCGCTTAACATCTTTAGACTATGGTCTTCTTGGGAATGTATTTAGAACATGGAACCTGTGGCAGCTAATATGGCAGTCCTAATTGCCAAATACAGTAACAGAAGATCGATGTTCTTTCATTCTTACTTCAGGGATTAAAAAAAATATAATTACATAATAGTATTGAGGGCATTCTAGGTTATTAATACTGGGAGTTTTCCACTCTGTGCAACATGTGAATTAAAGTGAAGCAGACGATGTGCTTTGGGTCTTTGTATACAGGCACAGAGAGATGCATCCAAACATTTCAAATCAAGCAAGCTAATCTTACAAAGGACTCGCAACCGTCAACCTCATTGTTGCAATCACTTTCCACGACTGTGTGTGAGTTACAGGCATTTAATTACTGCTGCTCCCTTTCTGAGTATTTGTGTCTTATGGCTGAGCATAGCTACGTGCACAATTAAAAGAATTTAATAGATTGTATCATTAGCTTTTTAATTACTGGAGGGGCACGTTGGTATTTTCTACCTGAGAATCATAGCTACCAACCTTGGCAAATTGCTGTGGTTTGTATTGCCCTGGGGAGAGACGTGATTAACAATCAAACGTATTTATACTGTAAAAATAAATCTGAGAAGGTGAGATAAAATTACCTGTTGCAAGAAATCATTTACCAAGCGAGTTGATACCCATTTGGGGCATCAACAAAATCTAACTGGACCACAAAGGCAATGCCTTAAAACACAGAAGCAATTAGGAACAACACAGAACAGGTAATAGTTGTATTTTCCATCCTTTTGTATCCTCCTGAAGCATCAGTGAATTCTTTGGTGTTGGTTTCCTCTGTACTGTTCTTATGAGTTCTGAAATGTTACACATGATGCAGAAAGTAGTGTTTTGTGTGTGCTGATCCTGTTCTCTCAGAGCTCTCTCAATTAAGTATGTGATCACTCTATGTTTAAAGTTTGTGGACTGAAACATCAGCTGGGATAAGTCCTTTGAAATTAAAAGCCCATATCTGAGAATATTTCAAGGCATGGGGAACTCACAAGTGTCTTGTCACCTATAAAACCCGTACACCAGGCAAATAAAAACCACCCCAAAACCCACCCGCAGGCTGAAGCCCCAGTTTCTTGCCGGGTGTGTGGAGGCCGCTGCCCTGCCGTCCCACTCCTGGTGTTCTGCTGCCATCCTGTGGCGAGCTGGGCTGGCGACACCCGGCGCTCCCGGCGGGTGCCTGCTCTCCCTCGGGTGGTCACGGAGGTGACCAAAAATAAGCTTGTGGTCTCTCCCCGGTTTCTTGCGAGGGATGCTGTAACCTGCTGCCTCCTCTGCGTGGTTTGCTGTTACCAGTTTTGGTTTGGTTTCTGCTTGATGAACCGCAGAGATAAGTAGTATAAAAGCAAGAAGCTGCCAACGATGGCGGTAAGAATGAGATAGCTCACATAGAGAGGATGGGAGTCCAGGTCCAGAGACCGAGTGACCTGTAATCATGAACAACATAATTGGGAATGGACACACAATTTTCGTGCTGGATCTGTGATGTGTGTTTCTGATGTGAGCTTCCTTGGTCCCTGACACCTTTCCCCTTGGTTTCCGGCTGGGTATGACATTCAGAGTGGTTTGGTAGCTGGTTACAGCCACACTATGTCTAGTGACTGGTGTTTCAGAAGAATATAGCTCAGCTTCTGAGCGAGTTCAGCAAGCATGTAGTTGGGGCTTGCATGGAAATAGCTGCCCTTTATTCTTTTCTTCCACTAAAAACAAAGATATAAGAGGAGTGACCGCTGCAGGGACATCTGTAAGGGACACATTTCAAACATGCCGGCTACAGCGTGACTTCACGCACCAATTCAGGGCCACTGAAACCGAGTCCTACATCATCTGCTTAATTACATCAATCGCAATCTAAGTGGTTATCAAAAGTTTGTGGCAAATTTTACTGGTGACTTACAAGTTTCCCAGGTATTTGAAAAGTGATATTTCCCACAGTTGCTTCATATGTGGTGTCAGTGAACTGAATTTGCATCATGCTTTGAAAATTCCATCTGAGGAAAGAGATTTTAGAAAACCAAGATGGAACTGGAAAAAAAAAATGGCAGAAAGAAATAATTTGACACACATACAGATAAGACCTCAACAGCTACTGTGTTCCTGCTAAATGCAGCAGGTTTGTCTAATCTCTTGACAACTATAGGTTCTAAAGATATACAGTTTATTAGTGGACATAATGGCAATATACTTGATACTGTTAGGTGGGCGTGGAGAATTATGAGAGCTAATATCCACATCCATCAAGTTCCCACTGGTCAATTAAGTCTCACTGGTGCTCAGTCTTTCTCTACTGAACATTATTCTTTTTACTGAAAAATTTAGCAACCACATAACTCATTTCACTAGTGCTTTTTTGACAAAACTTTGTGTTTCCTCATTCTCAGATGAAGAAACCGATGTAAAATGAACCGTCTGCTTCATCACCACCCAAGAAGATACTTGCAAAGCTGAGTTTTCCTACGTAAGGTATGTTCAGCCTCACAACAACCAGGCAGTACTGGAAGCCATTGATGTTTCAGTTTGGAGGGATGGTGGGAGCTTTGTCTTACCTGTCCAGAGGTTTGCCAGGCTTACCACAAAGCCACCACTCAGGTAGAATGATGTGAAAAGGACGTTGCCAAGGAAGGCTGAGAGCTGTAACGTTGGCAGCAGCGCTGCCACCCAAAGTGCCATAGCACGGGCACTGTACACAGCCAGCCACACTGAGAGGAAGTTCAGCAGGAAGTGTGCTGGTTCAGGAATGAGGTTTGCCAGCCAGTAGATGGGTATTCCGTATATTATAACAAAAGCACAGTGTTCTGGGAGCTCCCCCAAAATCTGTTCAGGAGGGGAGGAAAAAAAAAAAAAGTGTAATGATAGTTACAAAAGCACTTGGCATACACCTTGATGTACTTAGGGGCTCTTCAGGAAAACTACAACACATACTCCCTTAGAATGCAATCATCTCTCTGTTAGGTGTTTCTGCATGTCACTGACAACAGTCCACAGCAGAATTTGAAATCCTTACTAGTTTTTCCTCCAGCTGTGACAATTCCTATAACAAATTGAGAGGATTCTTGTTACAGATTAGATGTCTTGTTTTGCTACAGTTTTGGCAGGTTCTGAAAATTCAAGACACTTTTCCTGAGAACTGGTGTGTTTGTTAACAATAACATAGTTACCGAAGCACGGCAATGCATGTTTTGTCCAAATTTAGTTGAGCCTAGTGTGAGATCAAATTTGAGACAAATTTGGCTGCTGGGTCACTGCCCTACCCTGTCCCAGAGTGGGTCCACTTGGTAACTATTTCACTCATTGTAAAACAAAAACATGCATAGGATTTTCCAAATTACCTGGAGATGTGTTTGGAGAGTATTACGATTATTTTTTCCAAAGGAGGTTGCTACTATCCTCTAATACTAAGGTTGTAAAAAATGGCATCAATTTTTCTATGAATAATGTGCAATCTTTGTGACACAACGCAAAGAATATTTTTCTCTGGCAACCACTAATAAGCATTTAAAATCTTAGGCAGAAATGGAAACCTAAATTACAGATGCCATGGCAGGCAGAACTCATCTAACAGTGGCAACATCACAAAGAAGGGATTGTTCTAAAACCTTGTGAAAAGGAGAATGTAATTTTTTTTTAAGTTCTGAATGTATTTCCAGAAACTCTGTCTCTCTGTGTGCTTAATACAATTGCCTTTCCCTGACCAGCACAGGCCCAAACGACTGCTGGAAATGTCACATTTATAATTTCTGATTTACATTTGCTTTAGTGTTAAACATTAATGTTTTGCTGGGCAACTCAAGACACAATCAAACCTTCCAAGATCTCCAGCGTGTGGAATATGCAGGTGTGTAAAACTGTCTAAACACTCAAATTTGACGTTGAGATTTCCCAAATTTCTACAACCCAGAGAAAGATTCTTCTGTGGCCATTCTGCAGTGGGGTCTCAGCCATGATTTATGGCAGCAGATTATAGTAGTGTGAGGTTTTAATCCATTAATGCCAAGGCAGCAAGATGGATAGCCTTAGCTGGCAGAAACAAAAGAACAAAGTCTGATATGAATGTGTTCATTTATACACAAGGCATTGGTTTGTTTGTAGCTTTTAATGTTAAAGCCAGCTGTTTGCATTTCCTGGCAACAAGCCCAATTACCTTAGCAAAGAAATACGGGCTAACAGAGTACATGCCGTCTTCCAAGTCGTGGTAAAGCATAGCTCTTTCCGAATGACCTGCAGGGTACACAAACAGTTGGGTTGCGTCCTAGGATTGCACTGATAAATGCCATTTTAAAAAACTGATTTAGGGGTTTTCTGATTTTGATTGTTTATAACATATATAAGAAAACTGGCACTTACATTTGGCAATAACATCCAAGATCACAGTGAATGGGATTAGTGCACCTATCATGTATAATAGTGCTGCTGTGTCACGAATGGAGAGTCCATTTTCCTCATGGCCATAGTACAAAAATCCAATTAATAATGACATGAGAAGGGCCTCAAATCCATGGATTAATAACGTTGGAAGATCTCTGAAGTCATTGGAGACTTGACGACTAGGAAAACAGCAACGCTGACCATGAGGTATAGTCCTTTCTAATGCCAGATACATACAGACGCGTTGTCCTAACCACTCTGTTAAACTCAGTGAGTGTACCTGCGGCACGCCTAACAAGAGCCGATACCGGTAGTGATGTTCTACTTGTGCTACACCAGCTGATCGTGGTTCTTTTAAGGACACAAGTGTAAAATCCAACTACAATACTCATTATGCTGGCTATAACCAGTGAAGCCTCCTGGCTTCAAATCTGAGGCAGAGGTGTAAGACTGGCAATATCTGAGCCTACCACACAACTGCCTGGGCTTGCAGAGGGTTGAGTCACCATGCTTCCACATGGTTATCAGGATGGTTGAACCCCAAATCGGGACTATTTTCCTGAGCCTGGAGTCTCCTGATGTTCCTTAAAGCCACAGGCTCCCAGCAAATTAAGCCAGAGTGAACTGTCTCTAGGAGGAGCCTTGGGACAGAAAGGCGAGGCCTTATGCCTGGCTGACATCCTTCTTGGGGCTGGGGTGAGCCTATAAAGCAACACTTCTGCTCTACGGCTTGCTTGGGCTTAGCGCTCGCGCTGCACTTCCAGCACTTCCCGTTGTTTCATTCATTTCTCATTTTGTGCTTCAAAACATAAATGGACATGAGCCATAACTGTTTATGCTGGCAATAAGGTTACCTTAATAATATAGTGAACTGCTTTAAGACTCCTGGTAACTGGTCACTTGAATGTTGAGGCATGTTGATAGCCGACTCTGAACTTAAATGGGGCCTGCCAAAAAGAAAAGGAAAGACGTTAGCACAGGCTCTTTCTGTTATTTCAGATCTACTGTCCAACACACTTCCTTACCTTTGCTTGCTGAATGTGGTTGCAGCATTGTCTCCTTCAGTAACCTTCCACAAGAAATCATCAAAACCTTTTACTTTTTCTAGGAATAACTTGGCAAGAGTATTTGCTCTTTTTCGACTTTCCATCTCCTTTTCTGCAGTCTGTTTATCAATAGTGGTCAAATCAACTGAAAGATACAATTGAACATGAGACTATATGCTACAGGTGTGATAGCTTCATGATGTGTTTAGAATCAAAGATTCCACGGTGAGCAGACAGCACAACCTGTGTGTGGGTATTCAACTACAATGGCTAAAACTGTATCTGTTACTTTAGAGAAGGAGAGAGTGTTGATATACTTTCTCTTAGGAGAAGTTTCTTACTTAGTCATTCAATAAGTCACTGAATGATTTCACTGGATGAGGCACTTAGTGCCATCGTTAAGTTGATTAGATGGTGTTGGATGATAGGTTGGATTCGATGATCTTGAAGGTCTATTCTATTCTATTCTATTCTATTCTATTCTATTCTATTCTATTGCTATGTGAATGGCATGTTCTGACTTCCACATCTCTTGAAGTGGAAAACGATCACTTTCACTACCTTGCACAAAAGTATGAGGTTTAATTTGTCACTGGAATTGCTCTGAGGTTGATTGATTCAGTGTTCATGTAGATGTATGCCTGGTAAACAGGTGGCTCTGATTGTCCAGGTGTTGAACAAGCTCTTTGAGCAAAGGAAACTTTTGCATCTTGGGGGTGGAGAAGGCTGTGACATAGATCAGAAGGATAAAAGGGTAATGACAACTTGAAGTGGCTGATAGGAGGTGGTAGAGTCACTGACCCTGGAGGCGTTCAAAAAAGGATTGGACGTGGCACTTGGAGCCACAGTTTAGTTGTCATGAGGTGTTGGGTAATAGGTTGGACTTGGTCTCTGAGGTCTTTTCCAGCTTGGTTGATTCTATGATTCTATGACTCCCTACCATAATATTGTGAACTACTATTTCAGATTTTTCTAAATTTGGTAGTGGCTTGAGAGGGGTGCTGAGAACAAACAGTCTGTATTTCATTCCTGGCATGTAGGCATTTAAAATCTGTTATGTCTTTGACTTGTCACATGGGGTTTTCTCCGTCTGCACAATTATGGTTATCCTTTTTTTATTAATCGTACAGAGGTGCCATGGACTTTACCTGACACTAAGAAAGCCTGAGGAGAGCACTATCAAAGAACAACGTAGTAGCAGCAGCAGCAGTTGACTTAGAGCTATTTTGTCACTTCTGTTTTGTTTTGTTTTTTTTTTAATCTGAACTGATAATAGTATTTTCCAGTGTTGACCTTCAGTGTTGAGTGACATTACCTGGCATTTTGCAGGTGCTTTTTGAGAGAACTCTTGTTGTGCATTTCATGACTGCTTACACTGGGCTGATCATCTCTCTTCAGTCACAACCTGCCCTACCCCTTCACTTCTGTCATGGTCTCCTGTTTCTCTCTGAGACACCTAGCAAATGCACAACGCATTTGTGCATTTCTGTCAGGGGCTCCTTCTTGCTGTGGGATTCTCTACCATCCTGTCCCATTTCTACATTTCTGCTGTCCATATTTCTGTCTTTGATCTTCCACCTTCCTTTCTCATCTCTCACTGCCTCCATGTAGTGGATGTTTGTAAGCACAGGTTGCAGCTACAAGTTTCCCCAGGACTGCCTCTGATTCTTCATCCCCATACGGGCATGCTGCAAGCCTTCCTCAAGGCTGCCCTTGGCTGAGGACTGCTCTGAACCACAGTGGTGACAAAGGTCTTTTTGCAGGGCTTGACACTGGGGTTGACTTCTGTTTATGTCTGCACAGCTGATAGCAGCTGGCACCATCTGCCACGTAAGCACGGCCAAAGAGGTAATGCCAAAGCACTGGGACTGCTCTCTGTATGATATTTCCTAGCCAACATGAGTGCAAAGGCCTAAGGGCTGGAACTGAATCAACCTCTGTGGTGACTACTGCCATTAGATTAAAAGGCCCAGATTCCCTCTGCATGTTGCAAAAAGCTTCAGAGGAATGGATTTGGAACCATGCAGTTAACTTTCTTTAAGAAGAGAAATAAAAAGATTGCTGCTCTGGATTTGGTTTTCCTCCTTTCCCATTTACTGTTCCAATTGTGTATTTTGCCTCAGTCTGGAAAACTAGCTTTCTACATTTCATGATTCAGAGATTCAGGGAACTGGCTTCAGAAACCCAGTTCATCCATGACTTTCAAAGTGAGGACAAAAGTTTCAACCATCTAAAACATGGGAATATGTGTGCAAAACACGTGTGCAAAACGTGTGGAAGAGCTAGAAGAAGGACTATTTAAAAGTGATTCTGTTCATACTATTTTTTTTGCTTACATTTTCTGTACTGACAAATTAGGATCTTATTAAAAGCTGAACTTGCTGCACTATTGATTTGAATCAGTTATAAGGCGTGTCTAAGACAGTTATGGCCAATAAAACCCCGTGAAACCCATTTGAAAGGAAACGATTTCCACCAATTATTTTTTTATGGCAATGTTTGATACTAACCATAGAAATCTGCAGGATTGCTGTACCTTGGGCAAGGATACCCTAGTTCTGTGAAATACTGGACCATGTCTCTAGCTGTTCCAGAATAAACAGTGATTCCAGAAGTCATCAGAAGAACTAAATCAAACATTTGAAAGATATCTGACCGGGGCTGATGAAGTGAAAGAAGAACTAATCTGTTTCCTCTGGCCAGTCTGGATAATGTTATCACAAGGTTATGTGCAGTAAAACTGTCCAGTCCAGATGTAGGTTCATCAAGTATGAGTATTCCTGCCAAAGACAAAAAATTTAGCTGTGATTTGGCAAACATGTTCCAAGTGAAATGGTGCTAGTGCAAGAAATCTCACTCATAGGTTCCTTTTTTTTTTGCTTTTTAAGTACAAGGTATATTCCATGCCGACATCACATAATAGTGAACAACTGCAGTTTCTTTAACTATCTTCCTGAGCATCATGATCAAGAGTAATTATTTAAAATCTTATCTTACACTGGAAACTAGATTTTAACACACACACACACACACACACACACACACACACACACACACCCCCGGATGCAGACTTAGGTTCCTTATTAAATCTACGTTATTCTCTGAAGTTCTGCACTGCCTTTAGCAACATCAGGCATTTAAATACTAATTGAAACAATAGGACTAATTTTGTATCCTTCCTACTGAAATATTTTAACCTAAATACCCAATATGTAAACCTCTTGTATTAGTCATGTGTAAGTACTCACAGAGTATTTTTTAGGTAGCTCCACCTCCCAACCTGTGCTGTTTTGCCCCTGTTTGTACATTTGTATGAGGAGATATGCATGATTGGATTTTTAATTTGCTTTACAATTGGTTGTTACAAACTTGAAAGTGGTTTATTACTTTGCAATATTTGTGTTGCTGTGGAACTTCATGTCTTCAGTCAGTGCAAGGCAATGTCTGTACACAGACATGGTTTCTGTGTTGAGGGGTATAACATTTGAAATGTTAAGAGAGTTTTGCTTATTTTTCCTGGAACAAATTCTTTTATTAGTTCAGTACCAACCTATCTATTCCTGAGCATCACTTCTTAAAAAAAACCAACACCACCCAACCCAGCAACCAAAAAAAAACCCCAACAAACCCAACCCAACCAACCAAAAACCAAACCAACCAAACAAAAACTTTATGCTTTCCCATAATTACAAAAAATATAACTTTATGCAAGCAAAAAAAATTTCACAGATCTATTTTCCAGTGGGAGAGCTCATGAGACATCTTGCTCAACAAGAGGGTCAGCCAAGATTAGTAATGCTTTTGATATATATGAGAGCAGATAGGAGATTTCAATGCTGCAAAATCAGCTGCAGATTTAGCCTCATATTTTGCTGCTTCTGAAAATGGTGGAAATCTCTAGTCCACCTGTGGTATGAGCCAGCCACATCAGTGAGTTGCACAAGCCCACACTGACCAACTATGCATCCAGGAAAATGATCTTTCTCTTAACATGTAAAGGGGCTAGGTTGGAGGAAAAGAAAACAATCCCGATGTTATAGTAGGAGAGCCGTCTTCCAAAAGTAACTTGTGCTGTGTGGTCAGGTAATAAACAAATGTGCTGATATACACAAACCACAGCACAGCTGTGAGGGTGATTTCAGGCAACTTTCAGTGATGGTGGTTTTAGAGAGCAGTGGATGAAAGCTCCTGTGGGGCTTCACCTGGTTCTGTCACCACTTTTCCACTGCCAAAGGTGACAGAAGCAAGAGTGGGCAGGCTGCTGAAACATTCAATTTACAGAATTATTATTGTAATAATTGCAGTATTATCTGTGATCAGCACTGATTTCAGTTTAAGCAAATGGACCAGCACCTAGTCAATGTGTCTAAAATTGCTATGGGTAGGTCACTTCTGGGAGAGGGTGGTGCAAGACCTGTCCTGAGTATGTCCTCAAGCTGCCCCAGGGGCATTTGTGTGTAAGACTCTTTCCTGAAAGTGCCTGCCTTCAGTTACTGCTCCATTTCCCCCATGGTCTATAGTGGGCACAAGGAAGGTGTCAGGGGTTTTGCTCACCTGGGTTCCAGAGCAGCTGCACACCGATGCTCACTCTCCGCCTCTCACCTCCTGAAACACCGCGGAGGTACTCATTGCCTACCCTGGTGTTTGCACACTGGCGCAAGCGTAGTTCAGCTATGACTTCTTCTACCTTGGGGGATCCAAAGGGTTGCAGGGATAAAACAAGAGTTTATCTGAACACAGATAAATCTGAAAACATGATTCATGTGGTCAAAATGGACCTGGGTATTTCAGTGCTATCTGATCAAGCAACACTTGAAAACAAACCCTGATTTTAGAGATAACACCAGAAAAGACTCAGCGACCAGCAACTGAGTTCTTTCAGCCACTCTGATGCTTTCTCTAGATGGTAATTTTTATGAGCTTTAGAGCAATTACTGGTTTCTATCTTGAAAGCAAACAATAAAGGTTTATGATTCATTATATACATTTTAAAAAGGCAGATTAGCTGCTCTGGCTCCAAACACGCAGGCTCTCTTGGATAATTCCTGTCAGACACATTTTTGACAACTTTATTTTTTCCCCAACAGCTTAATTACCCTTTTTTCCCTTTGTGAGTCTGAGAAAAACTTTGGAAGGCGCAGTTTGGCGACGAACAACAGCGTTTCTCTGACAGTCAGGTGGGGGAGCAGTTGGTCATCCTGCCGCACGTGGGCTATGCATTTCCTAACAAGCTGAGGAGTGCTGGGTTTGTTATTGATCAGGATTTGACCAGACTTGATTTTGCCCCCATGATCCCGGCAGGTTATCACATCAAGCAGGGATGTCTTCCCACCAGCTAGAAAAATCAAAATTGAAAAGCACATTAGTTTCAAAGGTGATCTAGTCAGAGAGAGGGGATGGAAGTTGTTGTTCTTTCATGTGTTTTCCCCAACCTGGCTTTTCCAAAGCCACGGAGACACAGTGGTCTTGAAAACAAGAAAAAAACCCACAACCACACAGACTACAAACTCATGCTCAGGAAATCTCTGTCCTCTGGGATGGAGTATGTAGCTGCACCCTTTGACATTTTGTAGCAGAACTGGGTAGCTGAGCATCGAGGATAGCTCCATGAACTCAAGGAGCAAGACCACTTTGTCCTCCTCTTACCTGTCTTTCCTGTTTGACACACAGGTGACAAGTGATATCCTGTGCTGACTGCAGGGCTAGGACCTACCTCCTTGACAAGAGTTTGTCTTGGGGAAGGAACTCTGATTTCAGAAACAGCACCTGGAGCAGCTGAATGACTAAGGTGCTGAATGATACAGAAAAAACCAATCTTGATTAAAATAAAAATTATTATGACTTAAGACAAAAAGTCATTTAAATAATTAAGAAAAGCTGACTCATACTCTGAGGTAAGAAAAGTAAAAGAATGAAAGTAACCCCTGATTTGGAATTTTTCCTTTTTCTTGTATGATACTGTATGCAAACACAAAGAGCTCTCTTATTATGGTTAGATGTCATCTACTTCCAGTCTCCCTGTTGAAAGATTAGATCCACACTATATTGCTCTATTTAAGAGCGACATGTTGATTGCCAATGACAATGTAGAACCCATCAGCAGTTTAAGACATCTGATGAAATAGATGATAAACAGCTTTTAAAAATAGTTTGACTAGTTTGCTGAAAGGGTTTTGTGCTCAGTGAATCTTACCTTACGAAGATGCTATATCTATAACTCCATATGTTATTTCATCATAGATTTTCCTTTTGTTATCAGAAGGAGCTCTAAAGTACAACTTCAATTACATTAAAGATATGTGCTAAGAAAAAAATGCATGGCAATGCAGAAGAAGTAGCTCTTTTGCAGAAATAAAGTTGAAACTTCTTTGGCATATATGCTTTGCCTCTAAGAGAGAGCATCTTCACTGAATCGCTGAGCTAAGCTGATGTAGGAGCCCAGTGGAAACAGTACGGGGGTTTTGCCTCCAGAGTATGGGTACCTTTTTACTTCACTTTAACAGGTCACATGTCTGCTGCTTAGCTCAGACCCAACTAACCACACCGGCTAAAGGCCACTTCTCCTCCATTAGTCAGCCTCATCCCAGAGAAAGTTAAACCAATCACACCATAAACTGAAAGGGGGAGGGGGAAGGGAAGTAAGAAAGAGAAATGCTTTAATGACAAACAGAAAAGGATCTGCCTTTTCTTCTCTATTTCTCTTAATCTCTTAATCCAAATACAATCTTTTATCCTGTTAGAGTTGTTTCAATCTGAAGGGCATTCCTGCTTGCAGCTGTGCAAGTTGCCACTGATCTTTTCTATGGGATTTGTCCTCATTTGCCTGCTATGTACCTGGGTAAGGTGTGCAATAGGCCTGTTTTGAAACTGAGCCATGAAGCTGATGCATGTCCAGCAGAGCTGGGACTGCTGGCCACAGGCCCCGCTACACCTCAGGAAACAGCAGCAAATGAGTGCAAGTTGTAACAAAACCGGGTTTGAAAGTAAATTTCGGGTTGCTTTCTCCCCAGTGTCACTCTTTGTTTCCTCATACTTTGTCTCTTCATACATTTTAAATACTGGATTTGAGTGATATGTTTCCAATAGTTGTTTCTCAACTAGATTTTGACATTGAAAAGACTGCAGGGCACTCATGGCTCTGTATGTTTCATCTGAGAGTTGGTGAAACAATGAAATGCCATTGCTCTTACCAGTGCTTCCTATAATAGCTAGCATTTGACCACTTCGGACTTTTAAATTCAAATTCTGGATTATTGGCATATGAGAATGGGGATCCAATTTCCAGCTCCATGGCAATTTCATCTGTGTAAGATTTTCATACCAGGGAATCTGGGACACCATGTTAACCTATAAAAGGAAGAAACAAGACCTTTCGATTACAACAATAAACTATTTAGCAATTAAAATCTTCGAAGTTATGATGTCACGAGCAGAGAATATGTTAAAATAATACTGGTCGTCAACAGAAATACATGTTAAAAAGTTCTTTCACAGCCAAGCATGGTTTTCATGCTTTGCTTCTTATTCTTGCTAGCATGGGCTCCTGACATCCCTGATTGAACAGAAAGTCCCTCTGCCCCAGTCCTCACAGGAATAATTTGTCTCAAGATGTGAGGAATTGGACTGTTTAATAGTGATGTGAATTAGTGTTATGAACTTCAGCAACTTTGTTTGACTTTTAAAGTGACTCGTGTACAAACAAGTATTACTGGCTGTGCTCCCTGCTGAAGGGAAGTCTATAAGTAAAAGTTTTACCTGGTAGTTGAGTTCTTTCACCTCAAGAACATTTGATTTTCCGCTGTATGTGAAATACAGACTGTTATCTTCTTCAGAGCAAAAAATATCGTCCTCAGCTTTGGTCTGGAAAAATTGTTAATTACAATAGTTAATTTCAATACCTAAAGCGCTGTTAGAATTTAGGTTTGAGTTTAGAAAGGTAAAGCAGAGTCTGAGTTTAGAAAAGGTAAAGCAGAAGGGAAAGTATATTTTGTGGGATGTAACAGTATTGTTGCTGAGTTAGTGTAGTGCAGAAGTCTGAAGGGCTGAGATATCTGTTAATCAGCATGAAATTTACTTTGTTCTAGTGGCATATGTGAGGACCAAACATGCTGTGCTATGCTCTTCTCTTTGCTTTCAGTTTAAATGATATCTCTTCGAAAATGTAGATAAATTCCATGCCAGGTAAAGAGACTGAACCCTATTTCTGCTTTTGAGTTAAAAAAATGTACTGCTGCTGCAAAGTTAGTCTATTAGATCAAAATAAGTTATGGCAGCTGAAAATTAAGATTCACTAGAACTGTATTCGTTATTGAATTCCACAGGGACTCCTTGAGTTGGAGGCTCTATGAACAAGTAGGTGTATGACCATAAGAGCAATCTCTATTTCTCCTGATTTGCTGTTTTGTTTTTGTTTTAATTCAGTTTCTCTATTGAAACTCAGAGTTCTGAGACATGAGCCTCCACTTGGCTTGGTTAACCTTCTGCATATAACTGCAATTAAGAAGTCTGTGCTGAGTCAGCTTTCTGGCTTTGGATTGTATTTAATTCTGCGTGTGTGCCTGTTGTGTTTACTCCAAACAGCCCTATCTCTCCTGGAGCCTTGTGCCTTTCCGAAAAGCCAAACTCATTTCTAGCCAAGGCAAACACACGTGTTCCCTGTGTAGCAGTTACTATCTGTTCCCGTAGTATCTTTGACAGATGGTGAACACACAATCTTTTTGTGCACCTCCTGCTCTCACAACAAATGAGGCTAATTAAATTTTTCAGTTATACAGCAGAAAGCAGCATGACACCCGGCATGAAAAGCCACGTTAAAGCCCTGCAAGCTCCCCCTGCTGTCAAGCGCTCTGCACTCTCGCTTACACTGAACATTTGTTTTTAAAGAGGTGGTCCCCGCCAGTGCGGAGAGCTGATTTTACAGCCCGTCCTGTCCATGCTCAGAGAATTCCTGCTCCACCCACGTCTGAAGATCCTCTCTCCCAGCCCCACCACCGTGGCATCTCAGCATGGCTTGCATGGTGCCGACCTTATCCCCATTGTGCACTTGTTGGGGATAAGGGATGCTTTCAGCTCCCGTTTCAGAGCTGAAGAAGCTAAGGTCCTGCTGCCTGAGAAATCCCTGGACAAGAACTGTAGCTGTGAGTGAACAAGCCTGTCGAGCTCCTTCACGTTCCGCACAGCTCTCACTCACCGGCAAGCCCTTGCATGCTATCTGACGCCAGCTGGCACTGTCTAGAGAGACGGTTTCAGTGGCTTCCTTCATGTTGGTGGTGGAAGGTCTTGCTCCCTGTAGTGGCTTGACTACAAGCTCTTTGAAAGTTCTGGAAATCCCTCTTGTCTTGATTTTTGAGCTGAGCCCTTTCCAGGCACCTTCACGGCGGCACCATTTCTCTTGGCACGTTGTGACTCTGCAGCTGGCATGACCCTGTGGACTGGGAAATGCTCTGCTCCTCTCGGACCATAACAGATCAGGCTAAAGGTACATCAGATAGCAGCTTCAGCTAATCATCTATTGGTTGAGAGCTCCCCTGCTTTCTTTTAGGCGCATGCCTGGGTTGTAAGCACCTGGGGCAGTGACCTGCTCTGACCTGGGGACAGCGAGGCGTTGCCTCTGCCCAGTGCTAAAGGAGGCATGGTGGTGGCAGCATCGGATACCTGGCCAGCGTCGTAAGGAAGGAAGCTTGTGGGGCCCCTGCACTTCAGGATGTTGAGCAGAGGGTCTCCTGCTGTGGAGAGGAGCAGCAGCAGTGGGCAGACAAGTGAGAAAAGGCTGCAGGGCAGCTGTCCAACAGCATCAGTGTCCAAGGCATCTCCTACACCATCAGGTAGGGCCAGGGAGGATAGCATGGTGAGCCCCTCCCTGCCAGGAGTTGCTCTGACCCAAGACCAAGGGAAGAGGGGCTGGGACCAGTGGGTTGCGGGTTTGACTTCAGCCCAGTAGAGGAAGAATGTTTCCAGGCTGCCTACCTCATGGTGCTGGGCTGCCCGCCACAGGGGTAGAGTATATTGCTTGAGGAAGGCAAAGCCAGTCTGTCCTCCAGAGGGTTTGCCAGTTCCCCTTCACATCAGTGAAAGAGATACTTTAGAGGAGATCTGCAATGGTTGTGCCCTTCCCCACTGCCTTTCCTGCTGCCACCAGAAGGATGACATGAGCCCCAAAGAACACACTCAGGTGCATTAATAGCTGGCAAACCTCACCAACAGTTAAAGCTTCAGTTCAAGTTTTCCCTTTTGGTCATAGTCTGAAAGCCTCCTAGCAGTCATTCTGAAAAATCTGTTCAGACTTTGTTTTAGCTTCCAGGGAACAATGAAGTTAAAAAGTTATTGCCTGTGGGTTGTGAGGAGGAAAAACAAATTAAAGATATTCCCCCCCCCCAATATTTAAAAATGCTTGCAGGGTCCCCTCCCACATGCAGTAGGCACACACCCTTCACTGGCTTTACACAGTTTTTCAAAGTTTTCTCTATTTAATTTTTCCTTCCTGGTGTTTGTTTTCCAAGAGAACACGTTGGCCCATGGTGGAACATTCCTTTATGTCGTAAAAAATGCACCCGACAGATACTTAAGGAAGTCTCGTTTCACATAGAGAGTGGCCAGATTATGGGGATTTTAGGAAATTCTGGTAAGTCCTTCCAGTACTTTAAAAGAAATCAGATCAGAATGAATACTGGTGACTTCCAGAGTGCTGTGAACGTGACCAAGGTCTGCATTTTAAACACTGGAATCGCAGTGGGGTTTAGCCTCTGCTTTGCAAAACTTTGGTTTTCAGAGTTCAATATTCTGCCATCTAACTAACAATTGCAACTTCGATAATAGGTAAGGCTTTCCCCATTTACCTCTCCTTAACTAGCTGCATTTTCGGGACCTGTTATTTTAGTGTTATGGAGAATAATCTCACCTTTCTTCTTGTCATGTGTCTCCACCCCAGTGAGGCTACTAGCTCATGAAATAATAAAGTTAATCTCATCACAAGTAATTTCTTTTGTTTGAAAGGATCTGGGAAAACAACGCTTCTGGATGCAATATCAGGACGCCTGGGACATAAAGAAAACTTCTTTGGTGAAGTGTACATGAATGGGCATCAGTTGAAGAGAGAACAGTTTAGAGATTGCTTCTCTTATGTGCCACAGGTTGATTTCTGCATTTGTTCTTGTTCAGCGTGCTTCCTCTCACGTAAAGAAAGTATAGCTGCTAGTGTAATGGAGTAGTGTGATCTGGTTGCAACTTTTCTGTTAAGTTTGGTACAAAGCAGCTAATAAATTGCATCAGTGAGTGAAGGCTGTGCAAGCAAAGGCAAGATCTTAATCCTCACAGGACTAACTGCCTCTTCCTCTTCACTTTTGTTTATTTCCAGCATGACACTTTGTTAAGCTTCCTCACCGTACAGGAGTCTCTGACCTACACTGCTTTACTAACTCTTCAGAAATGCTCCAGTGACTGCATCAAAAAGAAGGTCTGTATTTTATCATCTTCCACCAGAAAAGCAGACATTATGTCATGTAATTCTTTCACCAGCAGCATTTGCTGTCCATGGCTGTGCTTTAAGCTTCTAAGGTTTTGCAATTCTTGTTCTGAAAATGGGGAGAAATTCTCCTGCTGAGGAGTAGGACACAAGCTCTCTGATGCTCCTCTGCAAAAGGCTTGTGATGATGCCCTGAAGAATCATTGTTGTGCTGAGACAAAGCTCTCCTGCCCAAAGCTGCAGCAGTTACTGCTGCAGGAGATGCTGCTGTTGGTATTGAAGTCGCTTCCCCTTCCCCAGCTGGTAAGGCCAGTCCTCTGTGCACTGGCAAGTCTCTTGAAGAGCAGAGCTGACTTTGACACTACTCTGGCTCCTGATGGATGCCTCTCACTAACCAGAACAGCTCTGAAAGACGCTGGTCTAATAAGCCCCTTACAGTCTACTTTCTTGATAAAGTAGGTGTGTTTCAGCCCTACTGAAAAAGTCTTTCAGGCCTCTTCTGAGACTAAAGATTGGATATTGCTGACCAGAGGCTTTTGATGTCTGTCTCTTCACCTATCTTCCAGTTAGTATTTTATAATTCCACAGAACTGATGTACCTTTATGCTCCCTTATTTTAGAAGTCACACTAGTGCGTTATGCTTCATACTGTTACTTCCAGTCCCACCTCTGAACTCAGTCTCTTAATGCTAACTGAAGCTAGAATGCTACTAACTTCTGAGTAGATGAAAATTAATAGGTGAACATTAAAAATTTTTTACATTGAAATAATGTATTAGAAATACTCAAATCGAAATGCATGCATGCAGCCAGCATGTTGGGAAAGTCAGAGACACTAATAATGTGCTTTATTTTTCTTTAATTTTTAAAATACCGCACGCAGTTACCCGAACTGGACTGTGCTTAGTCTTTCTAAATGGCATTTATACTGCAGGTGGATGCAGTTTTGGCTGAGCTGAGTCTCAGCCACATTGCTGGCAAAATCATCGGAAGCCGTATTTTTGCTGGGATTTCCGGGGCGAGAGGCGCCGCGTTTCGATCGCAGCCCAGCTGCTACAAGATCCCAGTAAGTACCACTGCGTGGATTTACAAAGCTAATGTTACTTTGTGCTCCTGAATATAAGTTTAGACTTATGTGTATCCCTTTTAAGTCTTTCTGGGCTTGACTGTTTGGTGTCTGAAATATTGGTAGTGGCACATTATTTACATTGTATTTATTATATGCACTCATTGCGCCTTGTAGTGGAGTAGCTGGCAGTGAGCCGTGTATATGTGAGGCGAAAAAAAAATCTGATGGATGAAAACCAAAGCAGAGTAGCTAGAAGGATTAGCCATAAGAAACAGCACTGTAAATTTTGTCAGTTTGGAAACAGTTTGATGGAGTGAAATGATTGGATTCCGGAGTCCTCATAGGGGTGCAGAAGTGCCAGGACTGCATACCAGGCTGGAAAGAGCATTTAAACAGCAAGGTGCGGTATATCACTGCTACTGGTCACTCCTAGAGAGTTCATTTGGTGTGGTAATTGCTCAGTAAGTTCACTAAACTCTACAATAAACACTATAGTAATTCTGTGTAGATAAACCTATAGAGAAATCTCTCCTCCCCTCCTATCCTCATCAAGGTTGACTTACGCTGTTCTGTACTGTATTTCATCTACGTACTGATAATGGATTTGTCTGCAACTTTTACCCTTCTGTGTGCAATAAAACCACAAAGAAATGCACCAAAAATCTCTCATCTATGGAATTATATATCCTGTAGTTTAACATCCCTTAGTTTAACATCCCTTTGTTTAACATCCCTTTGTACAGCTTCTGTGTATATATACATTTAACTCAGATTGTAACTTCCAGCTAATTGTTTGCCTTTGTAGACATGCTGGAATTTATCACCGCTGTTCTTAGAAGCAGATGTATACATCAAGCCTGCTTTGGAAAGTTTCAAAATTCACTTGAAGTTACCAAAACAAGATTTTGCTCTGATCCTGCAGCAGTTTGGATGTCCTTGTTCCTGGTCACTGAAACCAAACTAGGGAAGCACTAAACCCAAAAGACCACAATATCAGTGCATACTCTGCTTTACACCTGTAACTTCACATGTAATTTCTCTACTATTTGCCAAATGAGCTTCAAAGGCAGAAGCTACAACCCTTCCTTCCCATTTACCTGACTTCTAATACTGGTCCTTGTTATTTCACAGAGGTCATGCTACTTGACGAACCAACAACAGGGCTGGACTGCCTGACTGCAAATCAGATCGTCTCCCTTCTCTCAGATCTCGCACACAAAGACAGGATTGTGATTATTACGATTCATCAGCCTCGCTCAGAACTTTTCAGGGTAAATGATACCTACTCGCTGTTTGGGTTTGTTGGGGTTGGTTTGGGTTTTGGTGTTTTCTGGGCTTTGTTCATTTGTTTTTGTTGTTTTGTTTTGTGGTTTTTTTGTGCTTGTTTGTTGTGGGTTTGGTTTTTGTGGGGTCTTTTTCTTTCTTATTTCTTTTCCAGGACCAAAGTACTAGATTCAACATAGTTTCCTCCAAAAGCTTGCTTTCTTCCCTACCACATAAACACAGGCTCATCTTGAACATTACATCTCTGGCCTTGCACCAGTGGCAGGGCGCTTTCGGACCAATACTGCCCTGTGAAATAGCACGCACACTGACTGTGTGCCTAACCTCTGTCTTATTACAGCTACCTAAATCAAGAACACTGAGAGAAGCCATATGTGCAGGTGCTGTAAAAACTGGCACCTTATGTATTCATATTCCAGTCACATTTGCAACTTGAGAGAGGTTAAGCCAGGATTTGGAATGAAAAAAGGCAAACACCAAAGCTTCTTTTCCCTTCTTTGTGCCAAGTGATGTAGGTTCATCACTTCATGTGGCCTTGTAGGGTTTGTGCTGCAGACAGCATTTTCCCCTTCCATTACTGTTTCATACTTGGCTGTTTTGATACATCCACCACCCACCACTTGAATCAAAAGCTGACTGAATTGAGTATAAGTGGTCATGAAGCCACCCTGGAGTGAAAGTGCTTTTCTGGACTGAAAGCAGTCCTAGTGCCTTGGGAATGTAGATTGATCCTAGCTGGTGGGAACCCTGCCTTGGCAAATGCTCACCCAAAGTCCTTAAGCACTTCAGAATAATTTCCCCAACAATTTGGAGATTTTACAGTCTGAAGCTACTAAGTGCCGAAGCAGGTCAGTCAGTAAATGGAGGTGCATTAGAAGTGAAGTCAGAAGTCCCATTTCTGTGTGTAGTTTGCCTCTCTAGTGCTGTTGTTGCTGACAGTTTTGAGAAGGACTAGTTTCAAGAGCTTAAAGATTTGTCATCTTGTGTAACCACTGAGAACACTGAAAGAAGGGACAAATTTTGTTTGAGTGAAATACACTAAAGAAGTTTGAATATGTCAAAACTATTTTTTTCCTGATCAAAGAATTTTTATTACCAAGACAGCAACTATACTCAAGAAATAATGCACCTCTTCTCAGTACCTCTTGCTAATGTATTCATTTGCCTTCCCACAGTTATTTGACAAAATAGCCATCATGAGCTTTGGAGAAATGGTTTTCTGTGGGAACCCCATGGAAATGATCACTTTTTTTAGTGACTGTGGCTATTCCTGTCCCGAGCAATCAAATCCTTTTGACTTCTATGGTAAGATTGTCTAAGTTGTTTGGGTAAAAATATGGGATTAATTTAGACAAACAAGTTGTTTTCTTCCCCAAATTGAAGTTTTTTTCCAGGGACAGAAATGTGTTTGAATTCTCCCCAACTTTGTAATTATTCTCAGTTCAGGGAAGAGAGAGAGCTTGGGGTCAGGTAATCTCCACTAGCTCTATCAAATGGCAAAAGTTTGCTGCAGGTCTGAAACACAGCAGAAAGGAGTAAACTGCCAATGAAAAAAGGCATCTCAGCTTCATGAAGTGTATGGATTCCTGATGGCATCTCCCTATGCCAGTTCAGTGCATGTTGGAAAATCAATTTGATCCCAAATCTTTGGAAAGTCCCATGCTGTTATGCATTCTGTGATGCCAAGCAACTGAAAACAGTTGTTGCCTGGAGGAAAGGATGTTAGAATAACTATCAAAGGACTTGAGGCATCAGTTTTCAGAGATTCATAGTCTGTGGTTTCCAAAAGTTTGGGGACTTGCTAATACCAGGTTGAGCTACCGGAGCAGAACAGAGAGAGATGGTCACTGTAAGCTGTTGGGAAAAGCTGAAGAGCAATGTTTTACCAATCCAGGATGGGGGAAAAAAAAGGGTTAGCATTAGACTTTGGAAATTAGCCTTGGTTTCTATGATTCTATCAGGGAGGTGGTGGAGTCACCATCCCTGGAGGTGTTCAAGAGGGGATTGGACGTGGCACTTGGTGCCGTGGTTTAGTAGTCATGAGGTGTTGCATGACAGGCTGGACCTGATGATCTTTGAGGTCTTTTCCAACCTTGTTGATTCTATGATTCTATGATTCAATGATTCCCTGCAAGGCACCTGTGTTATCTGAGCCAGGCAGATGCATGTTTGAAGACTATGTGTGTGTGCGTGTGCATGCGCACACATGTACGTGCTTCTGGGTTTAACTCCGGCACGTAGGCTAGTTTCTAGCTGAGCATTAACCAGGGGATTTGACCAATCCAAAAAGTTGCGTTCAGAGGAGCCAGTGTTATCCTATTGTCTGGATGACATCCTAAACTCCGGAGAGAAGAGAAGATCATTGTTGACATGAAGCTGGAATGGGATGAAGCAGAAAACACTGGTGTGACAGCAAGGATAATTTTGCCTTCATGAATTTGAATAGTCTTGAAAAGCATGGATGATTTGAGACTTAGACCTGCTTTTACAAAAGCTTATTAAAGAGAGTACTGCATTCTTCAAATGTCAGCCTTCGAATGTGACAAGAAAACGAAAAACCACAGTTTAGAGCAAAGAATCAGCAGAATATTTAGTCTCTGGAAATTGGCAGTTTATATTTTTTGGGTGATTTAATGATGCGAATGAAGGGACATATTCTGATATAATTTACACCAACAGCAGAGGAAAATTAATCCTATGTATTTACTGTGGGTTGTGTTATTGAAATGTATCTATGTTTTGGATGGCCATATTTACAGAACCGAGGACTTGGTTTTGCATCTGTTTGCCATTAAAGAGATTTCTGCTGAATTCCAGCTTTCAGAACGCTGGGGAGCTATTCATCAGCTTAATTCAGCGTTTGAGGACAACATAAAAATCTTGGGCAAGGCCTCCTTTTTCTCTTGTTCAGTTTTTGTCTTGAAGTTGAGTGTAACACCACAAAAGTAAGGAAGACAGAAACTTTGAGAACAAATTACTGATAAAGACATCAGCCCTAGAGGAGTAGTATAAAAGTTCTTCCTGAGAACGATGGTTTTGGTTTTGAAACTTTCTTATTAGGGAAAAAGGAAATGTGTAATGCGTTTTGTAATGCACTTGCTGAATCTGTGTGACTTGTATAAATAGCACACACAAAGTTCCCATCTGCCAGTAACAGAATTGCTGGTGTCAGGGATGGGTATGGGTGGATTTGTTAGAAAGCAACATTCATACTGTGAAGTATTTTACCTTTTATAAGTTCCACAGTAGTAAGTCATATATCTTTCAGCCTGCTAGGGGAATTTGGTCTGCTGAACATCTTCTAACTTAACATTAAAGTAGCAGTGTGTCTGAGGAGATGGGTAAACCCCAGTGCAACACTGCTGTAACAGCTCAAGTAGCAGAGAAGAGCAGTGTTTCTGCAGCGTGAGCTCAACTTGACTGAGAAACAGAGCTCCATGGTTACGGAGGAGCAGGCAGAGGACAAGGGAAAATCAAGGAGCCATGTCTCAGCATTTGCCTGAATACCTGAAAAATACATGACCAGAAAGTCATTTCTTCATCCCCATCAGTGTTCAGCCTCAGATGGTGCTCTACCTTGCCCTCAGCAGCAGTAATGCTTCATGGGTGGCACAGCTCTCAGCTGTGCAAGCAGAATGCTGAAGATCTGACCATCGCACCGCTCAGTCCTTGCATTTCCAGTTAAAGGACTCAAAATTCAGAGTCTGACAGAGGCCACAAAACACAGATATTTTCTGTGGCTGCACGTTTATTCATGCATGCTGCTTCTAACAGAGGGAGGAATAAAAGAAACATAGAATACTTTTGGTGGACATTTCCTTCTTTGCAGATTTTAGGGTAGAGACAAGGAAAGGTTAGTTGCAAGGGGGAAGAGATGGGAAGGGGAAATGATGTGTGTATATATAGTGTAAATACCTTGTAAATTTACAGCGGATGTGACGTCTGTGGATACCAGAAGCAAGGAACGTGAACTTGAAACCTACAGTAGGGTTCAGGTAATTGTATCAGCCTACAAAAACTCAGAGATCTTTACCAAAGTACTGGCAGCCATTGAAAGAACAAAGTATATGAAAGAACTGCCACCAATACCATTCAAAAACAAAGACTCACCCAGTGCCTTTTTCAAATTATGGATTCTTTTACGGTAAGACCTTTTTTTCCCTTTCTTTCTTTCTTTCTTTCTTTTCTTTTTTTTGGGGGGTGTGTTGCTTTTATAAAAGAAAAATATCTTTCCTTATGCTAATCTTTTGGGACCTTCCCCCCATATCTAAATGCAATTATTTATTTAGTTATTGATTGTTGTCTACCGCCGTGTTTGTCCCTGTGTTTTTTAAACGCATTGCCTTTTCATGGACTCTGTGTGTAAGACTTGCTCAGCTCTAAATATGCTGCCAACATGTGATCAGTCACAGCTAACAGGTGCATTCTTATCACTTTATTTCATTACCAGGAGGACAACGAGAAACCTCTCCAGAGATAAGATGGGCATCATCATGCGTCTCCTCCAGAACTTGTTATTTGGCTTGTTTGTAGCATTTTTCCTTCTCAGACTAAACAGCGACTTGGTGAAAGGAGCTGTGCAGGACCGCGTGGGGCTTGTTTACCAGTGCGTGAGCGCCCCGCCCTACACAGGGATGCTCAATGCTGTTGCCCTTTGTGAGTTTCTGTCCTGAGTTATTTGCAGCAGCTATTGATGCCACTGTTTTGTCAGTAAGAACAAGTCTTATTTGAAGATTATTACGTAAAGGTTCTTAGCAGTTCTAGATAATGTCAGGGCTGATATAGAAATACGCATGTCAAAAGTGAAGCAACAGGAAGCTTCATGGCATAGAACCAGGTTCAGTGCACTTCATGAAGGAATCAGTCTCAAGCTGCACCAGGGGAGGTTTAGGCTGGATGCTAGGAAGAAGCTCTTCACAGAAAGAGAGATTGGCCATTGGAATCGGCTGCCCAGGGAGGTGGTGGAGTCACCATCACTGGAGGTGTTTAAGAAGAGACTGGCTGGAGCTCTTGGTGCCATGGTTTAGTTGATTAGATGGTGTTGGGTGATTGGTTGGACTTGATGACCTCAAAAGACTTTTCCAACCTGGTTAATTCTATTCTATTCTATATACCCTGATCCCTGCCTCCCTTTCACAACAGGCCTCTGTGTGGAGGCTTTATTATGAACTGTACAAGAGCCCTTAGCTTGCCTGCATGTGGTGTTACAAAGGCAGGACAAGGTCTGGGCCTGTACTTAACATCTTAAGATCAAAATGAAAGATACAGAAAGGATGGAAGTACAAAACCACTCTAGACAACAGTTAAGCAGAATTAGATTTAAGATTGTTTTGTTATTATTACTCTTTTTCTCTTACATCTGCCATACTAAGACCAACAGGAGGTTCTATTTACAACTCTAAAAACTATTCTGTTTATGTAGGGAACATACACTCCTCTTGTCACCTTGAGATGAGAGCACCTCAAGAAATTATCCAGTGATGGAAGTTTCTTCCATCTGCCAAAAGAGAAGACTGTCCTGCATGCTGCCTAGCTAGCCCTTTTTCATTAGGCTGACAACTTTTGCACTCCGCAGGGGGCTTGGTTTCCATGGTTTTAGTGGGGGGAGCGGGGGAAGCGATCAGATCTGTTTAGCCAGAATATTTCTGATACATTCTCAAGGTTATCTCTGTGCTTTGGGTCATTTTTGCTAGCAACAAGTCTTGATTTCTTTACTTAGTTGTGATTTATTTCTTATATGTTCAATTTAGTCCCACCTTTACGTGCTATCAGTGACCAAGAAAGTAAAGACGGCTTGTACAAGAAGTGGCAAATGCTTTTAGCATATATAGTACATTTCCTACCCTTCAGTGTCATCAGCGTGGCAATATTCAGCACCTTTATATACTGGTAAGCATTTCTAACACCTGTTGGATTCTTACTGTCTTTTTCTTACCAGTTTCAATTCCATTGTCAGCAACAAGTCTCCTGGCCTGGCTTCCTGCTGTTGTGTCTCAGAATGAATACAGACAAAGCTTAAGGAAAGGTGACATATTTTTAGCTCTTTTCTTTCAGGTGGTGTTAAAACACTTTGTGAGTAAGTAAACATCCCATTCTGCAGGCAGCTTGGCAAGTTTTAATGGGCCTGGGACATTTATCATTCTTGTGCTGTACCCCAAGCAGGAAGTGTCATTTGGAAAGACTGCAAATAAGAGGGTAGAAAAAGATGAGGCAGAGGACAGTATGCAATAGTAGCAAAGCATTCTACTGGGACATTGGTTCAACTACAGCATATGGAAGTAGGAAGACTTGGATCCCTCTCATCCACTCTCCAAGAAGAGTAAATTTCTGACATAATACTTCAGAGTGGGGTGATATTTCATCTGTTGGTTGCTTTATGTGTAGCATAGGTCTGCTCTTCCATTAATTTCTCACCTTCTGAATTTAATATTGAGTCCATGTCTGCTTATGCAAGCTAATAGCAAAGCAATCAGGACCAATTTCTGCTCCTCCAGATGTTTGCATGGGTTGAGTTTGTGCAGTTTGGTGCTGACATTAAAAATAGCAGTTTTGTTTAAGCAAGGCCATTTTTTTCCTCTTTGTCCCCTTACTACTTGGGCTTTTATTTTTGCAATCTGTCAGTGCTGCCTGCTTCAGGCAGTGCTCCCTCAGAAGGCTGTTTTTCACAGGCAAGCAGAAATTACTTCTCCCACCAAGAATTTAGAGGATGCTCTGTGCTCTCCAGAGCCCTTCTGTTTCTGCCCGCTAGTGAACTGGCTGTTGATCAGGCAGCCATTTGGAAAGCACCTTCCCAGGCTCATTGAGGGAAGGGCTGTGGACTTTCTAAAGATGACAATCCACTCTTTGTCACTCCTTAATGAGCAGGAAATTCGTATGGGCAGAGACTTTGCCCTCGTTTATTTGGTAGCGTCAAACACAATCAATAGTCAAGAATGCGTCTGTGGTTAATAGGTAATATTTGCAGATACTAGCCTCTCAATATCTTTGCTGCTTGTGGTTGTTTGGAAGCCATCAGCAATGTGTCAGAGTGATTTCACAGTGCCCTTAGACCTCAGAGTAAGCCATTTCTCTATGAAATTTCGAACATTGTATCTGTGCAGAACTGAATGTAACTGAATGGGCTAACTTTTGTAGAGCCTCTGGTAGGTGTTCTCACAAGCCTCAGAGTTTGTATTTGTAGGGTCAGACGGTTTGGGTCATACAGACTCAAAATCGTACCTGACCAGAAACAAAGCAAGTCTGACCAAGAACAAATACAGCGACTTTAGCAATCAAGTAAATGCACTCTGTGTGACAGTTTAGGCTGTGCCTTTAGGAAAAGGATAGCTGCACAATTCTCTGGCTGAATGTTTGGGTGTAAAAAGGAAAACAAATGTTAATTCTAAATGGACTTCATTGGTCAGATGTGAGATGCACCATAGCAAGTATCTCTAACATTCTTTTCTCTCACTCACTCCAGCTTCAGTCTGTCTTTCGTTTCTTGGCCAGATTGCATGCTGCTGACCCTGGACTGACACCGATCAGAAAACTAACTTCTTAACAACTGCTTTGAGCTAACGAATTCCCTTAATATCCTTTTCTCTCTCTTTCTCCTTATTCGTCTAATTAACTGGAGGGGAAAGGGAAGGGGGAGAGAGGTTGGGGGGAACCCGAGGTGGGATCCTCCTGCAAGGGGGACTTTTATTGTGTTATTTCCTGTAAATTCTTGTATAATATGGTAAATACTGCATATTTTGTATATATTCATTGCATTTCATTGTTGCTTGTAAAATACAGCCTTCATTCACTTCTCCAGCTTGGGTCAGCTGTGCTTTATGTGGGTGCAGGTGGATTAAACCATCTCACCACTACACTGTTTAGGCAGATTTTCCTAGCTGAAGACACCTCTGAGAAATGTTCTAGGAGTCTCTATCATCCTAACATTCTATGTCTATAATATTCTCATTTTGATTTTTTTCCCCCCTACTACTCCAGGTTTCCTTCTCTTTCTGTCCCTACCCTGGATTGACTAGTCGGTATTTACATAGCTCTGTGTAAAGTATTACAGCACCTCAGAGAAGGTCATACTTTTATGCTAGGGCTTTAGGAAGCTGTTTCTTCTGCAGCAATCTCTGATGAAAGGTTGCTAAATACCTGCTAGCTTATTGAATGTTTAATACTTGAAGAGTCAATGTTCAGCCATCTATTTATAATAGACATTATTTTGGCCATTACAAAACATGCTACAGAAAGCCTATGAGAAAATTAATACTTTTATTTTAAGACCATGTTCAAACATGGGGGATTAAAAAAAATGAATAAATAGAGAGAGTGCCTTGCATTGAGCAATAAAAAAGAAAACAAGATATTGACTAGCTGCTTCTGGGCAAAGCAAAGCATGCAGGCTATGCCAAGTGTGAGGCTATTGTGGTAAAAGTAGCTTGGAAAAAGAGTACTATGTAATAAAAGGTTTTACCATCTCTCATCTATACTAAAAGCCTGAAATAAGTGTGCCAAGCAGCTGCTGGCCTTTCTTCACTTTTTAAGTTGTTAGTACAGTTCAGGAGGACCTTTTTCTTCCTCTGGTTAGCTAGAGAAAAGCTGGGAATAGCAGGTTGTATGAGAGTGGAGGAGTCGGGAGGAAATGGTATTTGGATGAACTCCATGGGTGGTGAATTGAATCAGCCTGCCATTTAATCACGTATATCCCTTTTCATATTTGCACTCACGCCATCAGAAGTGCAAAATTCCATCTGTAAATTATCTGCATAAAGGCGCTCCTTAAAGATGTAACCTACATAAGTAACTCCCTGTGCACAAACCCGAAAAGGAGGAGGATGTTGGTTTGAGGGATTGTAAAAGCTATGATGGCTACCCTGAAAAAACACAGATTTCTGCTACAGTGATGTCTTTACATAACCCTGTTCAATCTAGATGGAGTAAACCTAATATAGCTGCACTTCTGTGACAGTATCAAGTGGATGTCCTTTATGTTAAGGCTTCAAAGAACACACTAAGGGTTAAGACATAAACTGTTAATGATCTGTGAACAAAAATAAAAGCTACTTTCACATTTAATACCCAAACACTGTTTTTTAAATCTTCTTTTGCTCACTTTTGTACAGGACTACAGGGTTGTATCCTGAGGCTTCCAGATTTGGAATTTTCTTTGCTGCTGTCCTAGCATCTCATACAATTGGTGAACTACTAACGCTTGTTATACTTGGAGTGGTTCAAAACCCAAATATAGTCCAAAGTGGAGTGGTGCTGCTTAATTCAGCAGGTGTGATAGTGGGAACAGGACTAGTAAGGTAGGAAAAAGATTTTTATTTCATTCTGGTGTCAACGGTAAAATAACTTACTTATGGAAGAGGTTACTGAGCAGTCTGTACTGCAGAAGCACGATAACACACGGGTAGCAATGGAAATAAAGTGCAGCTGTTATCCTTCAGAGGCAGAAATACCTTATCATGTTAGACCTTGTACTAAACACACAAACCAGACACTTTGTAATGTCAGATATCAACCAAGGCATGAACTTTTTGCAAATGAACTGAAGATAAAACTGAGAAATTAGTATCTGTCAGCACAGGTGAATTCTTTCACTTATGCTGACAGGATGGTGTCAAATGCTGTCCTCATGAAAGAAGCCTATTAAAAAGAAAAGTTCCTACAGCTTTTAGAAACTGCTGAAATCAGGCATTAAGGGTTGGGAACGATGGCTTGGGAAACAAACAAACAGTATCACAGTATCACTAAGGTTGGAAGAGACCTCGAAGATCATCGAGTCCAACCTGTCCCCACAGACCCCATGACTAGACCATGGCACCAAGTGTCATGTCCAATCCCCTCTTGAACCCCCCCAGGGATGGTGACTCCACCACCTCCCCAGGCAGCCCAACGGTATCACAGTATCACTAAGGTTGGAAGAGACCTCGAAGATCATCGAGTCCAACCTGAACAAAGAACCCCAGCTGTTCTCAACTATCTTATTCCTGTTATTGCTCCAGTTAATGCTCCAGTTAAGCATTAAACTTTTCAGACACTTTTCTACATTAAAAAGTAGCATTGTAAATGTGTGAAAATTGTGATCCACTTGCCCTGTTACTGTGCAAATAAATGGTTTTGCACTTTAATTGCATGAACTTTGGTTTTCCCACTGCATTTTTCAATAATTTAATTAGTGTTAAGAAACGTGGCAGGTTGGACTCGATGATCTCTGAGGTCTTTTCCAACCTTATTGATTCTATGATTATTGTCAAAATAAGATTTCTTGAGGTCTTACA